>CAIGQW010053747.1:7989036-8020060 GCA_903798125.1 Danio choprae
CCGAGGCTCGAACCAGCGACCTTCTTGCTGTGAGGCGATCGTGCTACTCACTGCGCCACCGTGAGGGCCTTGCTTAATATTAATATTGTGAAATATTATTACAATTTAAAATAGCTTTTTCTAATTTGTTTATATTTCTAAAATGAATGTATCTCTGTTATTTAAAGAAAAGTGTCATTACCCCAGTCTTTCAGAAGTCATTCTAATATCAGTTCTAAAGAAAAAAAGATTCTATAGAAATCATGACTGACCCCAAACTTTTAAATATACAATGTTATACATTTTTTTACATGGGTAATTTTGTGAAGTTAGCAACAGCAAACACAAATCGCAGGTACTGATATTTACACACTGTGGTACATATTTCCACCATATAGGAATCAAATCTTTCCCAAATGTTCCTTTCTGACAGACAGACAAACAACTGATTTTGTCATTGTTCCGCATAGTGCGGTTTCCTTTTGACACACGGGAGGAAACCTCATTCATGCCAGCTTTGAAGTCTTGTCAGTTTCACTTTGTTGACTAATTTGCCTTTTTATTCTTTTTTAGGAAATCAAAAGCAACAAGACAGTTCTTCACCTGGCAGTGAAGGAGGGGAATAACCATCTTGTGCGCTTCCTTCTAGGCCATCAACTCCCCAATATGCATGAGTTCATCAACTTGAAAGTAAGAGACATATGATGACAACATTATATTGATTTTCATCATACACTTACACTCATCATACTCACTTACACTCATCATATCATTCATCATACATTTACACTCGCCTCATGCCACACGTTATTGCAACACCATTACAGACTATTGAGTGTGTGAACAAGATGTTTATGATGAACAGCTTACGTGCTTTAAACAACGTTGTCTTGTTTATTGCTCCATCAACAAAAATAGTTTCAATCACATTTTGGACTCACAAAAACATGTTTTGTTTTTTAAATAAATTTTAACAAGTTGTTTTTGTGAATGACTTATGTCACTCATGTGTTTTTTTACTAATCATTTGAGTAAAACTCACAAAGACTCATAACTAAAGTAATTTTATCCCCAAGTTGTTTGGAACAAATTGGGTAAACATTCATTCATTTGTTTTCATTTCGGTTTAGTCCCTTTATTAATCTGGGGTCGCCACAGCGGAACGAACCACCAACTTATCCAGCATATGTTTTACGCAGCGGATGCCCTTCCAGCTGCAACCCATCACTGGGAAACATCCACACACACCCATTCACACACATACACTACGGACAATTTAGCCTACCCAATTCACCTATAGCGCATGTCTTTGGACTTGTGGGGGGAAACCGGAGCACCCGGAGGAAACCCACGCCAACACAGGGAGAACATGCAAACTCCACACAGAAAATGCCAACTGACCCAGCCGAGGCTCGAACCAGCGACCTTTTTGCTGTGAGGCGAACGTGCTACCCACTGCGCCATTGAGTAAACAATCACTCAATTGTTAATAAAATAATGTTTGAAACTCCTGAAAAAAAAGTTTTGTTTGTTTTAAACAAATTAGTTTAGTAAAAAAACAAATACAATATGTGTTTCATTCCTGAATGATTCTCTTTATGAAAGAATTGTTTAAATGGTTCACTTAGTCATAAAGATTTGGTTTAAAAAATAATAAAAGCAATCATTTGCGTGAACGACCCAATGACTCGTTCATTAATCCAGGAATTAGTTTCATACGTGAATGGTTCTGTTTTTGAACAAGTTGGTTAAATGATTCACACAGAGTTAATCATAAAGACAACAGAGTTTCATTCATTTAAAAAAAATTTTTTTAAACAAATTGGTTGAGTGACTGACCCAGTGACTCACTCATTACAGTCATTTTTTCCCTTGTGAATGGTTCTGTCTTCAATATTTTTAAATGAATTGGTTGAGTGAAGGGCAGCACGGTGGCGCAGTGGGTAGCGCTCTCGTCCACAACGCATGTACATGTCACTTATTACACACAGGGGCACACAAACATTTTTAAGTGTTTTAATTTTCAAATGTAAAAGATGAATATTGTCTACATAAATTGTCTCCTCTCATGCTTTTTTCACTTTAGAGTGCTTTGGTAGAATCCGGCTCATTCGCATCACAATGTATGTCCGTTTCCTCACTGGTGAAGGTTCTTCACAAAGTCTGCCATGTATATATCGAATGTGACAGTTGTGACCACAACTCACTCTTAGAAGAAATGGCCGATAACTCGTTAAGAGAATAAGGATAACCTTTTTCGACCATGCGCCGGCACGCTGACCATTTTTCTCATCCTTAAAATAGCAAAAGCAAAACCCTAACCCTAGAAAAAACCTAAACCCTAGTTATCATTTATGGTGTGAATGTAACAGCATCTGCAAGCAGGGTTGCCAGATCCTCATAAAAACAATGCTAATCAAGCTAGCCCACCTGTGTGCACCTTGGCTGAAATTGTGTTCACATTCAGTAAAAACTGCACGTTCCTGCCCGTGGCAATAATATGAAAGTATCTCAACTCTGCAGGAAAATGGCAAAGCTGGCAACACAATGTGCAGCATTCCTCAGAGACAAGTCAAGAACAGCAGAGTGGACCCAAAATAATGTTAATCAATTATCGATACATTTATTCTCTAATGAACTCTGGGACATATAAAGTAAAAGCAAAAGTACATGTATGTCATACTCTGTGTAATGTTTGTCTCCTCTCAGGCACATGGACACACCGCTCTACACATGGCCGCAGGGCTGCATGGAAATCCCTATCAGGAGGAACTGATCCAGCTGCTGCTGAAACATGGTGCTGATCCCAGCATCCGCAACCTGGAAAATGACCAGCCCGCTCATTTACTGCAGAGCGGAGACAAAGGAGAGAGAGTAAGCAGCCTTGCTTTATTAGGAAGCATTCAGAAGGACTTATCCATAGTGCCCTACAAACAATTGTCTTTGTCATTTTTAACAAAATGATATGAAAAAAACTGAATAAACACTGGCTAACATATCTTTTTTCCCCTCTCTCTTCCACTCACTCTCTCTCTCACTCACTCTTCCTCAGCTCAAGCTCATCTTGAAGAAGAAAAGTGCCTCCTCTAGGCGGCGTATTGCATCCTTACAGGATCAAGAGTGACTAGGACTGATTTTCAGTTCCACCGTTCCCCACCTTCTCCAATAGAGATGCAGTTATCTGGATTAAATAACAGTATGCACACGAAACAACAATTTAAAAACATGCTATGTTCACATTATAGTATTTACCATTAGGATTTGATTGGCTGAATGGAACTTTTTACAAATAATTATAGCCCAAAGCGTACTTTAATATACTAGGTTTACACATCCACCCAGCACATATATTTATAATTAAGCAATGAAAAGTAAGTTTTCTTTGGCCTAAAGGATTAGTTCACCCCAAAATGAAAGTCATCACTTTATTATCTACGTTTTACAAACACAAAGATAGTTTGAAGAATGTTGAAAACCTAGAGTGGAAGTCAGTTTTTATCCTAAGTAAAAAGGCCTCATCAATGGAAACAGCTGATTAGTCACATGAATGTAATGTCCGACACATCTACTGATATTTGCATTTGTTTATTATTTCTTTGCAACAGTTTTTTTGCACAAGTCCACTTCAAGTGAACATAAAAAAGTGAAAGTTTTTATATAATATATATATGAATTTTTATTAGAAATTTGCCATTTCCATCACTCATTTCTCAAGTGATACTTCAAAATGCAGTTGATGGAAAGTTAGCTATTAGTCTATTTGTTACCAACATTCTTCAAAATATCTTCAGTGTTCAACAGAAAAAGGAAACTCACAAAGGTGTGAAGCCAAATGAAGGCCAGAAAGAAATAAACTGATGACTGCCTGTAAACAAACAAAAAAAAAACTGCCTGTAATGAATCTAGAACATCTCTGGAGAAGGATTGGATTATCTACAGTATTCTTTTATGAGAAAATTCACATCTTGCATCATTTTGGTATGACAGTGTATTTTTTGCAAAGGATCATTAATTGATTCTGTAACATAAAGCTGCTTAACAGTTTATTTAAATGCTGAACATCAGCATTTTACTGAACACTGATTTCAATGAAATCGTCACAAGGGCTGTCAGAGTCCGTCAAGTTTCAATTATAAACCATATTGGTTTCTTATATGCTCTTTTAAGTTCACTGTAGCAGTGAAATATTCTTTTTTTGTTTCCAAATGTATTTATATGGCTTATGTGTTGCATACTATTCTGTTCATGTTACTTTCGCTCAGGAGGAAAGATGAGTTATTTATTCAACAACAGTTCTCATGTAAAGCACAATTGATGAGATGTGTCATCCTTCCGTGTATGTGATATTTTGATGAGTCGTATATGAGGGGGTGAAATGTCACGGGGTTCTCAGGTATGAAGGTAGTTTTGTCTTCAAGAATGAAGTTCCAGAATGAAGTCAGTCCCCACATTCATTAATGTAATTTCACGATGTTCATTCAGCAGAGTGAAAGGAAAGGTTTTCAATGTGGGGAAATTGTCCGTCTTGTATCAAGGCTTCAGATGTTAAAGACTGTTGTTGTTTTTGTTGTTGAGTCAAACACGTGCATGATTCATCATGCTAAAGTACCCAGAGTCCCTCTGGAAATTCATGCGAGGGAAAACACACGCTAATGTCACTTTCTTGTAAAAACAAAGAGAGGTTTGTGGATTTATCAGAATTATGTTGAAAGCGAAGTGCACGTTTCCTTCCGGTGATTTCATTTGTCAAAATTTGCTCAAGTACACTGTACAAATGACATGACAAAAAGTCATGAGAAATGTATTTGTTACTTTAATTTAAGCAGTTAATCTAATTATTTTTTTATTATACAAAGGTGACTTAATATTTTTAGTTTGACTAAAGTAAGTTGATTCAACTAACGTTTAGGCAGCAATGATTTTTGTTTTTTTTACAGTGCACACAATATTTCGAACACTTAATGAATGAAACAATCTGACAAAACCAATTTCTGCATGTATTTGAGAAAGCATTAAATTTAGCTTGATTGTATGTGCAATGTTTTTTTTTTTTTTTTTTTTATTGTGTATGAAGATTAATGTCTGTTGATGATTTGATGTTGCTGTTTTATTCATAAGTTTGTGCGTTTTTCGTTATACGTCAAATGACCAAGCCAAACTACCTGAAGCAAATCAAAGTAAAGAGTAAAGAAAGAATAAATCTCTATAACTCAGGATTGTTTATTGAGCCAAATGTCTTTGGTACATGACTAATGTTTGGGTGACTAATAAAGACATTAGTTGCATTCAGTTCTTCATTATGACTGATGTAAATGTTTAGTTGTACTCATTTACTTCACTTCAGGACAAACACGTGCGCACACACACACACACACACACACACAGACAGACACACACGCATGCATGCACGCACACACACACACTCACCATGACTGACTTGAGTTAAGCATTCCTTCAAAAACATGCTGACTGAAAAGAGCAGTGATTCATTATTTCAAATTTATACAGATGCTTTTTGATTCAATAATACGAGACACATTCATATACATTCAGTTGCAGTTCAATTATTTGATATTCAGTAACACTTAACAGACTAAACATTATTTTCTAAAGTGCTTTCATCACTGGAATACATTCAGATATTCATGCGCTTAAATGGCCAATTCTCCAGACCCTCGTGAGGTTTTCTTAAATTGTGACGTAGTTCCATTAGCAGTTAGTTTGTTGGTAATTCTGTATTCGATTCAGTTGCACCATGAGTTCTCAAGAGCTTTTTTTACTACCTTAGCCCTCTGTTATGTGAAGTTGCATAATAATTATGTGTTTTTATTGATCTAATAAAAGTGTAAACCGCGAATATTTTGAAAAAGTAATGCATTTTTAGCTCACATGTTGTTTTCAAAGGTGTTACTGGTAATAAGTTACAGGAAAAAATTACAATTAAAATAATAGTTACTTCCTAACGCATTCTAAACTATTAGAACGTTACACAGTTGTCTTACATTTTGTTGAAACCTGGCATGCACAAGTTACACAGGTTCGACACGCAACTGTGTAAAGTTTCATGCTAAAGTGCTGCAAATTTGTTTTCATTAAAATGTAAACAAGTATACATTTCAATTTCATCATATTTGTCTAAACTTTAAACAATCTGCCGTTTTATTTCAATCATTAATTTTGGTTGCCACATTGTTCATCAACGTTTTTTTAGTTTTTTTAATCTAGGCCTCACATAATAATAATTTAAGCGAACAACTCATGCATAAGTAAAATAACAGCAATCAGCTGAGGTGCGTGGTAAATTGTGTCATATACACAACTCAAAAGGGACATGATTTAGCACAATAGAGCTAATGCGCTAAAAATACAGCAATAGATCAGCATTTAGGCTGAGGTTACAAAAAGAGGTCAAGCACGTTCTGCTCTCCCTCTCATTCCTGTAAGTAACCTTGTGCGTCTGAGCATTTCCTCTCTCTGAAATGGGCCGCGCTGATACGCCATCCGCTTTACACCGTTTGAGGGGGAACTAAAAGAAAAACAAACATTTATCAAGCGATTAATAAAATATGCTGATATTTATGAATATATCATGAGTTGATGTTTGATTTATTGCACCTTCTGTCTTTGGGGGGCCTTCCACTGGACTAGATCTGTAGTAAGAACAAAAAAAAATATTTAACAAATTCAAAAACACTCCAGAATATTAAGGAAGCATGCTCATCCACATTAAAATGCCCCTATTATGCTTTTTAGACATTACCTTACATATGTTTAGACATGAACGTAGAACGTTGACGAAATTTCCATGATCAAAATGCGCAATAAATAGAGTTAGGTGGGTAGTTTCAAACATTTGAAAGTATCTTTTTTCTTTTGAACACGGGAATATATTTTGAAGAAAGCTGAAAATCAAATAACCATTGTAGGAAAAACATATACTGTGGAAGTCTGTGGTTATATGGTTCTTTAAAATATCTTCATTTGTCCTCAACAGAAGAAAAGTTTGCAACAAATGAAGGATGAGTAACTGGTGAGTGAATTTTCAGCTTTTGGGTGAACTTTGATGTCTTCTAAAAGAACGAGCTGATTCTGAAATGGGTCGTTGGTCATTCCAGCTGAAGGTTTCTAACATTTCTAACACTCAAACAATGAGGTATGGTTGAGTTTGGCTTATGCTTTGTTTTTATTTTTTCTGTGGTGCATAAGCAAATCCACTTTTGGTAAACTTCCAAAGAGATTGTTCAGTTCTGTAGGTTTGTTTAGACTGAACCAAAAAGACCCATTTGGCTCTGATTCTATTAGCATTCACACTGTGATTCCAATGACCAAACTTAAAGATACAAAAAAGACAGACCAATCAGAGCACAAATACATTGACGATTGGGGGGGTCAAATTTTTCGGTAATGTTAGCTTGTGTAATACAAGCTTCAGTGAATCAAATTTATGACTTTATTTAAATTACATCTTTCTTTATTTTTTAAACGTGTACATATTCAGTGTTTTGAGGGATATTTGGTGTATTCTAACCTACAGTAACCTCTGATTAGCTATTTTAGAGGTCACAGTAGGTCAAACTATGCCTAGTTTTACTTTACTTTTAGGCTACATAGTAATACAATCAGTTTTACCTAGTTTACAAGAAAAGTGTCTTGTAAACACTTATGATTTCTATCAGTGCTCTAGATCTGCCGTTATAGACTCCTTGGCGCGATTATACAGTCACAGTGGTATGAACTGTTATAAATATTATATATTTTTAAATATTAATATTTAAGATACAGATTAGAGAAAGATATTTCTCACTATTAAAGGGCTGACCCCCCATATATCTTGTTTTGACAGGAGGATCTTTTGGGAGGACTAAGCATTAATTGGGGGGAGGGGGGTCAATGCCCTCCAAACACCCTTGTAATTTGCACTCTGAGACCAATCATAACAGAGTGGGCCATATGACCCATCAAAAGAGAGTAGAGACTTAGAAAAAAGAGGTGATGCTACAATCCACATCCTGAGAACATTAAAGGATGGATGTCATATTGAGGGAGACCAATAAAAGAAAATGTGGAATCTTTAAAATAGCATAAGAAGGGCACTTTAATCAAGTGTAATTGGCGTTTCTTGGTTTGCAAGGGCCTGACGTCATTATATCAATCACCAGGATGACATGCTGAGCATTTTATCAGTCGGCACACACTGTCTACCCACAAAAAGAGCACCATGTCCAGTTAGGGAATTTGAACATTCCAAAACCATAACTTCTGTGTTCTGTCATAGGTCAAGCGCTGTTCTTTAAGTGAAGTTTATTTATAAACTAATTTCGAGAGGATCACGTGCTTATGATTGCTTACAGCTGGCCTGCATTAGCCCGCAATCGATGCACCAATCAGATGATTCCTAGATCACCATAAATAACCAGAGTTCCCTCTTTGCAGTATCTTCGTCTTGAAGAACTCCCCCCACCCACCCCTACTCCTCCTTCCCAGATGGGCGACACGGTGGCCCAGTGATTAGCACTGTCGCCTCACAGCAAGAATGTCTTTGGTTAAAGTCTCAACTAAACTAGTCGACATTTCTGTGTGGAGTTTGCTTGTTCTCCCCGTGATCGTGTGGGTTTTCCCCGGGTTCTCCGGTTTCCTCCCACAGTCCAAAAACACGCAATTTAAGTAAATCGAACACACTAAGCAATACCATTTACA
The DNA here is from genome assembly GCA_903798125.1 of Danio choprae. Taxonomy (NCBI): domain Eukaryota; kingdom Metazoa; phylum Chordata; class Actinopteri; order Cypriniformes; family Danionidae; genus Danio; species Danio choprae. The sequence continues at coordinate 7,997,713 of CAIGQW010053747.1, forward strand.
AGCCCACAATAAGTCGGGGGGAGTTCATCGAGATCTACCTGAGCTCAAGCTCCCCTCTCACCCTGCGAACGGGAGGGAGCCCAGGGCTCGAGGATCTCGTGAGCTCAGGGCTCTCTCCCGGGACAGCATGCCAAACAAGCTATATTACCAATCATCAGCTAAGTGTGAACTCTTGAAATGGATAGACAGTGTTGGTAAGCTCAAAGAAGAAGCTGGAGAAGTCTCTCGAGAACCCAATCCACCAGGGGCAGCATTCAAAGATAAAGGAGCTTTCCACGGAGCAGACGTGGCACCATCAGTTCCATTTTTATTTTTATTTTCCTTTCAGGACGTTTCCTCATCCAGTATTCGGGTCATTCCACATGCTCAATCAAGGCTGTACATTTATGTGGGAAAAAACTCTTACTTGGATTTTGAGCATTTGCACTTTTTACCTGTCGGGGATAAAACATTTAGAGGAGATGAAATGTGTGATAAAGAGGGTCTGCGATTGGAGTCAGCTCAGGCCAGTTTGGAAGAAAATGCATCGAGTTTCATTTAAGGGTATGTTTACACCACGACAATATACTGTACAAAAATGACATCTTCTGAACAGTTGTGATACTAACAGCAACATTGTCAAAATGACATCCTTCACACAGACAGATTTATGAAAACAACAAAAATGCTGCGTTATTGCCGTTCACCTGCCTGTAGATTAAGTTCTTACACTGTAAGAAAAAACATTAAACAACCTCTTTGGTAAGACTGTGTTCCTGACACCACACTGAGCAACATTTCACTTGCTTGATTTAATGACAACTCACAAAAAGTCAAACTTGTGGTTACAATATTTGTTCAAAGACTAAAGGCCAAAAACATATAGTCATATAGCTCATATAGTGGAAATTGACCAAAATATTTCCATTTGCAGAAGTATAAAGTAAATTGGCTGTGGTAAATACTGTTTAAATGCTACCGTAAACATCTGTAAACAGGTTAACAGTAAGATTCCTTAATATATATATATATATATATATGGTGACTAACCATAAATTGACTTTCCCAGAATTCCCTGCATGACACTTCTTCTTTATGCTTTTTTGTTGACATTAGTATAGTTCTTTTAAGTTTTTATTTATCAGTTATGTACATTAGAGTTTTGTTACATTTGATTTGATAAAAACAATGTTTATTGCATTACTTTAGTTGAGATGTAATGTGTGTTTCTATGTTGGTAGTTAGTTATGTGAATGACACGGAGCACCTTCTATCTATTAGTTTTCTCTGCTTCTGGATAAGCCGTTTGTGATTAGCATTCATTATATGATTTTCTATTGTCTGTAACAAAGGTACAATTGCACAAAACTTCAAAACATTGGCGTATTAACGTTATAAACTAATTAAATATGGTACTTTACTGTAAAATCTTACAGCTTCTACTATCTTTAACCTTTAACAATCTACCAAGCACAGTTATTTATTTTTTTTTACAGCATACTTTCACATGAATCAAATGAGTCAAATGGTGTTTTATGTTGTCTAAGTTAACAGAAGATAGCATTGTCAAAACAATCCCCATTCACACAGATATCAGAGAATGATTCAAACATTATGAATGATGGCCAGATAGTGTTGGAAGTCACTTGTTAAAGAAACACTTTTCATATGTTTGTCATTTACACTTAGATGCTAACACTAATTTTCAGATGCTCTTTTAATCCAATTCTTCAAAAAGCTGTGTAAGTTAATGTACAAAATATATAAAAGGGTCATTTTCTCAGATGTACTGTACAGCTTAGAGAAACTGAAAGGGAATTGATTTCATCGTTTTAACTGCATGGGATTGACTGTCAGGTGAAAGCCGCTCTTGATGACACTTTCACAAGCAGAAAATAATAATCTAACATCACAGTCGTATTTGCACACATTCCCTGCCTCTTATATCCTAACATGTGAATATGTAAAATACTTACTCAGTGCAATGAGGATCCCACTTACAAACATAACCACAGCTAGGATAACCCCCGTGGTCCGCAACGTCTCGTAATCTGAGTTCAGAAAACAACAGTGATGAAATGCTCTGTTTAAGGAACACCATGTTTTAAAAATAAATACATATTTCAATAGCTGTCTGCTTACCATAATGAAAGGCACTCTGGTCAAAATGTGTGTATGACCCTGTAAACACATTTAAATACTTTTAACACCACTAAAACAACACTTATAGTAAAAAACACTTATAATAGGCTTAATATAAACCATAGCAATGTGATTGACCATGAAGCAAATTTAAAGGAATAGTGGAGTTTATCATTTCAAAATTAGAAATACTTTAAACAAAAATACATCAATCTGCTTCATAAGAAATGGGGTAACCCTGGTGGCATACGGGTTCCTTTTTTAATAGGATTTATGCACTTTTGGAAGCTTAATTGTGTTTGTCTGAAAAAAGAAAGTCATATACACCAAGAGGGCGAGCAAATTATGGGGTAATTGTCATTTTGGGCAAACTATTCTATTGGATGGAGTTCAGCACCATGGACAGATGCTTGGTTATTAAATCTATAAACAGATGAATATCATATTGGACAGCCAGAGTCTAATGAGCTCTCAAATAACAAGCGTTTGAGCTCAATCGCATTCACCCAGCAATCATTTGAAGCTCTAATCACATAAATAGTGATCTCAATTAGCTGTTGAGAATGTAGAAGGCATCTTGAAAACTCAAGTGTTTTCAGCTGAGAGTGTCGGTTATTGGTGGTATTGATTAGAGGCGTAATGAGATGAGGCTGCAGGATCAGCAAATGCCGGTTGGGTGTAACTGCAGGCTCTAGTTAGATGGCGAGTGGACTTTCCCCTAGTGATGTTCAATAAAGCTGCTGGAACTGCCAATAGTCTGAAAGCTGAAGCATGCAAAAACAACATTGAGTTTGTTCAGATTTTTTGTGTCTTTTCAGGGGGTCCCTGAACAACTGCCTCTAGCACTGCCTCTTATGCGGTTCTGTCCTGCTGAACTTAAGAGGCTTGTTGCTACTTAGTCAGCATTTTACAGCAGAGCATTCACTCTTAAAGACACAGTTCACGCTCAAATATAATTTGTCATTTTTTTCACCCTTATATATTGCTACAAACCCTGATAGAATTTAGAAAGGAATGAAAAGATTGTCACCTTTCACTTTCATTAATAGAATAAAATGCTGTAAAATACTGTCGTTCTTATTAACATTTTTATTTGGTGTTCAGTAGAATAGCCCAATAAAATGACTGTAATTTCAGTAACTACTGTATACTCCAAAATAACGCATTGCTCGAGTAATAACACATTTTAAAATGTAGCAATAGCTGCAGTATTTACAAATAAGTAAATAAATTAAAATAAAAAAAGGAAAGGAGAATAAACTATTACAAATACGTATAAGAATATTGGCTACATACATGATGCGGACAAGTTTATTTAATAACACTAATTTACAGTGCGTTTAGCCTGTAAATACGTAAACGTTTTAACAGATGAACGCTCTATAGAGTACTGTTAGGGTTTAGGTTTAGTTCGTGTAATCATGCCTGATTTTTTTTGTTGTTATTATTATTATTATTATTATTATTATTATATACAATAATATAGCAAAGACATTGTATATTTGTTATAGCCCGCTCATGACAAACACCAAATGTCATTTGCTCAATAGTGCATACTGTAAAATTAATTTGATCATGCAGTTATACATTTAAAAACAAACAAATGCGTTAAATAGACAAACTTGTTGAGGCTTCCATGACCGCAGTGCTGTTTCCAGGCAGGGCTTTCTTGTTCTTCTTTGCTGTAATTGAGCACCTTAATGAAGAGCGCGCTGGTGAAGCACTGCGTCGATGCTGCGCTTAGCAAGTTAAATATCACGCCTCCTAGCGGCGCAGATTTGTCAGTGCTTCCCTAACCCATACAGGGAAGATCCCGAGAATGAAGATAAAATGCAGGCTGGCCAATGCAGGGATACCGAGCCAAACATCTCCCCCCCCGTGAATTCATGCGCCACAGAAACCTCACCTAAAACTGCAGCGGCAGCTATGGAGCCAGATCAGTCTCAAAAATAATAGGCTACATTGACTAAATTAAATGTAAACGTGCACAGCACAATTCAAAATCCTTTCGTAAATCCAAAACACAATTCTTATGCACAAATTCAATACAAAATTTATGAATTGACAAGTAAAAATCATAAACATTTACCCAAATGCTCACACAAATGCCTCTTACCATGCATTTATAATATTTACACAAATATGTATACATGAAGATCTTGAATAGATTTCCATCACACATTTATGAATGATGTTATGCATTTATGAATCACTGAACCTGCATTTGAAAATCAACAAGCATGCATGCAGTGCTTTGTGTTTGTCTTCGGTCAATTTAAAGCACTCCATGCAAGTGTGGCAAATGTAAATGCAGGTTCATCGATTCATAAATGCGTATTGTTGGATGCATGATGGAAATCAAATCAAGAACTTGATAAGCATATTTGTGTAAATATTATAATTAAGTAAGATGTAGTTGTGTTAGAATTGAAGGAAGTGTTGATGCTTTTACTAGTGAATTCATTCATTGTGTTCTGATATTACAAACAGGATTTTGTAAATGTAGCCTATTCTTTTTTGAGACTGATCTGGCTCCATAGCAACAGGACTGGGGGAGGGGTTTGCAGAAACGCGGGAGATGAACAACGGAAAGCTTTGGAGTATAGGTGGATGCTCGCACTGTGAGCGTTGAGATGTTAAGTGTTTGTATGGGCTCAAACAAAAGCAACTGACTGAATTAATAGTGAGAAAACCATACAGTAGGTTATTACTCTATGTTTAAGAACGAACGCTTCCCTTGGACTAGGCTTACTTATACAAGGGAAATGTGTAATTTTAATTATAGCTTAGGCAAAAAGAAAGAGAATGACTAAATTCGACGGGACGAACGAGAATAATCTGCAATCCAGTTTCATAGACTATATACTTTAAGTAAAATAACCCACGCTCTCTTTTGGAATAGTTTTCTCAAGCATCTCTTCCGTTTTTTGGTTCTTGATTTCTTGCATTTATTTGAGTCTCCACTGCCATTTCTGTCACACTAATCGAGTTGACTCGCAAGATGGCGCCAAATAAATGTTTTGCACTTGTGGTTTTTAAAGTCGATGGTGGTAATATGAAAAAAGCGCGAAATGAGGTACATCTGATGTCCAAAGTTTGTTGTTTAAAAATATCTTTGCTCATCGTCACGGATCATAAGATTTTACAGATCCTAACAATATGACAATCGCTGAAAATCTTCTATGTTGTCCATCATGTATTTTATTGTATAATTACAAACTCCCACTTTAATTGTACAACATTAAATTGATTTAAAAACAAAATGTATAAAGCAATCTGGTCTTTTTTTACCATATGTGACAGCAAAACCAGTCACAAGTGTGTTTTTGTTTGTATATACACACGTTACCTAAAAGCTGAATAAATATATTTTCCACTAATGCACGATTTGTTAGAATAGGACAATATGGTCAAAATACAACTATGTGAAAATCTGGAATCGGGTATTCATTGTTGTTGTTGTTGTTGTCGTTGTTTTTTATAGCAAAGCCTTGTACTAAATAACAATTTTGTTTTGATATTTTTACAGTAGAAAATGTCTTACACATGTTCACGAAACACGATCTTCACATAATATTCTAATAATGTATATCATAAAAGAAAAACCTGTAATTTTGACCCATACAGTGTGTTTTGGAATTGTCAATGTGTACTATCAAACGGTGTTAACAAGCTGTAAAACAATACTATGTAACAGAACTGACAGTAGCAATTAACAAACAGTAAAAAAAATAAACACTACAAAAATCTGCTAAAAAAAAAAAGAAAAAAAAGGCTTCAGCTTGTGTTTGGCAAGCACTGAATTCTTAAAACTAAAAAAATGTTTTAAATAAGTAAATATGTAATTATAGAATCAACTATATACTGCATGTTTTTATTATATTTCTATTAATTTTACAGAAGTATCTGTCTGCACGTTGCCCAATTAGAGGGATAGTTTACCCCAAAAATAAAACCCTATGAATTTATTTCACTCGTGTCATCCGATACGTTCAGTAACTGACATTTCTCTTGTTTTCTTCTGAAGCAGAACATCTTATTTCTCCCACAGACTAATAATTCCTCTTAAAACCTAAATGTATCAGAGGGACAGAGAGGCTGCATTTTTACACCTTCTCAAACGGACAATAACCGATGACTTGCATTTTATAAAATCACGAAGGATCAATTTTAGCTAAAAAATCTTTAAAGATCTACTGAAGACAAAAAGTCACCCACAACTTGGATGGCCTGACGAGGAGTTAATTAACAGCTAATTTTCACTTTTGGGTGAGCACTCCAAAGTACTTCAATGACTTTTTTTTTGTACCATTGCAACATCAGCGACACAGCTGCAATATTAAACTGCTTCTACTAATATTACTAATTACAGGGTCAACTATTTATAACACTTACTGAGAGACACACCAAGGCAGATGCCAAGCACAAGTGTTACATAAAGTTTACATCATTTTCTCAACCACACTTAAAAGATATTCCATAGAAATCACTTTATTTACTACGGTGTACAGCGTGAATTGTTACTTTTGCAAAGTGACAAAACTGGGTGAACAATTTACAAAATATATAAAACAACTGTTTTCTGTTGGCTACTGAGCACCTACACATACTCTACTACACACTTCAATTACACTGAGAGCTTAAAAGTACATGACAGAAAGTCGAGGAAAAAATGTCAAGTATCAGCTGCTGAATTAGACATTATGGCAAAGTAGTTCTAGCTGAGAATCAAAAGTGTTATTAAAACATTTTTTTATCATAGTCCTGTATCCAAGAGGTAAAGAAATACTGCCATAAAAAGGTAAAAATTGTGGTAAACACTACAGAAGAACTAAATCCTCAAGTGACCTTTTCTTCTTCCAAATGGTCAAAGTTACAAGATTTCTCCTTAAAAAGCCATGTTTTCTGTTAAAAGTAACCAAAAGGACAGCAGAGAGAGATACAATTTTAAACATCTATAAAGGAGACATGACATCATAGTGAATCCACAAGTAGAGGCAGTGTCACCTGTGTTCCCTCGGTTTACTTCATTTTGCACCTGCAATAAAAATATTGTAACTGTCTGTTCATTTAATTATGAATCAAAATGAAATGTACCATTCTCACCTCTGGCTGCCTCTGCGTCAATTCCAACTGGCCTGTGAAGCAGATGAAGAGGAAAAAACGAGTCAAAAGATGCAACGTTCCCTGAAAAGAAGGTCAACTGCTTCCACCAGGCATTTTAAGGTTCTGAATGCGAGTGATTTGCTGATATGTCAAATGATAATGTACATGGACCCTTTTCACATTTCCAGGTTACTCAGCAGCGGAAGTTGTCATAGCTGGGTAAACTTAGAGCGCAGTGAATGAGAGAGTACAACAAATAAGTTTTTTCAATCCTATTTGCTAAAATAATAAAAGAAAAACTCCACCATGGTGTTCACGATCAAGACTTTCAGTAAAAAAAAAAAAAATTATTGTGTGAGACATAAAGAGAGAGAGACGAGAGAATAATGTTCAATTTACTGTCCTGCCCAATAGATCTCGACACCTTGCATAAGCAGTCATTCGTTTTTTGTTATTTGATGCAAAGATGATATAATGTATACATAAATACATATAAATGTTCAAACGTTTTTTTAAAAATCTAAATATTAAAAACTTTCAAGTATTTAAGATGCTGATGACTGTTAAACGTCTTGTGAAAAGGGTCCATTATCCTGCTTATTACACAACTACTTGACGCAAAACTAAATGCAGCCTACATTAACCTACTTATTAGTTTTATGCTTCACTCACAAGATGACGCCACACAGGCAAGAATAGCAGACAGACAGAAAAGCATATATACCAGTCGGATGAGCCTGTGCTGTTAGTTTAAACAGTTGTGATCTGAGAATAACAATCCTTTGAACGTTGTGAGTGACCAATCAGAATCAAGTATTCCAGAGAGCCGTGTAATAATACTAGGTGAAGCACTTGTATACAAATCAGGGCTGTACGATTAATTGAACGCAATTTTCATGCTCATTTTGTCAGTAAAGCCGGTTCTGTATTAAATCCCCAGCACCAGCTTTCAGATGGAGCAGCATTTACTGCACTGAGCCTTACACTGCATTCCATTAAGGGGGGTTTACCCTTTGTAGGGATGAAGGATACAGGGGTAAAAAAAAAAAAAAAAAAAAAAGCTATTTTTTGCAATGCACTTTTGAGTCATCTTAACTAGATGATCAATAAAGTCTTCACTGTATTAGAATTCATCATTTGCATGTTTTTTTGAGTTCTGTGATTCTGTAATGATTTGAGAAACATTTATAATAGCATAAGAAATTGTACCATTTGCAACTTTAATAATGATTCATTTGATTTAACTATGTTTATTTTTATTATTCAATTACTGTACCTGAATGCTATTAAAACTCTGTTTATTTCAGTTGTATCTTTTTCTTTATTGTATTTATAGATTGTTTATTAGATTTTATATTCATTTTGATTCATCATACAGCCCTAATACGAACTGAAAAATGTATCTCGGGATCACTTGACTGTAACTGTAATCTGTGCGTTTTTGTACAACATGGCAAATGATGACACCTTATTATGGCATGCTTTCACACAACACATCCCAAAATAAATCACATTCGGTCACTAGGTGGAGAGGAGGTGGTCTTTTGTGACTAATAGAAAGCATTAAAACTACATGAGCATTTAAACAATGAAAGCAAACCTGGTCAAGTGCGGTTTCGAAAATCTCTGAAAGTGGTTAAAAGTGAACTAAAAGTGAACTTAATTGACAATTCCTGGGTTAATTTTACAGACAACAGTGACGCAATATATCAAACACAGCTGTCTCAAAGAAAGCAGCTTTCTGTTAGTCAACATATGCATGGGGGAAAATCCTTCCCGCTCACATGATATTGCTGATCATGTGGATTCCTATTAAAACGACTACATTGTCTACACAGAACAACAACAACAGCTTTGGCCACAGCTTTAAATCTAAATATCTGGTTGGTGTAAGATCAGATTTCTTCAGCACTTACTTTGACTTGTTCCCTTTGCAGCGGCATTTCCGGCCTATGGGGAAAAAAAGTCAGAAGTCAGACCACAAACACTGGTGATTTATTATAAGATCTATACCTCTATGCCCCTTGCGCTTGGAACAGTTCAGAAAACAAACGTAATCTTGCTACATTGCCAACTCTGAAAACATCTTTTGTATAAAAGTTCTAAAAGATAGTTGTAATTGTTTTCCATAATTTGATACTTTATTAATTGTGAATCTTTGTATGCAAATCATATGTGCTGCTGTCTTGAACCGGTCTCACTGGGAGAAGAGATAGTAATATCTCAATGTGATCTCCAGGCTAAATAAAGTAATAACAAAGATTTTCATATGTGTGAACTACTACCCATTGAGTCAATCTGCAAATGTGTGTGTAACTGTCGGGTCAACAGGTTTCTCATTAGTAAATTATGTGGGCCTTTGGGAGTGGGGTTTCAGAGTAAGGGTGTCAAAGGTTAGACTTGCTGCTTGTCCCTGCACTAAAGGAACACCAGAAGTCATGATGCGGTGTTGGGTATCCATGGTTTAAACTTAGAGGTTATGAAAGGCATGCTGGCCTGCAACCAGTATACCCTCAGTAACCGATATTTGTTTATCTCTGTGTGTGTGGACACATTCTTAGACAAACATTTACAAATATAAACAGAAAAATTTACTCTACAAAGATGTCTTAATCTATAAACTATATATGGAGTATTTTATTATTTATTATATTGTATTATTAAACTATACATGTAGCAATAATATATTGTTTTTTTTATTATATAAAGACTCCATGGCATTCTTTACAATACAGCTCTTTCTTGTGGAATGCAGATAGTTTGGCACTCACTGACAATGAGGAAGATCCCCATCAGGAAGAGGATCACAGCAAAGACCATACCACCGATCCTCAGTGATTCATAATCTGGAAAGAGGATTCAGTAGAGCATGTACAAACGTGCATATTATGCAAGTTTGCATTGTATTAGACTATGTTGATACATTATTTTAATTGGACACATTCCACATAAGCTTAAAGTAAATGTAAAATAAAGAAAATGGATGCATTATGGGAAAACAATACACAAGTTAAGATTCACACGCTGCACAAATCCTTTGGCTTTGAATTAATCATTAAACAAGTTCTACATATATGAAGCTTTTGCTTTTTGGCCACTATAAAATCCTTTTTATTTTTCCCAAACATAGTATTATTTTATTAGAGATTTGTTTTTTGTGATTCCGTTTTGTCTGGGTTTAATAATACTGAACTCCAGGTTTAATTTTTTGAGCTGCTTGAGTTTCTTGGTGTACATAATATGATGATATTTCTCAGAGCAGCTCTGGAGATAAAGTTCAATTGTTTATGTACTTATATCGAGAGGCAACAAATGCTGAAAACACATGAAAACAAAACTGTGGTATTTATTCTTTTAGATTTATTATACTCCAGAGTCTTTTTGCACTTTAATATTCAAAGACTCTGGTCCACATTGCAAATCCATTAGGTATACACTATTACTTTTGATTTAATAATCTAAACTTTGACAAATTATGTGCCATTCCATATATCTGTTACACAGCTAATTCAATTTCAGGGTCCTGTATTTTGCTATTTTGTCCATGCTTTTCATGTTATCAGGCGCTAATTTACTAATATTTTGTCTTACTAGACAATGCAAGGCAATTGTTAATAATTGAAAACATTTATGACAGATTTCCCCTTAAAAATCACAGAAAAAAGCTAATTCCGTTTGGGCTTGTTAATGAGTGTTAAAGCAAACAAAATATGCGCAAACAGTCTACTGAGCACAGCGGGGAAAAAGCTGACAGCGTATAAGAATTCGTTCTTTGAACTGTACTTCTAAATGTAAACAGGACATATCAAGTAGGGAGAATAAACTGATGAAATGAACTACATTTGGGAAATTCTAGTGTAGATATTATATTCTAACTGACATGCTTTACAAAAGTCTATCTTAGTCCCCGGGGAAATGTTTTCCATCTATTTTGGAAAAACAGAAGGGGAAAAGCAAATCTTCCCAGATGTTTCCTGAGCAGGGTGATGCACTTTGGCCCCAAAAACCCTTCTTAATACAACACACTATGGGAAACATCAAAATGCAGCTGTAACGCCCATAATAAAATGACTCTCTGCTCACAATACATTAAAAACAAATGCCTCTATGCCTAATAATAGCTGTATTCTACTTTTAACCCCCATTTCAGCTTTTTGAAGTCAACCAAGAGATTTCCTTAATCCACATAAGTATGTGTACACTGCCTAAGCAGCTATAGTCCATCTATACTCACCATAATGAAATGGCTTGTCGTACTCTGGTGGGAGAAAAAAAAATGAAAATATCTAGAGTCAGAGCTCAGTAAAGCTGAAAATAAAAATGTAAATACTGATAGCAATGTATAATGGTACTGTAAGAGAATTTATTATGATAATGACAACACATGAGTCCCGAAACATAAGAAATCCATGTAATATTCTATATCCACAAGCCATTTCTCAAATACAAAATCCTATACTTATACTGTATGGAATGTACCGTAAGAGGATAAAAGCTTTCTGACTTGTGACTCCATAAACAGTTTTTCACACCCGCTGTGAACTAAAAGCTTATTTACACAGTATTTGAACCTCCTATAGACTAGCAACAACGTTAATAAGCCAATAAGACATTCAGTTAATGCAAAACCAGTTGCACGCTAGAAGATACTTACCGTGAATATCATCCATTTTGGAGGCTAATGGAGACAAAAAAAGACAAAAAAATGTTACATTTATGCAAGACAAAAGGTTACAAACAAAACAAAATACAGATTCTGTTCTAAGCCTTTTCAGAGGATGAAAAAAAAAAAAAAAGTGCAATTTTATTAAAATAAAAATGAAACCTAGTGATTCCAAAACTACATAAATTGTAAACAATCAGCCAAATGTTCAGTGCACTACGATATTAAAGGTCACTATGGGTGCACAAACTATGCTTAAACAGTAAGTGTTTGGACAGACATAAATACAGCCATAAAAACACTAAAATGAAAGCATTCTCTTAATAAAGCATGTGCACAAGCAAGGAAGGTACAAATAAATTCTCACAAAGTAGCAGCTTCATGTGAATATGCAAGTTCAACTTAGAAAGTATTTTTAAATGTTTCATTTATTATACAAGAAAGCCATTTTAAGAACTCCTCTCTTTAAGAAACTCAGTGTTGTAATAGACATTCACCATTTTGGGTAACAAATTTCGTAGTGCAAAGACAACAGACCTAGATGTTTTTAAAGAGTCTTTTCAGAGGAGCTGCTCTCTGTAAACAAGAATGTTGAAGGCATCGCTCCAAATCTCCAATTAAACATTATGAATGGTCTGACTGTAAGACTTTGGTTATCCGTAATGATCTCTCTCTCTCTCTCTCTCACTCTAAAACAAACAATGGACAAAGCACTGATGCAAATACTTTCACATTCCGATGTGCAAAAAAAAAAAAACAATATTTATTGCTGCATGTTTATGTGTGCTGTATTTACACGAGTTCATGCATTCCAACTGTGCTTAAATTGTGCATTTAAATAATGTTTGTCTTGGCAACAACACAATGCAAGTCTGACAATGCAGAAGTTCTTCCAAAAATCCAAAGGAAAGTTGTATTAATGGTACTGCATTTAAAAAAAAAAAAAAAAAAAAAAAAAGGTGGACAAATCTCATTGGAAACAAACATTCTAATGGTTAAACTTAAATATTGTCAGGTCAATCAATCTTAAAAAGTCTCTTCCTGTCAAAACTTGCTACAAACGGTGCAGCAGAACTGCATGTACCCGAGTGTAGATACAACATGAGCTGCGCTGGCACACATGTAAAACTCTCAAGCCTCGTGGTGTGAGAGTACGATTACTTCATGAGCTTTTCAGAAAAACCCTTCAGGGAAAGGTGTAATCACTGGCAGAAACAAGACACGGTGTAACCGTTTAACAAAGGGTGCCATAAACACGAAAACTGCACAAACGGCTCCAGTAACAGAAAAAAACACAGCCTAGTCAAGTTATTAAACATAAACAGTCGAGTTCTACTAAACGAAAACAAACACGATGCAAATCAGCATCAGACAGTAGCACAGAAAACTTGAAATTCAGCTTTTTTTTTTTTAAATCACTCACATCACAAATGCCTCTAACCTTCTACACACTTACCTGGCATTTCCCTGCCAAATGCTGATCCTGCATACAGTACATGCACACGTTTAGTTACTCAAGGAGTGTGGAACAGTCCTTTTCATATGTTATTGTCTAATGACATTATTTGACAAATTTATTAGGTGGATTTCTACTTGAGATAAAAATATAAAAATTTCTCAGAGCAGCATAGAAAATGTTTCTTTAAGGCAATTCAAAGAAACCAGTAGAGCAAATACAGAACAAAAGCAATAGCACTTACCCAAAGCTGGAGCGAAGAAGGACAAAAGCGCTGCAGCAACACAAAGTTCCATCTTGTCTGAAAAAAACTAAACAAGCGAGTGTGAGACACTGGGCTGTCTTGAGTCTATGCTACATTTTACACACATACTTGAGTTTTTGTGGGAAGCTTTATAATCCTGACTAAAGAAGTCTCACTTCCCTCATACTACTCAAAAATGAAGTTTCTTTTCAACTATGAATTGAAGTGCTAGTTCTGGCATATGTTGACAACTTTGCTTTTGGACATCTTTTGGACAAGGTATTTTCATTTGTATTGTTCAAACCATTAGAACTTAGAAAGATGGTTTAGGGCGAGTATCCTAACTCAGAACCCTAAGAGGCACATACAAAAAAAAAGGTTTCGATTTATGTTTTGCAACTGAACTTATTGCACATCAGTGCTAGGAACTGGACTATAGGTTTGTATTGTGTGCATAACTGTGATTGTATTCTTGTCGGTTCAACAGTTATTAGTTTCATCAGCATTTCTAATGCCTTTATTGAACTGTAATGACGAACATTGCAAATATGATGTGGAAAAAACAGCCATGTTTGTGCATTGTTTTTTTTTTAATGGTCACATCTTGTGACATCACTTCCTGTTTTTGGTTCTTTAGACATCTTTGGTCAGTGTTGCATTTATATATTAGTTCATTTTAATTAAATCAAACTTGCAAAGTGTGAAAACACTTTTAATTCACATGTTGTGTGTATGAGCTACAGATGAGCTGCACAAAAAGATCTCTTTCAGTACCCCAGCATGTTTCTGCCTACTGGTGCTAAGAATGGCGAAAGGGCTCTATTTTTGGAGGTCCACCTCAAAACGGTGGGATAAGGAGCCCCTGGGACATGGCTGTGGGGTGTGGCATTTCCAAGTGATATTTGGTAAGTGGCTTACGCAAGTGAGCATTTTAGCTCTAACTCCAAAACACATACCAGAAAACAAACTCAAAAATCACTGCAGCAAATGACTTGGAGTCAAGTATCTCTGGAAATCAATTTAGATTAAACACAATACAACGTACACAGAGAGACCCTGGTACAAGAGCCAACTACTGCACAGATGTGGGACTAACATTTCCACACATGATAAATATTGAGAAAGGAGGAGGAGCCCTTATGCTCTACAATTGTGGCTCCAAGACACAGAAAACCCCCTCCCCCAGAATAACCCACTTTCGTGGATTTTTACTGAATCGCATGATGGTCGCAGAAAAGCTTTTTTTTCATTGAACACAACTAATCCTGTACTTCAGCAACCCTTCTAATGAGAACGCGATTAAAAACGTGAAACGGGCTTTGCAAAACAACGCTCAAGGAGCAGTAATGTGATACATGGTCACGTGCTCCAGCTGTGGATATAATCAAAATTCTTGTGAATGTTTAACAAAGAAAGAGGAATCAACCAATTAAAAAAAAAAAAAACATTCAACGGTGCAGGAATACAAACAGTATGTGATCATATTAATCACCTCAATTTGTTCAGATTGATTAGAACAGATCTCACAAACAGAAACCATTTACAAAAGAGCCATGTGGTAGTTTTGCAAGAAATCTGACGCCAAGTAGTCACTCATTTAACTTTAAAACAAATGCAAAGCGCATGAAAAGTCTTACCAGCTTGTTGATCCAGACAAAAAAAATCCCTCGGGCAAAACAAAAGCAAATTTGACGACACTCTGTAAAAAATCTATAGAATGAGATAGAAAAAAAATCTTATACAAATTTTTAAAAAGCTATTCTGTAAACCGTGAGCTGCCTATAATCATAGCTGTGGTCATGACACCACACGTATAATTATTTAGTGATGTTCGAACGCGCGCCCGTCTAGAGGAGCGAGACTCCGCCCTTCCCGGTTTATCATCGCTACACGGCAGACCTCTGACCCATAGGTGGAGGCAGCAAGGAATCGACCTTTAAAGGCATTTCTATAGGATTTATTCAGGGCGCAATCTCGTTTGTTTCGCGAATCAGCCAACAGAAACGCCCATGATGCGCGAGCTTTGATCTGGGCTATTGATTGAGATCGTTCATCAGAAATAATACAGCCTACTTGTAGATACTCCACATCAGAGATGCTCTACATACAGAGCTTTAAGAGTTATACTGACCTTAAGATGTTTACCATAGTCTTCAGGGGAAGCGCTCTGTATTAGCAGTCATTGTAGCCATACTATATTGAGCTAGACATACCTTTTAAAGAACAAGACATGGTTTCTGCTTTCTAATTATCATTTAAGTGATAGTTTTCTTTTCTTTGTCCAAAATCTTCTCTACAATCTACTGTTGCTATGGTTACCACATCATTCCAATGTCATTTCAGCCATCTAAAGGTGTGATCCATTATAGCCACATTTCAGCCAAGATTTGCAGGCAAAAAAAAAGTCTTGTCATAGTAATTTAAAAAGCATAGCCCACAAGCGGTTTTCTGTTGGTCAGAGTCACCAATTTGAAAATGAGAAATGCATGGGAAACTTTTTATCCCTCATGAGAAACTCCCAATCTCTACTGGATTGACTGGATGCAAAGCAATGATAAATGTGATTCATTGTGTCTGTTATTAACTTTTACAGTAAGTCCAATCAATCAAATCATTTTGGGTTTCACAGTTTAGGAGTTTATTTGATATGGATAGGAGTTTCTATCTTCAATTTTCATTCCTGGGAGAATCTATTTGATGTTGACATACTGTATTGAGATGTCATAAGTTCAATCAAAAGCAAAAGGGTGTTGTTTAGTTCTCTTGGTTTTGTTTTGTTTTGGGTTTTTTTTAAATATTGCTCTTCAAAACAAAAGGGGTCAAAATCAATTCCTTCATCAAATGCACAAATGAAGATCTGCTGCAAAGAGATTTTCTGGTGCCTGTATGGAACTGTAATCTGTAACATTGACAACCATGACAAAAAAAAAAATCAGCTATGTTGTGAATTTGGTCTCTCTTTTTTTTTTTGGTTTGTTTAGTCCTTGTTGCGTTCATGTTTCAGTCAAAAATCACCAGAGTTGGTGTGAAAATGCACTGGTTTCTGTATAGTATCTCGCCATTTGGTGCACACCAGGTGGCATTATTCACACTTAGTCAAATGAACCACACTAACAGTGAAATCTAATTAGTTTTTATTTTAACCAAACCTGCCATGTCTGAATGCACCCTTGTATATTTAGTAAACAGAAGGCCTAGATCTTGAGTTGAGTAGAATTTGAGGCAAATGACAAATCATCATCACTACACAGTTTACAAGCCTCTCACAGAATACCACAAATTCCAGAGATAGTTTTTTTGCACAATACCCAGGGGCTTAACACAAAATAAAGGGAGTGCTTGGAACTCATTCCTTTGTAGGGAGTATGACTGTTGCGCCACACATTTGTCACTTTTTGATAAGGAATACTGTGTTCTCAGCATCTTTTGCAATAATTTAACCATTTGGCTTCATCAACAGACTGCTTTGGTGTTTATTTTTCAGTTAGCAGATTTATAATAAAATGCACACTACAAAACTATAAATACACAACAAGTCTGCTGTTATACAGAGATACTCATGGTGGCGCCCTTCGACTAATGCACAGCTGTGACAGAACTTGGAAAAAAGTAAAGAATGTACTGACACTTTTCCAACACTGAGGTGCAGCAAAACATCTATTAGTATGACTGTGTACAGCCAAATGGATGAATTGCAAAAGAAAATGTTATCATTAGGCCACAAACAAACAGCAAAACGAAGAGGGAGGGGTAAAAAAAGAAAAGAAAAAAAAGCTCTCTTCAGAATAGTAGTCCAACCAAGATTTTATTTGAAATAAATATTTTATTTAAAATTTCATATGAATTGATATGGCAGTCACCTTCCATTCAATTTCAAGGGTCAATAAGATGCATGTATAAAGCACTGCACTTCAAACCAGGCAGCCTTCTGGTGGTCTGTGTAGCAGATTCAAGTAACTAACTATAACACAAATAAAATCTGGACCTCCAAACCTGATCTCAATAGAAAATGTGACTATTTTGGTTTTGGCAAATTTGTTAATATAAGAAGTACAAGAATGCCATCTCATTCCTATAAAAACGTACTGCAATGTTTTGAAAAGCAAAACAAAAAAACTAGTGGTTATTTATTTATTTTTGGCTGTTGTTTTAATTACTACTCATGTTAAATTTCAACAAAGGCACCATTGTTAAAAAAATATATATTAGTTCCTAATATCTTTTTAGTTATGCTTATCATGAACAGGCCATATTCACACTTATTTTACTGATATCTTTGATAGCATAGTTGACATCTTTAAAGTCTGTCTCATGACTGGACAACAATCTTCAATATTCTGAGTAATTTTAAATGGCTCAGAATATTCTATGATCTTACAGTTCAAAGCACCTCAATCCAACAGTCATTTATTCTCACTGGTCTAAAATAACATGTTTAGTGTGCACTAGGGCATTTAGGTACAGAAATAGAATCATCACAATGCAAAAAAAGAAAAAAAAAAAAAAGATTTTCATACTTTGCATTGTCTCATTTCTAGTCTAAATATCTAAAATTGATGGATCAAGTAAAAATATTGTTTTCTTTTACCCCTTCAGAGTTTTTCCTTAAAATATGCAACATTATCTGCCAATGGGTCAAGTCATTTGAAATGTAGATATTTGGACTATATAAAAGAACTTAAAATTCAAAAGTAAGAAAAACCTTTTTGCATAAATCCTATAAATTCAGTATAAATAATTAAATACAATAAATCTTTGTTAGACCTCCAAACTTCATAATTTTTTGTGCCCAAATGTTTTAGACTCTCTTGAAATGCTCAGTCACAGCTTTAAAAACACATGTAAATGATAAACTTTCACTCTATTATGGTTAAACTTGCACTGCAGTGACATAAATTGCATGTGTTCTGTAGCTCAACTATAATTTAGACTTAACATTTCATATCTTGCAATGTGTCAATTGCAGATGCGCACATTGCAATATTGATGCTGAAACTATATATTGTGCAGCCCTATTGTGCACCTCATGTGTTTAAATGAGCAGTTGCTTCCCAAAACTAACTACAATCAAGGCATTTGGGGAGTTCAGAAACAGTTCTTACTGATTTAGACAAAAACTTCTTTTAGGATGGATCATTAACATGAAGTGATTGTGTTGGTAACCTTTCCAGCAACAAGGCACTACCAGTAGAAGCAGCTGATCAGTCACATGGATGTAAAGTTCGCCACATCAGTGTTTGAGACCCTGTGGTGCATTGACAAGTGCTGTGCTCTGCATATCGTGTTTGACCGTTGTGCCTGTGCTTTGTCCAATAGTATCTGGATGCAGCCTTGTATATTGCATATGTCAGACTTGCAATGTCAGACACAATGCACTCAATGGAGCTAGTGACGTCACTTTGAGGGGTAGGGGTGGGGTTATGTGTGTGCATTAAAAGCATTGCATGCAGCTCAGATTGCAACTGCGCCCGGTCTGCATCCAGACCCCTCTCGCTTTGTTTGAGAAAGTTCCATGTGGGAATCCGGGGGTAAATCGGTGTTCTTAAACGCACACCCTGACACTGAGAAGAAACTGTTGAACAAAGTCAGTACTTTTGTTTTATGTGTGCACAAAAGTATTCCTGTATCTTTATAATATTCCTGAACCACTGAAGACACATGGAAAGTTTTGACAATGTTTTTTTTATTTTATTTTTAAATCAAAAACCTTTCTGGACTTTGAATGAGTCTGTATAATTGCCCTCAGAGCTCTCAGATTTATCCAAATTATCTTAATTTGTGTTTTGAAAATAAATGAAGGTCTCAGGGGTTTGGAACAACATGAGGGTAAGTAATCAATGACATAATTGTCCTTTTTGGATGAGCTATCCCTTTAACACTGGGTGATGGAAACCCACCTTTTGTAATTTTCATGCTCAAATACCAATATTACACACAGAAATTAGATGAAAGTGTCAAGAGGACACATTTAACAGGGCAAAATATTTATACAAAATATCTGAATTATATTTTACACTGGTTTAAATGTACTGCATGTACAAACAGATATATAATGCCCTTTGTTTCTGACAGTGATTCGAAAGCTCCTATATTAATTCAAGCTGCACACTTCAGTTGTGTTTTGTTTCCCGAATGCGGGAAGAGGTCAGTGTCGACAGTGTCTCGCTCCAGAAATAGGCTGTGACGTCAGAGTGTGAAGTGAGCAGGTGTGCCCTTGTCCAACACCGGGTCATTGTTACAGCAGCCTTCTGTGTATATGTGTTTTATAATGTGTCACAGGTGAGGCTGCTGGAAATGACTTTTCATCTCATCCTAATGTCAAGGACCACTGGCGTGAGATAGAGGGCAAAATATAATCAAATCTATTGCCATTTACAATTTACAAAACCACTCACCTATTGCAAAGGGGAAAACAACGGATATTAAAAAAAAATAAATAAAAAAAAAAGAGCTGCTCAGATGAGAATAAACCCCATATGATAATAAGAAGCAGATCTCAGACAAAGTTATTTAACTTAATCCGGTTAAAGTAATACTCAAATTTAAAAATTGAAATGAAAAAAAAACAAACAAAACAAACAAAAAAAAAAACTACTAACATTTCTATTTTCTTATTTCTATTTTTGCATTCTTTTTTACAACACCCTTTTTTACAACACCCTTTTCTTTTTTGCAGTAAAGATACCTCATTTATACACATTAAAATCACACTATAACTGATACTTCATTGTATTTTGTAAAAGGTATATCTACTGCCATTTGGTTGCATGCATAAATAATTATACGTGCTAAAGCTTGCATAAAATTACAAATGAACAGATGGCGTTATGTGGGGACGTAATGACTTCTCATTAATCAGTCTATGCACTATAACATTGGCGTTTTAAATCTTTTACATGTTCTGGACCCCCATGTTCATTCTTATGCAAGGGACCCCCAATTTAAAAAAAAAAAAAACATACGAAAAAGCCTATACAATATACAGTACCTGAATTAAGAAAAATAATATCATAATTAAATATTAATATCTTGATATTTGAGGTTGCATCAATATTTTTCTTTTGTCATGACTGTATTAATAATTATAATTTTTTTGTTTTTCAATATTTTTCATAATTTTTTGTTTGTTCTAATGTTCATTAATTTGTTTAAATAAAACTTTGGTTTATTTATTTATTTATTTGAAACCTATTTAACCATTTTTGTATTAATTATTTTCATGTAAACATTTAAATCTAGTATTTATTGGTTTCATTTATTCTAAGATATGTGTATTTATTAATACATATTCATCATTTTCTATCCTATTAATTAAATAATTTATTGACCATTTTATGCTTTGTCTCCAAACATATCTATTCACTTGCGAAGTCCCAGGACCCCAGTTTAAAAAACCCTGCTGTAACATGTAATGTTGAAAGCAACGTTCATTCATTCATTCATTTTCTTTTCGGCTTAGTCCTTTTATTAATCTGGAGTCACCACAGTGGAATGAACCGCCAACTTATCCAGCATATGTTTTACGCACCGGATGTCCTTCCAGCTGCAACCCATCACTGGAAAACACCCATACACTACAGATGATTTAGTTTACCCAATTCACCTATACCACATGTTTTTGGACTTGTGGGGGAAACCGGAGCACCCGGAGGAAACCCACGCCAACACGGAGAGAACATGCAAACTCCACACAGAAATGCCAACTGACCCAGCGAGGGCTCGAACCAGCGACCTTCTTGCTGTGAGGCAATTGTACACACTGTGCCACCGTGCTGCCCCCTGAAAGCAATGTTCTAAAAGCAATTCATCTTAACACTTGAATCATAATATTGTCTTGTTCAGTACAAGGTAAATAATTTGATCGCCGATGCCCATGCAAGCGCACCCACTCTCTGTCCTGCAGCAGGAGCTCAGACTGATGTAATGCTTCAGTTTTAAGGAGAGCAGAGGGACTCACTTGTGCAGTGACCAGAAGTAAAAGAGTCTTATGTAAGCCAACTCTGAGATGCAGAGCAGACGCATTACTGCTCCATGGATGAACTCCCTAAAAACCTTTTCTGTTTTCCATGCCACTGAGCAGACGATTTGTCGTTTACATGCAGGCAAATCTTTTTTCGTAAAATCCCTGGAATTTCCCACATGAAAGCCAAGTTTGCCATGGAAGAACCATTGTTTGCTTAAGTAATAATTAATGAATAAGCACACACATTCAAAGTATGTTCAAACACCTTATTGAACATTTAGAAAATCTCTCTTCTGTACACACACACACTCAAAAAAATATGTTGTTTTGCTGCTTGTTCAAACTACTTATGTAAACTAAGCTGAAACCACACAATTGTTGAGTTTTTTAGTTTTATGTTCAATCCACTTAAATGTGTTAAGTTAACTTCATTGATTTGTGTTGGAACAACCTGAATGAATTGTGTGGAACCCAGCATTTTTATAGTGCAAATACATGTCGAAAATAATTAAAACATGCTATAATATAAATCTAAACACATCTGATTGAATTTAAATACGACATGATAATGAATAAGATTTATTTGCTCAATTCTAATTAAACATTAAAAAAAGGTGTGTGTGCACGTATTGGTTTTACATTTTATAAAATGTAGAACTATCATATACAGAAAAATAATACATCTGAGTTATATGTTTTATTTGAAATTTCTGTGCTTTAACTGAATGGGAACACTCGATGATGATGATGATGATGGTGATAATAATAATAATAATAATAATAATAATAATAATA
>CAIGQW010053747.1:8020070-8070046 GCA_903798125.1 Danio choprae
TTATTATTATTATTAATATAAACATTTTGCTATTCAGATGCAAAAACCTAAGTGAAGTCTGAAATTTTCTCTCAGCCTCCCTTGTTTATGTTTAATGATTTTAAATGGAATGAAAAGAACATATTCTTTGGCATTAAAGTGAAAATACTGAACCTACACACAGGAACCTGAGGAAAAACAAAACATTTTAGAAGGAAAATACAGATGGCACTTAGAAGCTTTTCATATGTATACACATATTAATAATGATACATTTTTAAAAACATTTAAAATTACAAAATGTTGTGTTCTAGAACTTGGTTTTAGGGCTCTGGGTGGTAACACTCAAACCCTTACAGTACAGAGTCTCTACAGAGAAACTGCTGCCCGCATCCTTGCAAAACGTCTGAATTATTAAACAAATCCAGAAGACCTTAAAGCGACAAGAGACATTCAGAGGCCCAAAAGCAGCAGAGAAGCCAAAGTACAGAATGAATATTTCACCAAGCTCAATCCAATCACTACATTGACCAAAAAGATTCTCAGCAACCCAAGAGGAAGACACACAAATCCACAGAGATAAAGGTAGAATTTGCCAATCACACGAATAAGAGTTAAAGAAACCAGACTCCGAAATAAACTGCTTTCTTATCAGAAGTACTCAAAGCAAATGTAACTAACCCATGAAGCACATAAAACATACCAATAGAACAAAAACAGTACACTCAGAAATAATGGTACAAATCTGTCAGTTGGTACTACCTTTTCAAAAAGGTACACTTTTGTACCGTACAGGTGGACATTACCTCAAAAGTATTCATACAGGTAGATTACATACATAGTCAATGTAAATGCGTGAATAAGGCGAATTTCTGCCTCAAGGTACGAATGATACAGAATGCATAGTATGTTTGCTGCAAACACATGAAATTCGCCTCCATTGCATCTTTCACAGAATGTTTTTAAATTCAACTCATGCAGAAAATTTGTGAGGCAAAAACATCCCATGAGTAATCATGACCCAGTGCTTTACATAGATTGTGTTTTATGCAACAACAATTTCACAAAGCTAAAGTTCAAATCACTGAAATCACTAAATGCAATTGGAATCTGCCATAAAAAAAATAAGGATTGCTGCATTGCTTTTTGGCAGCAAATGAATATCTCAATTGCTCGGAATACATACATCTATACAGATAAGCATAATCTGGTAAATCACAAAAAGCTAAAGAAATCAGACATAAATCAATATTTTAATACAAGTATGGTGGGTCTTGATTAGATCAACTCAGATTTTATTGCGTGTCTGTGTGCTAGTGTGAGAGACTTTCATAATGTGAAGCAAGGATAATTAGAGGCTTGCAGAAATTTACAGATGTGAGACGATGGTGGTCAGCGGTGCGCTATTTGGCATATGTCAGCATTCTTACATAAACCACCTTACATAATTCCTCAGTATTGTTCCCATTGTGAGTCTTGAGAGTAACTCATTAGGAGGGCGAGTTGATTAATGCTGTGCAGTGGTGTTTCTGCATCCTACATTCATCAAATGAGAGGTGACATCTTTCAGAACGCATTTAACATTAGTCTGGTCAGGGGCTGCTGGAGGCTTTTAATGGCACAAACCTCAGCACTGAAGCTGCTGCATATGAGGGTTTGCTGTGCGAATATTGAATACACATCAAAACCATTCATATTTATATAAAAGCTGAATTTATACACTAAATAACATGATCAATAAGTCATAACATGTTTTTGTTAATCCTAACTTAAAATTTGTTATGTTTAATCAACGAAATTAAGTTATACAAGCAGTTTTAAGTCAGTTTAAATGTATTTTAAAAGGTGCCATAGAATACATTGACACAGTAAGTTAAATTGTTCTCTGATATACCTAGAAGGTATGTGGCTTAGGTAAGTGAAAAATAAAAATGGCAAAAAATGTATATGAAAAGGTCTGATTTATTTAGAATATATCATGAATATTAATGAGCTCTGCTCTGATGCTCAAGCAGCTTGTGTCAGTGCCTGATACCCAGACCATTATGTACTCTAAAATACACGTTTGCAAAATAATCATACTTTAATACTTCATACTTCAAAAGATATTTTACCATATTGAGTACATTCCTTTATGACTTTATAAACTTTTCAACTAAAAGAGCAGAGATATTTATTTTAGCTATAGAAGGACTGAGTGTGCTTTATGTAACCAGAATACCTAGTTTGCTCATGTTGTGAATGAAATGCAAACTAAATTATATTCATACTCAAGATTGACAGATGTATTTGGAGTTGTATTTTGTGTGTTTAATGTATACGAAAACAGGCAGAATTTAATGTCAATCTCTGCATGAACAAATTAGTTCTGTTTATTGGCATCCTTTTACTTTAGAAAAATCCCAGTAAGAGCGGAGTTATATGACATGCATTAAACAATTTTTCACTTTCACAGTTTTCGTGTCTGTTGCGTCCTTACAAACATAGTTTGCAAATTTCAAAATATACATTTTAAACTAACAAAATATATATTTAAACAGCCCTTCTGGCTGGTGATGAATACATTTATAATCCTTATATCCTGCATTTTGCAATCTGACGCACTGTAAACAGAGCTCTGAGGTCATGCTTCACTGCCTGCTTCACAGAATAGCTCCCTTACTCCTAAGTCCATTTTCAAAATAAGAGTCCACTTAGGAAGTACAGCAGTCAACATTTGAAGTGGATAAAAAAAAAAACGTTTTAAAATGGTCCTAAAACAAGAATGGGTGTTGATCAATAGATTTAGGACAACTTTGATGAAAGGTTTGACCCACTTGAAAAGTTAACTATTATATAATACAAGCTTAGATAAACTAAAAACAAGGAAAACAATATCATCGTTGTAATTTCACTAGGAAACATGGCAAATCAAATGGAGCCTGGAGTGTGCATATTAATGATCCGATGTGTGTGACAGTCAATGTTTTGTTCTGATTTCCATGTACTGAACTCTTTCTTTTCAACCATGCCTAGGTTTATCCAGAATTTAATTCATGGTACCTTTAGGTAAAAATGATTCAAAAAGTTAATTAGATAAAAATAAATTTAAAAAGCAACCATGTATTTTTTACAATATAGTAAAAGATTATTGTATTTGGAGTACTTTATATTAAGTCTGCTATTTGGAATCTCTTAAGCCCTCTCGTGGTGACTTGTAGTTCCATTCCAAAACCTTATTTAATAATTTAATTCAGCTCCCTGTATGGACAAGTTCACAAAACTCAATATTGTGGCCTTGAAACAGAAAGTGATATTTTTTTTGAGGAACTGAATTTACTACCTGTTGTTGCGGCACTGTGACATTTATTAAAGTAAAGAAAAGTAGTACACATGAGTTTTCTGAATATTAAACATCAGCACACTGCAAAAAAGTCAAACTGTATGGCAGATACATCATTACAGCACATTGTAAATTGGTGAGTTTTATTTTCTCTCATATGTCATTCTTTGTTAGCAAAAAAACAGACCTGTATATCATTCAGCGTTTCCTATTTAAATAATGTAAAAATTTGATGTGATGCTTCCCCTTGTTAGACATTATATTTTGAAAACCTTAAAAAGAAAAAAAAAACATGCGCAGGATTACAGCATTTACAGTATTTCTTACATTAACGTTCAAAAGCTCAGAGTCAGTACATTAAGCAATATTAAAGAGCACAACTGTTTTTAAAACTGATAATAATAGAAAATATTTCTTGAG
Organism: Danio choprae; assembly: GCA_903798125.1. Classification (NCBI taxonomy): domain Eukaryota; kingdom Metazoa; phylum Chordata; class Actinopteri; order Cypriniformes; family Danionidae; genus Danio; species Danio choprae. Next base: position 8,023,792 of record CAIGQW010053747.1, read on the forward strand.
CATTATTTCATGGCATTTTAAAAAGCCTCATATTGTCCGTCATTTCCTTTTTCAGATTAATAACTGGAGCTTTCAGCAAACAGAGGAATCATTCTCTGCTTATGGGGAAGATTTACATCAGTTGTGGTTGGCTTTTTATTACTGTTTTGCCCTCCACATGATCAACTGTGAACATGCAGTACTGCTAAACATATTTTGTGTTCCACAGAATGAAGTCAGTCAAATGGGCTCAGAACAACATGAGGGTGAGTATGAGACTTTTCATTACTGTAAGTATAACTCTAGTGTTGTTAACTACAGTATTTTATCATAACACGTAAAGAGACAAATGCTGAATTTTACTTTCATATATGACCTACATTATTGCAAGTCAAGATTCTAAAGCATTCGCAATGGTAGCTAAATAGGAACAAGCCATGGACTAAATTTTCACCTAGGTCATACTTTAAGCATGCCATTCAACAGCTAGAGGATTGATAATAGTTGAGCTAGTTTTACAAGCCCTCTTATGGCATTTTAAGGCTAGTGTGTGGACAAAGACATACACTGAAAACTTAGCAATGAAAAGGCATGTACACATCAATTTCTGTGGCTGACCTTGTTGCTAACACATCTGTAGGAGTTTCCACTTCAGACAGCAAAACAGTTAATCATCGCAATAAGATTTACTGGTTTACTGTAGTCCATTTGCTGATATTTTCACCCAAAAATGAAAATGTTCTTCACCATTTACTCACACTCAAGTGGTTTTAAACTTTTTCTAAAATTAACTTTTCGTTTTTGAGTGAACTATGCCCAAAAACATAACCAATTTTTTCGTGTTCTTAGTAGAATAACTGATTGTAATAAGCTCTGCTTGTTGGCAAGCTTATTTGCACTGCTCTTGGTAGATTATGATTGTCACTGTGGAAATGTATTGTCAGCAGATCATCCACAGAACTTTTTCTTTCAGTTTGCTCAGTTTAGTAAATATTTGATCAATTAATGGTTTCTCTGGTAAAACCCCTTTGGTTCTAAGAAGAATCCTTAAAGTCTGTGTGAACCAGAAGTTGCTGCAGTACATGACGACGCATTTCCAAGTAAAATTGAAAATTTAGGAGCCCTTTGCCTGTTTTACGGATTACACTCTTGGATTATCTCTGTGGTTGTGTTTGCTGGTTTTCGACCTCTACCTGTCTGACTATTCTAATAAACTGGATTTGGATCCAATTCCTGTTGTCACGTCTCCCTCTTCACAACACTTATGTTACTTTGTAAAAACAAGATATATTCTAATTTATATTCATGTTTTAGAACTCCCTGATTTTTGGTCGGCTAGTAGCACCTCTCTTTAATATCTTTCTGCTTTGTCTCTACTGGAGGGAAATGCATTAATGCTACCATGAAATTATAAACAAATAAAACGGTTGAAGAACCCAGAGTGGCATCTCGGCCACTCATCCATTATCTGCTGACTAGCCTCTATTATGACCAAACCAATCTAAAATGGGTCCCCACACCCTTGAATCACTGCATCTACTCCCAGATCTGAAGTGGTCTTGTCAGACTTGCTTATGTAGTGCATGATGTCAAGAAGGCAGCGGATGTGAAGCAGTGAAAGAGTGAGTAAGAGGACGAGGCCGTGAGGCTCTTATTGTGTAAGACTGGGGTAGACGATTCCCGCCACCAGCACAACAGGCCACACTGAGCCCGTTTCCATGACAACAGAATGCTAATGACTACACCCCTGGCTTTTTCTTCACCATGAGAGAGCGATGTCACTGAATCTCGACTCTTCCACACCTTTGCATCCCCACAATAAACCTCACACTTTCATCAGAGCCGTTTGGGTCTCACAGATCTTCTGATCACGCACACAGATTGGATGCGATTTAGCTGGACTGATGTTTGTTCCAGCCTTTATCTTTTGGTCCTGTCCTCCCCATCCCCCCCATCCAACCTGCTTATGCTCTCCCTCTGTGATCTGCCCATGTGACCATAGCCAGCTGTTCATTGGCTGGCACCACAAGGGCATCCATCCAATCTGTGCCGCTCACTCATATAAACATAAGCAAAGCAGCATTCTTATGATTCAGAGCAGTCTCTTTCTTTCAGTGAGGAGTCAATGGGAAATACTACATTGGGTTCTACTATTTTGTTTCTCATACTCGCACGCAGACTGGATGTTTTTTTGAGAGAACTATTCTGGCTGTAGGAGCATTTGCTGTTGCCTACATTATTTCACATCATTGCCACTGTGACCAGCTTACAGTATTTATGGTTCATTCCTTTCGCTGGCACACATGCAGTGTTAACACATGGACATGGCTGTGACATGTAAGTACTTTGCATTTAATCTTAACTTACTCCACTTACAGTTACCTGTCAATCACAATAGCAGTGGTGCGGTTATTGTTATGTTACCATAAACATTGCATGACGATACAAAATAGAGCTAACTGAGATATTTACTTAAAGTCATATTTACATCACTATGAAGAAATGCACATCATTATAAATATGTCAGGTCTGAGTTTTAAAATGTACAAAATATACGCTTTTTTATATTTTACACTATATAATATAACTTACCATTCACAGTTTTTGGTCTATTAATAGCTTACATTTTCAATAGCATGTTGCTTTGTTTGTCACTGGTAGGGGGAAATGCATTAATGCTTGATACTATTAAAAGCAGCTGTACATTGGTGACTAATATTGTCGCCATATATTTTTACCATCTAGAGGACTCATCTGTTTGTCTGGACAGGCTGTGTAATGAAATAATTATGAAATATAATGGGGGGTCTTGGCTAATTAATCTTATTGTATAATTTTCCTGATGTGGTGTTTATTATTATTATTATTATTATTATTATTATTATTATTATTATATGTACATAAAACAAATTGAATAAATTCACTTTGTTACCATAAGAAAAAAAATGCCTTGATATAATATCTGTATAGAATTTTTACAAACATAAACTGAGCAATTGCCTTTTCACTTAACTGCATGTTTTTTTCTAGATACACTTTTTTTTGTCTGTCTAGTTTTGCTTTATTAATGCCCTAAGGATATTTTCTAAAGAAAGATACTCTCTGATTCTTGAGCACTATCAAAACAAACGCTACAAAAGTGTCAATTATATTATAACAGGAAAAATAAATAAATATATTACACGTATACATACTTATATATTTGAATTGGCATCATTTTGATTTTTCTTCTAAAGTTGTGATCAAAGTTAAAATTTCATCACACTCTGATCAACAATTTACTATTAATGGAGAAAGCAACAAATAACTGACATTTTATACTACAAGCATCAAACTCTTCCTGGAGACACGCAGCCCATCGGAGTTTTATCTGCATTCACACCATGTTGTAATTACCATTAATTTCAAAAGGACAGGACATGATGTTCTACTCTGACCTTATCACATCCTCTGACAGGGATTATGCATTTCTAATGGTATCAATATCAGCATCTAAACAAACAACTAAACCTGAATATGCAGGTGGTGCAAGTAGGAGCTGACAGAAAATTCCCAGTTTGAAAGTGAATTCTTTTCAGTCAGAATCTCATAATTACGGTAATTCAAATATGGCATGAACACACCTTTTAGCTTCAACACTTAATTAAATGTACCTGATCCGGCTATACAGATGTTTCTGGCTTATATAAAAACCAGGTGTCTTGGAACAGGGCTTTAACTAAACTCTGCTGGACTGTGGCTGTCCACAGTATTTGGACCATTATGGGGCTTATATGCATGTCTTCACTAATCCTGATACATGTGAAAATAGCTTTTATAAAATAAAAATTAAAAAAAAAAAAAAAAAAAAAAAAAAAAAAACGCCCTTCATCATTTTACAAATTTTTGGACAAATGGCTAAAAAGGAATAGCATCAAGCTATGTTGTTTACGCCACCAGGGACTTACTCAATGCATATTTCCAGTGTCTGTACTGTGAAGTCACTCATGGGCTTTTCTGGTGCTGTTGCTCAACGTTATTGGTCGACGGTACGTCAGGACAAATTTTTAGAATATGTGATTTGAATTTATATTTATTGGCAGAAAAACTAGGATATGCTGTACTTCCAAATTGACACAAGTTGGCTTAAAATAATAAAAAGCAGCTGTTGGAACGTGTTGTTTTATTATACACCTGTGCTCTGTGGATTAAATCAACCATATAATAGATCGATCAGTGATATGAACAACCAACAATTATAAAACAGTTACAAGCAGTGTGTAAATTATGCAGGTCGTCTGCTTTTTTGCAGTAGTTTTGGTAATGTACCTTAAGCATGCCTCCGTGAACCAAATATATTTATTCAATTACATCATTTATTAATCAAGCTTATTTAACTTGACTAGATTATTAGATGACTGGATTCTGACCTACAGTAAGCTGTGAGGGCTGTTTCAACAGACATGTGATCCTCAAAAAAGACCTAATATAAACAGCACATTATACAAAACAGCATAAAACAAGTTTGCATCCCCACACTGATAATTGATCATAAAAGATTGTGGCTAAAGTCGTTTTTTAACTTCCTATGTGAGTGCGAGCATTGGCATCCATTAAAAGTACACACTTTGAGTCAAATTTGACTTTACTTCTAGACTATATATAGATACAAACACCTATTTAACTACATTGATGCACTGATTATAGGGGGAGACACATTTATATTAACATTATTATTATTATTAATAACACAAAATATACAGTTCAGTTAAAACTATGTTTCACCATTTAAAAAGCAGACCCCACTGACATCTTATTTAGACATCCTTCAGGGGAGGATTAAATGTTTAAGTAGGGACGACAAACCAATCACTGAATATCACAAATAAGAACTGATAAAAAACATTATGCAGTGGAAACATTATGCACAGTCATTTAAACTGTGGCAGTGCTAAACTGCCTATTGAATCATAGTCAACACCAAAACTAAATCACAATATGAATTATACACTTTCCCCTGACAGTTTCCTGTAGTCAATACTATATTCCAATGACACTACCAGAACTTCTGTCCTGTCTTTTGGCACTCAAGGCAGTGGCCTATGAGCTCCTGACACACCCTTCCCTCCTATTGGTTGTTACTTTTGACACCTGCCCTGCATTGCCTGACATGTCCACATCCAGTCACCAATGGTTTGGACACCGTAAATCACCTGCCCTGCACTGAAATAAATGGGGACATTCCATTTTGTCATTGATATAGTGAATGCAGCTTTAGTATGTACAAAGCCTCATTCATACATTTCTGTACAATCTGTTCACACCCAAGTGACAGTTTAGGGATGGGCCTTTCATTTTAATCTTGATACATTTTTTAAAAATAAATCTCAACATCATTTAAACTCATACAAAAATCGCCACCTCTTCAGAGTCAAATTTCCCTGTGTTTGGATCTAAACTAGTAGATGCTATAACATGAAGCAAGGTCAAAACACATGTCGAGCAAGTGTGCAACTAACCATAACCAATGTGTCCTGTATGCAGACATTAGCTGGCCCACTCTCTTTAGTGCACTGTGTCAGCTTGTTTCTCTCCAGGCTCTGACTGTGTCACAGCACTGCTGGAGATTAGACTGACAGGGTCTTAATCCCATAGAGTTCCTCAGTTCCCTATGCCAGACCAGCGCTGTGCCAGACCTGTACCCAACAGCCAGACAAAGGGTTGCACGGCCTGAGATAAAGAAAAACTTCATTAAGCCAGAGGCCAGATAGAAGTACTACATCAGAGAAGTCTCTGACTGAATAAACTTCAGTGTAGCCAATGGCAATAATAGCTTTATAAGACACAAAGCAGTCTTCAACAGCAAACTAGAACGACAGCTGGTAGAGCCTCTGGGCCATCAAGCCAATGAACATTATGTCAAAAGCAAAGCGAAATTGGATGCTTTTTGCAAAGACTATTGTTTGAATGTCAATGTCTCTGACTGTGCAGGTGGAAAAAAAACAGAAAAGGTACGTCACCCAAAGTGTCACATCGCGGTTTAACACAGTGGACAAAGACAGAGCTTTCAGGCCAATGCCTAAGTCAGAGATGTTGAGCCAGGATGACCCCAAATCACGCCCAATGCTGTGAGTACATGCTCTTATTAAATCACATAAAAAAATGCAGAACTCATGATTGAAGCACTTCACCCCTGGTTGTAAAGGTAAAATGGTAATGACCATTATTTTTCTATTTAGTTCACTATTAATTTTCTCTAACCATATGCTCAACTAAAAGCATTTAACAATGCATAGCCATTAGCTGAGAGACTAGCGAGTCATAACCATGTATAAAAAAAACAAACATTTTTTTACAAAATTACACTGTTTTTCTATGTGTACTGCAACTTACATCTTGCAGCTTTTTTAATTCACCTTTTATTAATACACAATGTCAAGTTAAATCCAGTATGAAATGGAAGTTTGAATTTTTCTTACTTATAGGTGATGTTTATCTGATTACATTACACACAAAAGAAGAGAAAAAAAAATTAGCATGCAATTATCAAATCCCAAAATAATTTTTCAATGAAATATATTCTCATTTCAATTTAATGAAATATATGTGCTATGTGTTTTAGAGTAAGCAAGACTTTGTTCTTATACATTATCCAGTTCATTCACTGTAAATGCTGCTGCATACAAACTCCATATCTGCCTCTGCTTTGATTATGGGTCTTTCAGCATGCATTTGGGAATGCAACATGTACTACGCACCAACCATCTTTTGACTTGTAATGAGATTACAAACCTACATATCTGAGCAAAACACTTTCTCACAATAGGGAAAAATGTGGGACAGGACTTTATTTTGTCCAACAGAAAATTATTGTATCATTGCCCAGAGCTGATTTGTTTTCATTTTGACTTTTACAGTAAAAAACATCTCCATGTTTTAAAGGGGTGGTCCACTACGATATCATATTTTAAACTTTAGTTGATGTTTAATGTAGCTGTGTGAATATAAACAACATCTCTGAATGTAATATGCTCAAAGTTCAATGCAAAAGGAGACATTGGCTTTCATAGAGTTAGCTTAGCAAAGCCAACAGCCAACAAAGTTTGGGGACTACAAAAAAAAATACATCCAGGCTAGTGAGATCACAAGGGCTTCCGGTTACGTGCATTCACCATGCGCACACACCCTGCACAGCAAAGGGGCGTGACCAGAGGTGTGTAATGTTATAGCAAAGAAAGCTAAAATGCCGTTCAAACACTGTTATTTCCAAAGAGCTTCTTCTGTTTCTGTATTTGGGCTTCCAAAGGACACGACACAAAGAGAGAAGTGCTTACAGTTTAATTTTAATTATGTTCCAGAGAATTATACAAAATATATAGCTAGCGTTTGACAAAGGAGAACTTCCAGAATCTCTCCTAGTTCAGTGCTGGATTTGGCTAAAAACTCCTCCAACCGACGAAGCTGTGGATTGTGAGCCACAACCTGTAAGTATTTTTATTTGTTAAAATTGATCAACTACAGGCACAGCTTCTAGCATTAACGGTTTGCTGTAGCGAGGATGTAAACAAGGATGTAAACAATGGGAAATGCTGTTTGGCACTGCTAACAATTTAGCTACAAATTTAAGAGTTCACACTTAGATATTGCTTGATAATAATAGCAGATTTGGCATGCTGTCCCGGGAGAGAACCATGAGCTTGGAGATAATTGAGCGCAGGGCTCCCGCCTGGTCAATAAGCATATAAGGGGGTACGAGATCAGGTAGTTCTCGAGAGCTCCCCCTGGTAAAGGAGGAAAAAAAGGGGGAGATTGGGTGGATGGGAGGTTTCTTCTGAAAACAAACATAAGAGAGTAGTTTTAGACAGGCTACTTATAGGGAGTTTGTATTAATCTGATTGGCTTACTAATGATTACAGATGAGAGACCGGCTGCGATCAATCATATCACGTGCTCCTCTCGAAATTAGTTTATGAAACTTCACTTCATATTTATTAGCCAAACTGCTGTAAACACCCACAATCTTCAGCAGCGCGTGCAGTGTCTCTCTATGAGGCTGCTTTCCGAGCGTTCTACATCTCAAATAACAAACTCGCAAAAGATATGAGAATGTTTCATATTACTTACATACACATGCTTATTCCGAACATATGTGAAAGACACTTGTCAGATTTTATTTTAGAGAGCAGGCTGTGTGCCTGGTGTGCTTTTCATTTTTCTGTCTGATTCAGGCAGCTAACGATACTACGGTTTACACAGCGCAAAAGCTTGTGCTTGTAGGGGCGTGACGCGGAGCCGATCTGCGAATCACAGTACATTATGTTAGCTGACCAATCATAGCCTCTTGAGGGTGGGCCCATTAGAGGAACTAGGAAATATGACGTCGTTTTCATGTTAGCTGAGTAGCTGTATATAATTAAAGATATATGAAAAAATTACATGATTTTCTACAAGTGAAGTATGAGCACACATTGCTTTGCATCTTATAAACAACCAAGCCTTAAAAAAATACACTGTGGACCACCCCTTTATAACCTTCCATTCTTTTTTTTTATTTGGCTGCATCTTAAATTTTTAAATAAAAGAAAATTGTCTTAATTCGCTTGTCAAGTTGTTAGCACCATGCATCACAGGAAACAAACAAGCAGATCGCAAATACAAACAACAATTGGTGCTAATATACTCATAGTGTGCTGTAATATCTGGATTTCTCTTAAAGGGATAGTTCACTCAAAAATGAAAATTTACTCACTATTTACTCTCCCTCAACTGTTACAATCTTTGATGCGTTTCTTGATTAATTAGTAACAGAATTTTCAATTTTGGCTGAACTAACCATTTAAGGACTACATGTAGAATTCAGAAACCCTTGTTTTTAGCAACACTGGTGGCTGTTCTGTTAACCGTAGCCTAGTGCTTGCATTTGCAAACATGTAGCAGACAGAAAGTGATTCAATGCCTATACTTACTGCAAAGATTGTTTGTTCTTTTATTTGAAATTAAAAATTTGTATATACATTTGCAAAATTCATCAATGAACCTCCAGAAGTTCTCATATACCTTGCAGAAGCATGTTTTATGCATCATAGAAATGTGTAATTCTCTGTTAGAAGAAGCATGTGTAAATGTCACATTTTAATTTTGCCAGATAAAACATCCTGAGTCCTTTCATTGCAAGTTTGTCACTTGCAATAAAATAAGTGAAGTTTCATAAGTTTGTCAAGTTTGGCAATAAAATAAGTGATTAAAACACAAAAATGCTTTTCCATGTGTGTTTAGAGAACTACGAGAGAAGCTCCAGCCAGAGGTGATCGAGCTGATTAAACAGCAAAGGTTGAACCGTCTGTGTGAGGGCACTTGTTTCAGGAAGATCAGTGCTCGTCGCAGACAAGGTCAGTTACTCGTTTAAAACAGGGCTGCAATTACATGTGCAGTTTTAAACTCATTTACATTGAGAGACAAATTCTGATTGCATGGGTTCACTTCCAATTTCAGAAAAACATGCAGTTATACAAGACCAGCAAAGACATTGCATTAGACATCACATCTTATAATAATGTATGTACACAAATTGAATGGACACACTATTTGATCTCTTTTTATGCACATTTTTAATAATCTACTCATGTACGACATCACAAGCTTAAGTTCCCCCGACCACCTTATTCTAATGTTCCGTCTGATTGATACAGCATTTAATTAAAGCACAACTTAAGGATAGCGGTATATTTAAAGGAAAATCTCATTCTGTATTTGGGGCATACAACAGCCTATATGTGGGGTGAAAATAAATGTACAGCATTATTATTGTACTTGCTTTGTTTCAAATCATGTTTTCTTCAAAACCATTTGATATAAATTATTCATCAAATATTCAGCATGAAAGGGCAGTCAGTTAAAGGGGTAGACTTAATGATGCTTTTAATGAGAAGTGATTTTCTCAGGTCACTGGTGCTTTAATTAAAATCTGACATCCACTAACTTTGCTGTCGTCTTATACTAGCAGAAATCTATAGAGAATTTGCACTTGTGTCAAGATTTTGTCACAAATTTGCACATTTATACTGTCTTAACCATGGGGGAAAATGTGGGGAAGCTGCAAAGTCATATAGAGAAATGCTTGGTAAGCAGGAAAGGGGCGCAATATATTGGCAAATTGAATTTAAAAGGTGGTAAAAGATACAAATGAGCTGTAATAAATAAGATAGCCTAATATTTCACTTTCCTGACCCGAAATTATAAGAATAAACACGAATGGTCTCAAGATTTTTGCCCTGGTTCAGATTGGTCTCCCACAAACACCTTTTTTTCCTTAGTTTTATTTATTTTTTCTTTGAATATTCAGTATGAAAATGCATGCAAGTATGACTTCAAAACAACATCAGCACTATTTAATTGACTGAACAATGTTGTACTTTGATAGTCATTGGCTGCTAGTATGATTTCCATGCTTAGAATTAGCAAAGAATACTTTTCTGAAATTATATTACTAAGGATAAAAGTCAAATATGTAAATATAAAACCAACTTTCCCTCAATATTGACAAGGGCTGTGAATACACTCTGTAAAATCTGACTGGAATGGATTATTATGAAGGAAATAAAAAGACAGATATTTCTGCAACATAGCAGTGCTTGAGAAATAAACACAAACTTGTTATAACATACATATGTTTATCTATATACTTCTTCCCTAGACAAGTTCTGGTATTGCCGTCTGTCACCAAACCATAAAGTATTACACTATGGAGATATAGAGGAGTTCTCCCAAGGACAAATATCACAAGATTCTCTCCAGGACAAAGGTAAGAAACACACCTTATAGCAATAAATTAAAACTCCAGTCCTGTGACCTTTATACTACCTGTGAAATTAAATTTATTGATTGCTGATGTCATACAAACAAAGGTAGAATAAAGTAGGTGCTAAATGTGCTTTATAATTGAGTAAAGCAGAATAAAACTTTTACTATGAATGTCAACTCTGCATAGGCCTAACCTTCTGTTTCCCACATTCAGTGACAGTAGCAGATATCAAAGCAGTGGTAACCGGTAAAGACTGCCCACATATGAGAGAGAAAGGAGCACTTAAGAATAAGGTAAGAATTAATCACTGTAAAAGAAACTTGACAGGTAAACTCACCAGGTGTTGTGGATCCAGACAAAGGGCATACAAGTTATTTTATATTAAAAAATTATAACAATTCCAGGTTTTTCATCCCAACTTGATAACTAGCAAAACATCCTCATCCTCGAAACAACGTAAAAGCACAAAAGTGGAATACAAAGCGCCATATTAACAGCTGAAAACAATTAGCCCAGCAATTAATCGTTAACGTCAGTGAAGTCCACGTGACGCCATCTAGTGGTGAGATGTGTGTAAAAGACATAACTAATGTCGTTCATTACAGTCTAGTTGTCTTTTTTATGTACAGTGAGAGGAATGATATACCAAAAACAACACAGAAAAGAGGATAGGAAGTATTGTGTAGATGTTTAGTATTGTATATTATGCAATATGCTTCAGGAAAGCCAGCTAACACAATAGGCTTAATCATATTTCATCTGAATTGTGGTTAACTACATTGAATATGATTAAATAAATGCAAAAACAATGATATTAGGGTAAAATATGGCATTCAGATCTTTCTATTCAGATTGGTAATACAAAAACAATATGTAGCTTATAGAGAGAAACCAAAGTAGTCCAATTGTAGAGCACTTTTAGTTCTCAAAACATTATGGGAGCATTCTCTGTTAGTTAACCAGGAAGGTTTTCTTTATGTAAGCACAATGTTCATTCTAGGTTATGACAATATTCCCTTTTAGATTCTCTTTAGCTACTCTTAATACCAAGATACCTCTCTTTGGTTACCCAAACACAATCTACATCCATTTGAATTTTTTTGAAGAATCATTCCCTGAACTTTGTAATAAATCTAAGTTAGCCTACTGAACTATAGAACTTGTGATGGCTGCTGTCTGAATGACAAAGAAGCTATGGCAATCTGATTGAACTTTTATTCATTCTCAGGATATAAATTCTTTATAATTTCTTTTAAATAATTTACTTCTTGACTTCTTGGCATAAAAAATGTAATTGTTGATATCATGCATTTTAATCAGTTAATGTTGCCACAAAATTGTCTTTCGAATTGAATCAACAATTGAAATGTTCATTTTAATTCATAATTTAATCATTTGAATGTAACTACATGTGACAATGTTCATTTCTTACATCATAAATGCGATTTGAACAGCAGCCTATGGTGACATTTAACTATTAAAAATACCAATTACAGACATTCATTCATCCTGAGAATGAATGAAAGTCAAACCTTGCCATACTAAAGAATGTTTTGTATTATTATTATTACTCTCATTTTTAAAACCAGATCAGTGTCCTCACGACTCCAGCTGGGTTCAATGGTTACAAAAGCATCTGTTGTGCTAAGGCACCTGTAATGAAGTGCAAATGGGATTTGGTGAACAGGAAGTTAGGTCAGGTATCTGGGCTTGAAAATTGTTTTACTTCCTCTGCTTTTCAGGAGTTGCTGGAGCTGGCCTTTTCCATTCTCCATAACTCTGATGAATATCTGAACTTCATCGCTCCAGACAAGCACGAGGTGAGTAAAGGATCACTTACATACCATAAAAGACCCTACGATAATTATTTTGGTCTCGTGCAAAGACAAAGAGTCTAAAATATTTCACTCATGCACTGTTGAATTCATTCAATATATTAATTGGACTGCAATTATATTTTTCCCACTAGTACTGTATATGGACTGATGGCTTAAATGCGCTTTTGGGAAAAGAGATGACAAGTGAGCTCACAAGATCAGATATGGACACTCTGGTTACTATGGAGCTGAAACTTCGGCTTTTGGACCTCGAAAATATTCAGATTCCTGATGTCGCTCCTCCTGTTCCCAAAGAGCCCAGCACTTACAATTTTGTTTACGACTTTACCCAGCAGCACAATTGAGACTGGAAAAAAAAAAGTACTTACTCGAGCTGATCTTCAGCTGCAAGGAGTCACCTTCTTCTCTTTAATGCTGTTTGTCTTCTCTTCCTATTATATGGACAGAATCATGTTTGGATCTTTTTTTTTTCTCCTCTAGATTGTGACTATGATGTGATGCTTTAGTTTTATATTCCTGTAAATGACTTCCATGACTTTACTGTTCTATCAGAGGAAAAAAGTCAAAGTAATATTTCTTTTAAGTCACTCAACTTGGTATCATGCACAGCATTTTGTTTAAGTAAAGTACATGTCTACATTAAAAAAGTGAAACTATTTGTTTTTATAATCATACAAAAAACACCCCACACGTAACTCATTATTGGACTGTTACAAATGAATGTGCCAGTAATTTGATATAGAAGGATAAACTAAATCATCCTGAAAATTAAAGTGGCAGTTAATTATGGAGTCTAGTTTCTACCATGGAATAAAAAATCAAAAAGGTAATTATGACTTCTGACTTTGTTGCTATTGCATGTTTACATTTCACAAATCAGACTTTTGTTCTCAGAATTTTGCAATTGCAGAAAAATGTCAAGATTTGCTAGATGTATTAATTATTAATAATATTGTTAGATATGTATATTGTAATGGCTTATTATTATAGTAATATATTAAATTAGGTATTTGGCATACTAACATTCTTTCATGACACTTCCAATTGCTGAATCATCACAACTGTAGTATCATTCTTATTGGCAGGGTTTGGATGGACAAATTTGACTTCCCTTGTCTTAAAAATGCTTCCTTTAACAGGAAGTGCCATTCCAGACATTTTGGAAACATTCAACTGCATTTTATCTACCAAGAGAGATCCTTGTACTTACAATAGTTGAGACACATTGATTCCAGGCACGAAACATTTTGCCTGTTCCCAATAAACGTTCACTCAGAATAACATGAATGAGTTTGCACTTGCTGATATTTCAGATCTAGCACACGAATACAAGTAGCATGTCATCTTTCATTTGTTTGCCATTAAAAGTGTATAAAACTATACACACAATCCAAATTAAATCTTGATAATTATCATTCCTTGTAAGTGAGTTTCATCATTATTTACGGTCACAGATGAGAACTTTGTGATAGACAGTTCCAATGAGCACTTTTCCTCTATATGGAGCTGCCACTGATGAACCGATGATCACACTGCCGTTATCTGAATACACCTGAGTCACCCGAGGCTTTTCAGAGTGGATGTTCTCAATCTTGAATACCTATTGGAGGAAGTGGAATTATTATTATTCATTATTAATATTATTTATTATTCATTTTTGGAGGATACTGCTTCATAACTAAGAAGAAATGTAAAATAATGGAGAGAGATTGAGAATATAAACTAACAAATTCAATAAACACACTGAAAAATAAAGAGTACTTTCTACAATAAATATGTATTTCCAGCAAACATAGAAAGCACACGCACACGCACATGCACGCACACGCACACGCACACGCACACGCACACGCACACGCACACGCACACACACACACACACACACACACACACACACACACACACACACACCTCAGAGCCAGGTGGATCATTTGGATCACCAAGCATGAACTTGAGACCATTTGGGTGGCAACCAATCCACAGATCTCCAGACTCACGGTCCAGCTCAATGTTGTCAACGAGTGAGCCCACATCAACCTCCTGAATGAGAAAAAATAACATGAATATTAATAGTTATAACATAAGAGAATTTTGCCACAACTCCAAATGGGTGGAAACCCAAGGTAATTTACAAGCAATATATATTTTTTTACTGGCATTGAAACTGTACAATGTGTGAACTGCACACTGTGCAGTTATTATCATGATTTCTATAACTGTATTTCTGCTGAACTGCATAATAGTTCATAATTTATTTAATTTATATAATATTCTAATATTTATAGTAATCACAAAATGATTACGACAACTACTGTTTGTGTTTTTTTGTAATGTTGAACCACAGAGTTTTTAGAGAATTATTATTAGCAGTATTCTCTAGAAAACAGAAATAACGTGTTTGCTTTGTTGTTTTATTTGACACTGACATACATTATATATGGGAAACTAGTTAATATCTTATGTGTTTACCTTCACGCGAGACAGTACAGTGTTTTTCTTTATTTCCAGGACAACAACTGTGTGCTTCAGAACATCTGACACATACAAATACCTGAAACAAATAATAGTTACTTGCAAAAAAAAAACACACATGAGGGCTTAAAGGGATAGTTCACCCAAAAATGAAAATTCTGTCACCCTTCACTTGTTCCAAACCTGTTTGAAAGCTGTAAACATGTTTCCATAGTATTTTTTTTCTTTTTTTCTACTATGAAAATTAATGGTTGTAGATTTTCAGCTTTCTTTGAAATATATTCTTTTGTGTTCAACAGAACAAAGAAACTCATAAAGGTTTTGAACCATTTGAGGGTGAGTAAATTTTCCTTTTTTTAAGTGAACCATACCTTAAGAAATGTATGTTGCTTTATTTTATGTACATTTTTATACATATTTTTTAAACTTGCCTTTTATCAAGGGAGAGGTTTATGCCGTTGGCAAGTAAAAATCCGTCTGCCACAACCTGCACAGTCTCAGGACTGTAATAGATGACGTCACACCACGGCAAAGTAAAGAAATTCCCCACTAACTTCAGAATCTCATTAGTGAAGTAATGATCATTGGTGGCATAAAAGCTTTCAGTCCCCACAGCCACTATATCATTCAAACTAACAAATACACAAACAATATATCATTTAATTTCGGGTTAGTCTTATGGTCACATTATTATTATGGAAAAAAGCAGCAAATACTTGTGCAGTAGCTCATGCTCGATGGTCTTGATATATTTAAGAGCATGTTCATCCTTAACAAATTGGAAAATCTCCACTTGACTGTTGCCTCGAGGATGATTAATAACAAATAGGTATATGGCACCATCTGCAAAGAGAGAGAGAGAGAGAGAGAGAGAGAGAGAGAGAGAGAGAGAGAGAGAGAGAGAGAGAGAGAGCAGAGAAACTCATTTAATTACTTATTTGACCACTATATGGCTAGTTTTTCCATTTTCATTTGAGAAATATAAATGTACTAAAAACTGAAAATATTATCCTTTGTGCTTTTAAAATGTCTTGTATTCAGACAAAAACATCCACATTCACACTTATCCATAAAAAAACAACAACTCAAAATGCTGTATTATGCATGCCAAGCCAGTAGATGGTCATGTTACTTTGTAAAGTAACACTGTGTGTCCAAGTTGTAAGAGCAACAAATAATACCTCGAATTCTAGTTGATCATTTGGAAAGGTGTCAGAAGGTAGATTTTTCTGATAATCTTTGTTGATCTGTTGAATTGCATCCCAATCATTAAAAATACTGCAGAAGACCTATTGGAACCCGCATGGACCCAAGATTCTCACAGAAAATAGTTAAGTTTGGTGAAGGAAAAATTATGGTTTAGGGTTACATTCAGTATGGGGGCGTGCGAGAGATCTGCAGAGTGGATGGAAACATCAACAGCCTGAGGTATCAAGACATTTGTGCTGCCCATTACATTACAAACCACAAGAGAGGGCAAATTCTTCAGCAGGATAGCGCTCCTTCTTATACAAAGTTCAAAGTTCCTGAAAGCAAAGAAGGTCAAGGTGCTCCAGGATTGGCCACCCCAGCCACCAGACATGAACATAATTGAGCATGTCTGGGGTAAGATGA
The DNA here is from genome assembly GCA_903798125.1 of Danio choprae. Lineage (NCBI taxonomy): Eukaryota > Metazoa > Chordata > Actinopteri > Cypriniformes > Danionidae > Danio > Danio choprae. Next base: position 8,040,475 of record CAIGQW010053747.1, read on the forward strand.
AGGAGGAGGCATTGAAGATGAATCCAAAGAATCTTGATGAACTCTGGGAGTCCTGCAAGAACGCTTTCTTTGCCATTCCAGATGACTTTATTAATAAGTTATTTGATTCATTGCAGAGATGTATGGATGCAGTCCTTCAAGCTCATGGGAATCATACACAATATTAATTATTTTTCCACTGCACCATGACTTTATATTCTATACTGTACATTATTTCTGTTAAGTGACAAGACCTTTGCCTAAGCAAACACATACCTTACTGTACTAATTAAATATTAAAAATGAAGGCAAGGTTATATTTTATTTTGGTAAAATAAGCGTAATCTAGAGGCCTTTGCCTTTCAAATAAGCCACTTCTGATACTAAATAATCAACTAGAAGTTTGTTGTTCCTAAAATTTGAATAGGCGACAAGACTTTTGTCAGTTAGTGTAGATGAGCGCTTCCGAATAGAATGCACATGAAATATACCAAATAACTTTCATGGAGGCCCAAAGTATGCATTAGTTGTACCAACACAATCTCATGGTAATTCGTAACTTTTTGAATTAGTGGCTAATTAGTATTCATTTGTAAGATCTCATTTGTACATTTTAGTATGATTTGCTCATCCTCCAATAAGGGGTAGGTTTAGGGATTGTGTTTGAGGGCACACCTCCTATAAAAAATCATATGTAATCGAATGTACAGTATGTATTAGCCATTACATTTTCTTGTGAGATTGGGCTGGTTGTACCTTTAGAACTTCATTCCAAAAGGCCTGTCTGGAACAATACTTCAGTATGGTGACCAAGAATATTTTCACAGATAGTCCTAAAGCTTGCCACTGTTGTTTTTGGGGCCACACAATATTAGGAGGAGGTCTAATTTGGTCTAGTTTGCAATACTGAACATTACTCCGTTTCTAGCAGTTGTCATATGTTAAATGTCCTTCTACTTCAATCTTACCTTATTTTCTTCCAACCTAAAATGTTGAGCTGCCTACTTTAATTTGACTGGCTATCTAATATATGAGATCTAAGACTTGTTAGAATACTGAGGCAGACGAGACTAAAAATGTAATCGTAATCATTTTGTCAACAACAAATGATTGAGCACTGTGCCACAGAGCACTGTGTAATGGTGTGCAGCAAAGCAATGCAAGAATTTCAGTTAATATTTTATCAAAGGTGGTTATGGCCTGGTGCACACCTGCAATACTGTACACATGCTTGATGTCACCATTTTCATAAATTCAAATTTGTGTAGTTTACATAGTGATGATAAATATATGATAAAAAAACTGAAATCTGTTTTCTTAGGTTTTTTTCAGGCTCCTAAAGCACCAATTTGGCATACGTGTTTTTTATTGTTGTAATATAATCATTCCCATAGTTGTATAACTTCACAAGAAATAAAGTAAAAATAAATAAATAAATAAATAAATAAATAAATAAATAAATAAATAAATAAATAAATAAATAAAGGTATTCTACATTATAAAAAATAATCTTACTACAAAATAAGACCTAAGGAATTGCAAATTATCTGCATTCAACTAAAATTAATGCTTAATAAACTGAAATAAAATGTATTATATATTTTTTATATAAATGGCAAACCTTTGTCGTCTGTGTACACACTGATTCCATGTGGATTAAAAGTGTCTTGGTCAAAGTCTCCTTCGATGCTCAGTGCTTTGATTTTCGGTTCAGAATCCAACAGATTTAGTGTGTAGATTTTTCCAGGGTCATCTGAACAGAATGGTAAACCCGGAGCCTTCACACCCTATGATTAGTTCATTATAAATCATTAGGCATTGTCAAAGTACAAATAAGCTACACTAACACCGTTCTCACACTATTATATCTGAATGTATGAACCTTTTCACTACTTAGCATATGTCTACATAGCATTTGTTTTTGTTTGTATAAACATACAAATGACAAAATAAAATTACAAAAAAAGGCATAGCCTATATAACTGCTGAATCCATACAGTTTCAAAGAGGTTTTCACATACAAAATGGCTGTTTTTATTTAAGAATTCCCTTAATAATTAATTGCATAGGGGAGACTGGGGATAGTTGTAACAATTTTTACATTCTTCTCTAGATCTTTGAGATCTTTTAAGCCAGAGTGTTCAAAATTAGATTTTGAACACTGATTTTGATTTTGAATTTATTAGTGTCTGCTAATAAATAGCATAAATGTGATCTCTGCAACACAAACAACAACTGCACAGTTTGGTTTTAAACACAAAGAGTGAAATGTTACAATTAGTAACATTTAGTTAGTTGTAAAGCACCCTGGGGTGAGATGTAACATTAATTGTTACATATGATTTGAAAGATTTTTATTGACCACTGAGCTTTCAGTATAATTGGTGTGTGTATCTGTGTTACAAAGCTGAATAAAATGTGCAATTGTGCATCAGCTTTTTCAATTGAACACTATTTGTGTGTGCAGCTTCGTGAGCCCATAGAGGACAGGTGAACTAGCGTTGATGAACCCCAACTCTGTTGTCGGCTCCCATTATCTTGAGTTTGGTCTTGTCTGGACCAAAAAGCTGCCCTTGAACCCACCAAACAGACAGCAGCCGACTGATTCAAGAGCAAGCCTTCTGCACCTGCATGGGAGGACGTGTCTTGCTACTTCACTTCACTACGTTACACTCGCGCTTACATTGCTGAATAACCAGTCAGAGCAACGCCGATCAGACATGCTGAATCGGGCCAATGAGCTCCGTCATTAACCCGATGAGAGACGACGTGTAGAAAACACCAAACCAAGTAGCTGGAATAACACTAACCGACGAAGTCAAATGGCCGACTGTCGGCTTGGTGTGTCCTGGCCCAAAGACATTATCACCAACAATACGCATTCAAAGGTTCACACATAGCTGATGAATGAATAATATATAAAGCGAGTTTGGCATGCTGTCCCGGAAGAGAGCCCTGAGCTCATGAGATCCTTAAGCCTGAGCTCCCTCTCGTTTGCAGGGCGAGAGGGGAGTTTAAACTCAGGTAGGTCTCGAGAACTCCCCTACTTGTTAGAGAGAAATGTTGCTGATTGATAATCATCTATGATGTCGATTTGCTTTGGATTTAAAGTTAAATAGATAATTTAACTTTGATGGGTTTCACTGCAAATCAGGCATTGCTATCCCAAAAATAATTTAAGTAAAAAATATTATTTTCTTAGCTTAAGTGTAGTTTTTCCTGTCTAACATCTGCTGTGTCTGTCACAGGACTTTATTGTATGTGACATGAGAACTAAGCTGAGCATGTGTGAAGTGATTCAACTGATTTGTAACTATTTCCTGGTTGTAGAAATTGGAAGTGTTACAACTGACCCTTGTTACAACTATCCCAGTCTTATAAGCTTAGTCATTGTGACATACCGTACTCAAAAATGCTAGTCCATTGTCAATTATGGTGAGATCTTCAGACCCACAATCTGTTTAAAACACGAAAATTACACGCTTCGTTGTTGAAAACACACACATGAAGAGACCTCATTTGCACGTTAAGAAGTATATATGACAGTTCAATGGCAGCAATGAGAAGCTGAGCTGCTGATTAAAGGTGTACACTTGCCGATGCCTTTTATTAGGTGACAGTTGGGAAGGTAATTCTGGGTTAGTTCTCTGTAGGAAAGCGCTACATGTCTGCGGAGAAGATACAATTTAAACAATTTTGCTATAGTTATTGTCATGCAATAAATATGTATATGTAGCTTGTTCTAAAGTTTGTAAGTGTCCCAAACTCTTTATTGCTGCACGCGAAATGTAAATATTGACTAACCTCAGCGTGACGAGCCTTTCTCCGATGAAAACTGCCAGTGCAACAACAGCTAACGAGAGAACAGCTAACTTACCCATACTGACTGAGACACTCAAATACAGTCTATGAATATAAACACGGAACATTCACTGGTGTTGCCATGTGCTCGCATTATACGCCTTTGGACTACGCTTGCATATCTTATCTCTAAATCGAAGGTAACTTTTTTTCTTGGCCAATATACAAATTACATATTTGTATAATTTTATCCTATGCTTTTTGCATAAACTTCTAAGACACACTTAAACAGAATGTGTTACTATTCATATCGGACCAGAAGTTAGAAAAGTCATGGACGTTTGGGTGCTATTACAGTGGTTCTTTCCATCTACAATATATTTTCTTTTTATTTCGTTATTTCAATTTAGATTTTCATGTTAAAGTTAGTTTTAATTGATTTTAAGTCATCACGAGGTCTTGGAAATGGGTTGGAGAATGTCACACTGATAGCAACATCACAAAAACCTTGGACAGATCCTAGCGACTTGTTTAATTTCTGACAAGAGCCTGTGAGTGATAAAAGTACAATGCATTCAGTGGCCAATACTGTTGTTTGACAACAGATGAATTTACTGTATTTAAAAAGTAACAAACTTTGGTTGACTTTCGAAAATTGTCAATTGTAAAAATTGCACCAAGGATCTTTGAGTGCCATCGTAAAGACTGTAAGTGTATTCTTGCAATTCATGTAATTCAACGTCATCTAATCTGATGTGCTTAGAATGGTTTGTTTGCATTGTTTTTAGAGAAAAAAAATCATTTAATGTGTACACATTTTACTCACTGCTGATACTGTATACTGAAATTGAAATGAAGTGATATAGACAAATTCTTTCAAAGACATTTTTTATTATTACTGTTCATTTGTAAGTAAAATCACTATTTAAGGTCACATATGAGAGCTTTCTGATAAACTGATCCAATGAGCAGTTTTCCTCTATATGGAGCTGCCACTGATGAACCGATGATAACACTGCCGTCATCTGCATACACCTGAGTCACCCGAGGCTTTTCAGAGAGGATGTTCTCAATCCGGATTACCTACACAGTAAAAGAACATGGACATAGATTTGTTACTTAAAGACAGTCGAGGGCTCAAAAGAAGTAGTAGGAAAAGAACAGGATAGCAATTTATGACTCAAACATGTCAGCTCGTCAAATTTGACCTTGGGCGTGATAAATGTGGCTCAAGCAATATGCTTGCTACATATATTCACAAACCTCAGAGCCAGCCGGATCATTTGGATCACAAAGAAATAATTTAAAAGCATTTGGATGACAGCCCAGCCACAAATCTCCAGACTCACGATCCACCTCAATGTTATCACAGACTGATCCCACATCAACTTCCTGAATGAGAAAAATGTAGTAATATTAATAACAATCAAAACTGTTAAGGACTTATTGTATCTGGTTGTGTTATCCAACAAACACTAAATTCTAAGATTAAATTTATACTATATGGTGGGGCTGCTAAATTAATCAAAGGTCATTTTGATGTGCATTTTCTCAGTAAAACCAGTTCTGTAAATCAACAGTAAATCTCCTACCTCTGCTTTCAGGCCATGTCCACACTTACACAGGCATTTTTTTAACAGTTTTTTTTCCCTGACTTTGTTTTTTAAAAAAAATCTCAGTCTACATGAACCCGCAAAAATGCACTCTGATGCACTGTTTATGCAAGTAAAATACATTTATTACATATAAAGTCAATGCAGATATGTGAACAGATGCAAATTCAAATTGCATCTATATGAGCAAGTTCAAATAATTTGAGTGGAAAAATGATGGGAGCTGAAAAAAAAAAAAAGCATTGTGTTGCAGTGTTGGCCAATCAGAAAGGAGAAAACAGTGTGCACGCTGACATCATGATGCAAAAACTCTGGTTTAGTGACCAGACAACCACACTATAACCGGAGTCCCAGAAAATCTTCACTTTGGTTGGAGTTTTCAAAAATATTCGATTTCAGTCACCTGATACTTCTTTTTGGTTTGGACGACCTCCAAAACTGTAAAAAAGCTGTTTTGAAAATACCCATGTTCGTGTGCACATGGCCTCAGATGGAGCATTTACTACACAAGAGCAATAGTTCACTGACAAGCTAAGCAAAAACTGCAGATGATTTAATAGTCATGATTATGAAATCGAAGATAATAATTCTGTAATTTGACAGCTGTTTGCTTTGTTCTCAGTGATTTAGAGCTGTGCCGCAGCTGCATCTGAATGTGAAAATGCCACATTTAATAGCAGTTTAACTCAAAACTCACTTCAAAACTTCAGTTGAGCATCTAAAATAAATCATTCTGGGAGATGATCCTGTAGTCGGTTGATTATTAGTCAAGGTGAATCAATAAAAACAGTTAAATCCTGTTTGATTTCCTGTGTCTCTTTGTTGCAGCGTATTTGCAGTTTCTGTGTGAGCGCCCTCTGGCCTTTGGAGGAGATTTACTACTGATCAAAGTCCCGCGCTTCCCTGATGTGAAGATGTGCATGATGATTGCAGCTTAAGCTAAATCGCAAATTTGATTTCATTTCAATTAATTGTACGGCCCTACCTACTATATGGGATAAAATAAGATGTAACGTTTCATGTATTTTGAGTTTACCTTTACGTGAGACACTACAGGGCTTTTCTCTATTTCCAAGACTGTAATTTTGTGCTTCATGATATTAGACACATACAGATGCCTGAAATTAAATAGAAGTATATATATAATTAACATATAAACATGACATCACTCCACAACTGTTGCATTGATAAACTTATATTAATTTGTTTCACTGGTAATTGCAACTTTTTTCTGCTACTTGCCTTTTGTTAGGGGAGATGTTTATGCCGTTGGCAGATAAGAATCCTCCTGCCACAACCTGCACAGTCTCAGGACTGTAATAAACCACATCACACCACGGCAAAGAAAAAAACAGCTCCAAAAACTTCAGAATCTCATTAGTGAAGTAATGATCATTGGTGGCATAAAAGCTTTCAGTCCCCACAGCCACTATATCATTCACACTAACAAATACACAAACAATAAATGATATTTAATTTCTGGTTAGTTGTATGGTAAAAGAAATGCTGTGGTATTTTTTTGGTTTGTTTCTAAAAAGCACATACTTATGCAGCAGTTCATGCTTAATGGTTTTGATGTGTTTAAGAGCATTTTCATGATCAACAAATCTGAAAATCTCCACTTGACTTTTGCCTTGAGGATGATTAACAACAAATAGGTATATGGCACCATCTGTAAAGACAGAAGAATTCACACACTATTAAACAATCAACAATCAAAAATTGCACAATTATCCATTTCACAATAACACTTTACTACTACTTATAGTATACCTGTATGTATTATAATTGAAACAGTAGTAATAGGAGTACAGTTTATGCTGAATTTAATAATGCAACTGTTTTTGTTTGTGTATACAATATTTTAAAACAACAACAAACCTTTCTCATCTATGTACACGCTGATTCCATGTGGATTAAAAGAGTCTTTGTCAAAGTCTCCTTTGATGCTCAGTGCTTCGATTTTTGGTTTAAAATCCAACAAATTCAGGGTATAGATCTTTCCAGGGTTGTTTGAATAAGATGGTAAACCTGGATACTTCAAGCCCTGTGGATAATGTAGTTGATATTGTGTTGAAATGGATCATTTTACTGAGAAATCAGTTATAAAACACTCAGTAATTAATTATTTTGTTGTTTTGACATACAGTGCTCAGAAAAGCCAATCCATCTTCAAGAATGGTGATATCCTCAGCCCCAAACTCTGTAAAAACACAGAAATAGCACATTACAGATCACCACCGCATTGATATTTGTTTAAATGTATGTCTTCAAAGTTTATTACAAAAGTGAGCTTTAGTCAATTCCGGAAAGTATAATAATAAATCACTATAAAACCTTGCCCAAAACTTGCCTGTTATTTTAAAAATAGTTTGATAGCATTATAAGTGAATCTCAGAGAATATTTTAAAAATGCAGCTTGACCCCAAATATAGCCTTTACGTGTATTTTAAAGGTTAACATTTGAGTACACAACTTTATTTTCATTTATACTCATTTTACATTATGTTACAAGTAAACAGATAGATATAGTGTGTTTACTAGTTAAAGGGTTGCAACACAATTTTCAGTTTATAAGTGTAAACATGTATATGTGGGAGGCTGTAGCAGCTGTAGTACAGACTCCTTATGATCGGAGCCAGAAAAAAAAAAAAAAAAGACTTGAAATAGCAATATACTGCTACTCTGTGATGATTTTAAGTGTTTCTATTATCCTCACTTGTAAGTCGCCTTGGATAAAATCATCTACTAAATAGTAAACGTACATGTGTACTACCAGTAAACTGCTAGCTTTGATGTAGCTTGATTAAACTTGAAGAAATATATTTTTGTTAGTCAAATATGCTTCTTAAATTAATAATAATTGAGCTGAGCTACCTTCATGGTACCTAAAACTCAGAATTAGTGCAAACTAAGTTGAAATTGAACTGGCTAGCCAGCTAATCTGGCTTCATGGTGCAGGCCCCTGGTTCAGTTACTTGAATCACGGACTGGAAAAAAGACTTGACTGTTTAATTTGCTCTATTCCAACTCAAACATGACTTGTTACTATATTAACTTAAACATATACTTTAATAGACAATACAATGCAAAACAATATTTTAAAAGGTTACTCGATCAAAACAGTAAACACACTTCTAGGCCTGTGTATTGTTGTGCACCCAAATCACTTTACAGTCACCTCAGGAGTTGTTTCTCCAGGAAGATCCCTGACATGACTGTAAAGTACTTTGAGTGTGCAGCAGCTCTTATAAGTTAATCATAATAATAACAGTACATTTTTGTTAGTATGTATTTAACAGCTAAAAGTAAAAGCAAATGAGGAGATTGCAGCGATATTTAATTCATTACATACGCTAAATAATCAGAATGTTTTCTTAAAAAAATAGTATATCATGGTTAAGTTATACCAGACACACATTCTGTATAAAACATCGCTGCAATCTCCTCAATTGTAGTGCTTGGAACATCAAAATAATAAATACAGACCAGGAAATGATTGTAAGTTGATAGTTTAAACTTACCAATGCCCTTAATTAGTTGACAGTTAGGAAGGTAATTCCGGGTTAGTTCTCTGTAGGAAAGCGTTAAATGTCTGTGGAGAAGATCAAATTTGAATGTTTATTGCTATTATTATTGTCACGAGCAATACATGTGTATTGATTTTGCGTGAGCCATTACTTCGCGGGCGTGACAAAAACAGTCATAAAGTTCAAAACAGCGTTCAGTCTAAGAAATCCGTTGTTTCAATTGTTTAAATACGATTGTAAATATCGACTAACCTAAGCGTGCCGAGCCTTTCTCCGATGAAAACTGCCAGAGCAACAGCAACTAACGAGAGAACTGCTAACTTACCCATAATGACCAACACTGGCAAACCTACAACAGGACGAACTCTTATCAGTGTTGCCAAGTACTCGCATTATATGCACTTTGGACTATACTTAATTCAGCAGCTTATCTCTAAATGTGAGCTAATTTTTTCTCTACTTAAAGCTTTAATTAATTTGTTTGGTGCTTGGCCAATATACAGATGAAAGTATTTCCATTATATTAGTTCATGTTTTGAGTTGCTCTGAATAAAGCCCATATAACTAGCATGCCAAATGTGATAATAGAAGTGTAGAAAAACATCAAACGTCTGTTATTATTCCAACGGGATCAGCAGGAAAGACCTGGACAGAATTAAATTTTTAAATTCACACATTGTCCACACATTTAATCAATGTACATTAGAAGTACAATAAAAACCTATGAGGTTTTAAATTTACATTACATTTTCAGGTATAGAAAGGAAACTTTTAAAATTAGGCTACTACCTATATCCAAAACCACATGGGACTGGTTTTTCAATCAAAATGAAAAGTTTGCTGAGTGAAATAAAATAAGAAATATCTTGATTTTAGTTTAATAAATATAATATTTTTTGAATAATCATGAAGCCCCCTTAGAACCTTGTTAAAGAATCAATGGTTTATGGATCATTCAATGAATTGTACTGTTTAACAACATGCTGATTGTTAAGCTGATGAAAATGTCTGGGTTTTTTTTTTTTTTCAATAGACAAAGGCTCCATATAACCGTTTTGAAAATTGTGATAATGTAAGATCTTATCGTGCCATTGTAAAGACAATCAGTCTGTCCCTCACATCCTTGATTTTTATTAGCATTAGATTCAACATGGAGCCTGTGGTGCATTTTTGATACAAAAGTAGCATGTCACACTGCAGGACACAGATGATATTTCAGGTCAGTAAACCATTTAGAATTAGATGATCTTGTCTTTGATTCTTGTAGCAAAAAGGGAGTCTCTGAAGAGATACAACTCCACAAATTCTTTCAAAGACTTGAAACAATATTTATTATTCCATGTAAGTGCATATAACCACTATTTAAGGTCACATATGAGAGCTTTCTGATAAACTGTTCCAATGAGCAGTTTTCCTCTATATGGAGCTGCCACCGAAGAAGCGATGATCACACTGCCGTCATCTGAATACACCTGAGTCACCCGAGGCTTTTCAGAGAGGATGTTCTCAATCCTGATTACCTACAGTAGAAGAAATGGACATGTTATAGTTTTTTTACTCAGAGTAGACCAGATAAAGATTAAAGAAAAAGGACTGGAACCATGTTATGACTTAGCCATAGCAGGTCATCAAATATGAGCATGCACTCTACAAATTTGACTCAGACATTTTTATGCTACATATATTCACACACCTCAGAACCAGGCGGATCATTTGGATCATGAAAAACACATTTGAGACCGTTTGGGTGACAGCCAATCCACAGATCTCCAGACTCATGATCCACCTCAATGTTGTCACAGAGTGACCCCACATCAATTTCCTAAGAAAAATAAACATGCAGAAATAAAAATAATTATAGCTAAACTTTGTTATTTACCTTATTTTTATTTAAAAATTTATACAAATGTGATCTACCCTATTAAATGGGATAAAACAATGTGTAAACAATTGTGTTTACCTTTACATGAGACAATACAGTGTTTTTCTGTATTTCCAAGACAGCAATTGTGTGCTTCAGAATATGTGATACATACAAGTGCCTAAAATGAAAGATTATTTGTATTAATTGCATATGAAACACAATTGCATAAGAAATGCATTGACAATCTTATATTTCTTTGTACTTTAAACAGTACAAATAGTTTCTGCAACCAGCCTTTTGTCAGGGGAGATGTTTATGCCGTTGGCAGATAAGAATCCTCCTGCCACAACCTGCACAGTCTCAGGACTGTAATAAACCACATCACACCATGGCAAAGACAGGAATGGCTCCACAATCTTCAGAATCTCATTAGTGAAGTAATGATCATTGGTGGCATAAAAGCTTTCAGTCCCCACAGCCACTATATCATTCACACTAACAAATACACAAACAATAAAACAAGGAATTTAATTTCAGATTAGTTTTAGTTACACACATATTGTAGTTTTAAAAAGCACATACTTGTGCAGGAGCTCGTGCCTAATGGTTTTTATGTATTCAAGAGCATTTTCATTCTCAAAAAATCTGAAAACCTCCACTTGACTTTTGCCTTGAGGATGATTAACAACAAATAGGTAAACTGCACCATCTGTAAAGAAATAGAGGGGAAGATGATATACAATTAAGTTATATCACAATCAAGGTTTGAACATTTCCAGTAACTACCTCTGATGTGGGTAAATCTAAAATTATGCAGTGTCAAGTATAAATGGAATTCAAAAAGAGATGCAACTTAAACTTTAAAACTAAATTCATGTAATAAAAATCTGCAAACCCTTGTCATCAGTGTACACGCTGATTCCATGTGGATTAAAGGAGTCTCGGTCAAAGTCTCCTTTGATCTTGAGTATTTTAATTTTTGGTTCCGAGTCCAACAGATTCAGTGTGTAGATCTTTCCTGGGTCTTCTGAGTAGGATGGTACACCAGGATACTTCAAGCCCTATGCATAATTCGTCAAATCATCATTTGTGCATTTTAGCTGGACATCAATAGCATGTGCTTTTAGTAAAATTAATAGCATGGAAATAAAGAGGTGCTTTTATGGACATCATCAGTGACCCTATACATTTCTGATGAAGTAATTTTGCTACATACAGTACTAAGAAAGGCCAATCCATTAAGTATGGTGATATCTTCAGCCCCAAAATCTGTTAAAACACAATAAATATATAACATATTATATGTTTAAATGTTGTGCATGTTATAATAGATGCAGATCACGGCAACAAACCCATTTGCAGTGTCACATTTGCGCTCTAAAAAAGTGGGTTGTAACCCAAACGATGGGTCAAATAGTTATGGACAAAACTTTATTTAATTGAAAACACTAACCCAGCTTGGGGTTTGTCCATATTTTATCTAATGTTGGGTTATGACAACCCAGCCCTTTTTAGAGTGTATATACAAATGTCCAAATAAAATAAACAAATAAAAATAAAACCTTCACTACCAATAAAACATTACATTACATGAATCTCATTACATGATTTATATTTTAAATAGCATTAGCTCCAGAGTTCAATAAAACAAGGAAATTAATCATGACCTCAAATGAAGGCAATACTAACCTATGCCCTTTATAAAATTGCAGTTAGGAAGATAGTTCTGGGTTAGTTCTCTGTAGGAAAGCGCTACATGTCTGTTGAGAAGACAAAAATCTGAGCATAATACTGACACGATTGTGGTCATGTGCAATAGTCATGCAAAAATAAACTAATATGCATAGCAACAAACGTTGGAACAAGTTTCAAATAACAATACAGTCGTTATATAAAACGCACGGATTAACTAACCTTAATGAAATGAGTCTTTCTCCGATCAGAACTGCAAGAGCGACAACAGCAAGCGAGAGAAAAGCTAACGTGCCCATACTGTCTGAAACCCCAGAGAACAAACACCATCAGTGTTGCCATGTCCTCTCATTGTACGCTTTGCTTACTTTTATAAATAACTTTAAATCTACAAATATAATGCACAAGGCCAATTCCGTGTATCAATTGTTTTTGAACATAGCCTAAATCACAGCTGCCAAATATCACCACCTATTGTCCAAACTGCACATTTTAAAATATGTCATTAATACCGTCAAATATTTTTTAATTGATTGTGGGTAGCACAATCGCCTCACAGCAAGAATGTAGCTGGTTCGAGCCCCGGCTGGGTCAGTTGGCATTTCTTTGTGGAGTTTGCATGTTCTCCCCGTGTTGGCGTGGGTTTCCTCCAGGTGCTCCGGTTTCCCCCACAAGTCCAAAGACATGCGGTACAGGTTAATTGGGTAAGCTAAATTGTCCGTAGTGTATGTGTGTGAATGAGTGTGTGTGGATGTTTCCCAGTGATGGGTTGCAGCTGGAAGGCATCCACTGCGTAAAACATATGCTGGATAAGTTGGCGGTTCATTCTGCTGTGGCAAACGAAAAGAACATGAATGAACTTAAAATATATTTATTTAGTAAATATCTATGGTGCAAATAGGATTAGAGAGTGACATGTGAGGGTATATATTATTAATATATCAAACCTATTACGCCAATGGAAAACTTTTTTTTATTATTTGTAAGTAGCAGTTCTGGAATTGTTTAATGTATGTCTATGTAATCTATATAGAATTATCTATATTTATCAATGTAATTTAACTTATTTTACTTGTTAATATCATGGGTAATATAAAGAGATTTGGCAACACACTGTTTCAAAGTCCACCCTCTCAAAAGTGCTTAATTTGAAGTTTTGCTTTGTTCATTCACACAGTTGACCCAGTTGCATTTTCTTCATTAACATGTACTTTGGCGGTGACCCCATTCAGAGACGTGCTTCAGTGTTTTGCCTTTAACCTCCCTTAGTTATGCACTTAACATGCAAACCAACCTTGAGGTGTCTCCTTTCATGCAGAAGTTATGTATTAATTTTTGTATGATTAATTCAGGGGTCTGTGAGTTTTGAAAGGTTGCATTACAAAAATAAATAACTGGTTTAGACCAAATATTTGAAAGGTAAAAAACCATTAAGATTGATTTTTACATTCTTTCTCCTTTTTTCACAGAAGATTAAATGAGTGCCAAGAGCATAACTCTGTTAAAACAATATACTGTACTACTTTGTCTCAGGTTCTTGTTGTAGTAGCATTCATTGGACAGTAGTGGGCACTATTGCCTATTATTTGCATACCGATTCTTTTTTAGTAGCAATCACACGTTACACAAAACATAAGTCTGGTTATGGCAGATCTTAATCAAATGCTTACATATAAATGGCAAATATGAATGAATGATATGCAAAAGTATATGAAAGCAGATTTTCCATATGTGCTTCCTTACAGTGCATCAGCAGTGCTTTATTCATTCATTCATTTTGTTTTTGGCTTAGTCCCTTTATTAATCTGGGGTCGCCACAGCGGAATAAACCACCAATTTATCCAGCATATGTTTTACGCAGCGGATGCCCTTCCAGCTGCAACCCATCACTGGGAAACATCCATACACACTCATACACTACGGACAATTTCATTCATTCATTCATTTTCATTTCGGCTTAGTCCCTTTATTAATCTGGGGTCGCCACAGCGGAATGAACCGCCAACTTATCCAGCATATGTTTTACGCAGCGGATGCCCTTCCAGCTGCAACCCATACACACCCATTCACACTCATACACAACGGACAATTTTAGCTTACCCAATTCACCTATACCGCATGTCTTTGGACTTGTGGGGAAAACCGGAGCACCCGGAGGAAACCCACACCAACACGGGGAGAACATGCAAACTCCACACAGAAACGCCAACTGACCCAGCCGAGGCTCGAACCAGCGACCTTCTTGTTGTGAGGCGAACGTGCTATCCACTGCGCCACCGTGAGGCCTACGAACAATTTAGCTTACCCAATTCACCTGTACCGCATGTCTTTGGACTTGTGGGGAAACCGGAGCACCCGGAGGAAACCCGCGCGAACACAGGGAGAACATGCAAACTCCACACAGAAACGCCAGCTGACCCAGTCGGGGCTCGAACCAGTGACCTTCTTGCTGTAAGGCGATTGTGCTACCCACTGCGCCACCGTGCTGCCAGCAGTGCTTTATATAACCTACAAATGTGTGCGTATAGTGTGCTGGAGCAAAAATCATATTCAATGATGTAAAATGTATAATTAACTAATGTGTCATTTTGGCATACGATTTTTACCAGTGTGTTCTGCTGGGTTTGTAATTTAAATAAAGCCATGATGTAATTTAAAAACATTAATCACATTCTTCTGTTGATATTATTGGAAAACTCTTTGCTTTAGGGTGCAACATTTAACAACATCATGCAACTGCTTTACTGTTTGTTGTAAAGCACAGCATTAAATTGTTGTTGACAAACAACATGCCAATTAATGATTTTACAAATTGCATATTTTTGGTTAAAACTTATCTATAATTTAAAGATTTAGGTGCTTTTACTTGTCAGCATTTCTTTGATTGTTACAGTGCAAGTCGGTTTCTATATTGGGATTCTGAGAGTAAAAAGAACACAGGTAAAGCTAAGTTAATTCTGAGGTGGTATGAAGTAAAACCTGAAAATTACTTGCAACATTATTACCTTTACTCCAGAGAATGATAATTAATTATTTTATTCATTCATTCATTTTCTTTTCGGTTTAGTCCCTTTATTAATCTGGGGTCGCCACAGCGGAATGAACCGCCAATTTATCCAGCATATGTTTTACGCAGCGGATGCCCCTCCAGCTGCAACCCATCACTGGGAAACATCCACACACACTCATTCACACACATACACTACGGACAATTTAGCCTACCCAATTCACCTATAGCGCATGTCTTTGGACTTGTGGGGGAAGCACCCGGAGGAAACCCACGCAAACACGGGGAGAACATGCAAACTCCAAACAGAAACGCCAGCTGACCCAGCCGGGGCTCGAACCAGCAACCTTCTTGCTGTGAGGCGATTGTGCTACCCACTGCGCCACCGTGCTGGCCCTTAATTATTTTCATTTTGACTTATTTTAAATATCCTGTATTTTTATTTTTCATATTGTCTTTTTTAATCCTTGCAACATATTCTCTCAGTAAGGCGACACAGTGGCTCAGTGGTTAGCACTGTTGCCTCACAGCAAGAAGGCCATTGGTTCGAGTCCTGGCTGGGTCAGTTGGTGTTTTTGTGTGGAGTTTGCATGTTCTCCCCCTGTTCGTGTGGGTTTCCTCCAGGTGCTCCGGTTTCCCCCAGAGTCCAAACACATGGGGAATTGAATAAAACTAAATTGGCAATAGTGTATGCGTGTGGATGAGTGTGTATTGATGTTTCCCAGTACTGGGTTGCACCTGGAAGGGCATCTGCTGTGGAAAACATATGCTGGATAAGTTGGCAGTTCATTCCACTGTGGCGACCCCTGATGAATAAAGGGATTAAGCCGAAGGAAATTTAATGAATATTTTCTCAGTGCCATGTAGTTCTTTGTTTAATATGAACAGATTTAAATACATGAACAACATGTTTAAAAAATATACTACGTCACGGTTAGTATAAAGGATCTAAATTAAAAATATGTAATTAAGCATGAAAAATAATACTTTTGCAGCAAATCTAATTGCTTTTATGTCAGCTACACTAAAGCAATTCAGTACAGTTCAATTACAATTTCTTATCTGTTGCAAGATAATAAAAGTATAGTATGAAATACATTAATAAAACAATTATACTGATGTACTTAATCTAAAAATGGCAGCTCATAACCCTGTTTTATACTATAACTTACACAATAGTTTCCCAGTGACGGGTTGCAGCTGGAAGGGCATCCGCTGCGTAAAACATATGCTGGATAAGTTGGCGGTTCATTCCGCTGTGGCGACCCCAGATTAATAAATGGACTAAGCCGAAATGAAAATGAACTTACACAATAACCCCAGAAAATATAGCTTCAAACTAGGTAACATTTCAATAATAGTCACTTTATTAAAAGTGTCAGCATCAAAAAGTGTCAAAGCAATGATCATGATCCCATAATTCAATTCAAAGCCAAAAATAAACAAAAAAGCACAAGCTACAGATCAACTTTTAATTACCAGATATCATTTACAGTGCACTTAAATGTGTCATTATGTGGTGTCAGGTGCTTTTGTAAAATACTTTTAAGCAAACTATGTGTTTGTGTTTGACAATGGCAAGCTGCAAGAAGAAGAACATATTTCACATGGAAAGCACATCAAACACACCCTTTGCAAAGACTATGGCATTTAACGTGTGTTTCGATAACATTTTTCTCTGCATATTTTTCTCTTCATTGCACTGAAGTATGCACTTGGGAGTGAACGAACCATGGCAGATGAAGCTCCAGCTTTACCCATTAATGAGTGACTGTCTTTTTGAACTGTCATGCTGGAAGGGCTATACTGGGGTGTGGATTTAAAAAAACTGATAAACCTGCCTTACTAGTCACACAACAAATTTGGTAATCACTCATATTCGAGCAAAACTCCTATTGCATTTGTGAGCACACTGATTGCACAAACGCTTTCTATAGGGCTCAAAAAAATATATAGGGTTAAAAAATGTTATCTGCATACTCCCAAGGTTGATTTATTACATTAAAGGAACACTACGATTTTTTGTTTTGGAAATAGGCTCATTTTACAAGTCCCAGAGTTAAACAGTAGAGTATAACCATTTGTAATCCATTCAGCAGATCTCTGGATCTGGTGGGAGCACATTTAGCTTAGCTCAGCATAAATCATTGATTCTGATTAGACTATTAGCATCACACTCAAAAAAAAAAAGAATAAGAATTTTTGATCATTTTCTTATTTAAAGCTTGACTTCTCTGGAGTTACACTGTGTACTAAGATCAATGGAAAATGAAAAGTTACTATTTTCTAGAAGGACAATATGGTTAGAAAGTAGGAACTCTACTCTCATTCTGGCATAATAATCAAGTGACTTTGCTTCTGTAGCATGGCTGCAGCGGGCGCAATGATATTGCACAACGCTGTTACCTCGCTGGGGACTATTTTCAGGTACTGCACAATATCACGCACGATAGCAAAGTCCCCTGATTATTACGCCAGAATGAAAGTAGAGTTCCGGTCTTAGTACACTACAGTAGGTAATTGGCAAAAAGTTGAGCTTTAAATAGGAAAATTATCAAAATTCTTTTTTGAAAATTTTAAGCAAAACACTAATGGTCTAATCTGATTCAATGATTTATGCTAAGCTAAGTCGGAGATCAGCTGAATGGATTCAAAACAATTGTCAAATTCAACTGTTTGACTCTAGGTGACAAGTAAAACGAGCCTATTTCCAAAAGAAAGTGGAGTGTTCCTTTAAAAACTGTAAAAAAAAAATTTTGTAATACAAGTTTTCTAAAATGCTATATTTAAATATGCAAACTAGGTTTAATTTGACTTAAACATGCCCCGCTTTGCATAAATCTCTAGCACAAAAATCTGAACACTCAATTAAATCAAGTTCAACAATTTTGTTTACATATACACATCCCAGATATACATACAGATATAAATAAAACTGAAGTTTATTGTATGTAACTGCTGCTGAATAAGGAGATTTATGGCTTACTGCAGGAGAAAAAAAATGTTGAGAAAGTAAAAAAATAGAACAATTGAAAACAAATTGATACAGTGTGACAAGCGAAGCACTTATAAATGTATTTTTGAAGCTTTCTTTAAATAACACACATACACACACACACACACGCACGCACGCACGCACGCACGCTTTATGGAAAGCCAAAAAGACCAAAATCTCAAAATTGCAGATGCATAAAAAACTGTTTCTGTCTGTAGTGTCGCCTCAACTTGCACCAATAGTACTGGGCTTTGCCCTGAAATAGGTTACAGAATGCATATCTGATGGGAGGACATGTGACAACGTAGAAAATAGACTCATTCCCCATGGAAACAAACTGGAGTATTGCAGAAATAGCTCCTCTTCTACCAGGCAAGCTCAGTATGGCCTGTGTTCTAATTTTGCTTGTGAAAGTCTCTTCACAGTTCTGAATAAATGTTGTTCACATAAAAACATTTTTTAATTTTAACAGCATAGTTGCACATTCAGACATATGGGTAGTTGGATTAATGCCAACTATTGATTGATGCTTTTAAATGAAGATGCTTTTAAAGCACTGATTTACTCGAGAGCCCTTAGTGTGCAATTTAGCAAGTAGCACATGCAAAGCAATGATCATATTTGCTATTCTGTAAGCCAAGGGTTTTCAAAATTGGGGATTAGGAGTCCGCAATGGAGGCTATAGTGGTCTGTGGAAACTTGAGAGATTAATACATTTAAAGTAAAAAAAAATAAAAAATTTAATTAATAAAATGAAAATATTCTTAAAAATAATCAGAAATGTATTCTGATAACATATAAACACAGTAGGCAGTTCATTCTGCTGTGGCGATCCCTGATAAATAAAGGATCAAGCCAAAGATAAATGAATGAAAACAAACAGTATTATAATATATAAACATATATATAAAAATAATTTATTACTAATTAAATAATAATCATTTAATCGATAATATAAAATATAGGCCATTTTTCTTTGGCTTTGTCCCTTATTTATCAGAGGTCGCCACAGCGGAATGAACCGCCAACCATTCTGGCCTATGTAAAATAAATGATCATAACATCAAATAATAAATATTGTAATATTAAAAGGGCCTCACGGTGGCGCAGTGGATAGCACGTTCGCCTCACAGCAAGAAGGTCTCTGGTTCGAGCCTTGGCTGGGTCAGTTGGCGTTTCTGTGTGGAGTTTGCATGTTCTCCCCGTGTTGGCGTGGGTTTCCTCCGGGTGCTCCGGTTTTCCCCACAAGTCCAAAGACATGCAGTATAGGTGAATTGGGTAAGCTAAATTGTCCGTAGTGAATGGGTGTGTATGGATGTTTCCCAGAGATGGGTTGCAGCTGGAAGGGCATCCGCTGCGTAAAACATATGCTGGATAAGTTGGCGGTTCATTCTGCTGTGGCGACCCCAGATTAATAAAGGGACTAAGCCGAAATGAAAATGAATGAATGAATAAATGATAAATTAGGGCGACGCGCTGGCGCAGTGGGTAGCACAATCGCCTCACAGCAAAAAGGTTGCTGGTTTGAGCCTCGGCTGGGTCAGTTGGCATTTCTGTGTGGAGTTTGGATGTTCTCCCCATGTTCGCGTGGGTTTCCTTCGGGTGCTCCGGTTTCCCCCACAAGTCCAAAGACTTGTGAATTGGGTAAGCTAAATTGTCCGTAGTGTATGAGTGTGTAAACCCCAGTGATGGATTGCAGCTGGAAGGGCATCCGCTGCGTAAAACATATGCTGGTTAAGTTGGCGGTTCATTCGGCTGTGGCGACCCCAGATTAATAAAGGGACTAAGCCGAAAAGAAAATGAATGAATGAATGAAATTATAAATTAGTCTGAAAGAAACAAAAATAAATAAATGTGCAATATAATACAATTTATTAATTATACAAATATTTTATAATTTTGACAAAAAAAATAAAGACCTTACTGTTAAATTGAGTACATAAAAATAAACAAATACGATTGTATTTTAAAATAAATAAAAATACTGAACTTACAAAATATTCTTCTGTGGTCATTTACTTACCCTTTACATTCCAAAACTCTGAGTTATTTTCTTTCACATTAACTTGCTAGTGTTCGTTTTTCCTACTATGGAAGTGAATATGGTAAGTAAATATAGTGAGTACATTTTCAGCTCCGGGTAATTTATCCTTTTATTCATTCATTCATTTTCATTTCGGCTTAGTCCCTTTATTAAAGGGGGGTCGCCACAGCGGAATGAACCGCCAACTTATCCAGCATATGTTTTACGCAGCGGATGCCCTTCCAGCTGCAACCCATCTCTGGGAAACATCCATACACACCCATTCACACTCATACACTACGGACAATTTAGTCTACCCAATTCACCTGTACCACATGTCTTTGGACTTGTGGGGGAAACTGGAGCACCCGGAGGAAACCCACGCCAACACAGGGAGAACATGCAAACTCCACACAGAAACGCCAACTGACCCAGCCGAGGCTCGAACCAGCGACCTTCTTTCTGTGAGGCGAACGTGCTACCCACTGCGCCACTGTGAGGCCTCTATCCTTTTAACAAAGGTTAAATATGTACAATAATTAAACCCATTTTCAACAATTCTGCACAGTACGCCGTTGGGTCTTTATACAACAAGCTTTTTGGATGGGGTTGTGAGCAGTTGATGCTCGCATTTATGGGATCCCTAAATATGACAGTCCTCGTGCAAGGGATCCCCATCCCTGGTGTCTAGGCTACAAAAAAAAAAAAACCCTGCTATGTCCAACCATCACATTCAGGTACACACTGCACATTGTTATCCTGCGTCGAAAATATTATGTATATGGCGGTTTTTCGCGAAACTAAACATCATATTTTAATGGTGAAACATCCTGCACTGGCACACTTTGGTGTTGTAATGTATGGAATACGACAGGCTGCGTATATCGAAGGAGAAGTGGAAGGAAAATGGTGCACCACTGAATCACGAACGCGCTCTCGTGCAATCACAGACAGCGTGAAGTCAGCCGTCGCCTTGGTTACCTTTGACGTCACGTGGCCCAGCCTTGTCTCGGCTCCTGGGGCTGGTCTGATTGGCGGGAAACCCCGTGGATTAGCCCGACCGACAGCCCGTGAGGATCAGCTGAGAGCCGCGGTTAGCTTAGCTCCGACAGGACCATCGTTATTTCCCGACACTCAGGTAAGAGAACACAGCACATCGGGATCGATGCAATGCTTACTTCCCCTGTTTCCATAGCTTTTTTTATTAGCGACCGGAAATTGATTTTATTGGCGATGCACGATGCAGTGCACAGGACCGACTAGCTGATAATGCTAACGCTGAAAATGAACAATAAGCCTCTGCTTGGCAGATCTAGGCCGCCCCTTTTTGTTTCATCCTCTTGATGTGATATCTGGTGCAGTCGGACATACCGCTAAACGTTATAGATAACGTTACATGTTTATGTGCAATCAGTAGTTTTCTATGCGCGCCCCCTTAAGTAAAATGATGTTTCAGTGTAACGCAACGTCATTTTTTTTGTGCTGAAACAAGCCAAAACGTCTCTCGTGTCCCGGTTCTCAGTTTTATTCATTCAATCGACTGTAATTGGTCCGTCATTTTACTTGAAGTTACCTGATGTATACTATATTATATTAAGTAATTTGGCTGATAATATCAGACGGTCTTTCAAAATGCAATGCAGCTTCTATATAGCGTTAATCGTGAGATCTCACTGACAAACAGCGCCGTCGATTTCTGGAAGTGTGTAAATGTAATAAAAGGCATTGGTTGTTTCTTGACAATACAGGTAGTAGCGGGTTCTTTGTCGGCCGTGGAGATGGGCAGGGCAGACCTGCCTTCATCATATGGCTTAGCCAACAAGCTAACTCGGTTTTATCCTGAAAGCAGCGGCACACTCGCCGCTCTGCGTAGGTACTCGAAGACATGTTACTTTTGTGCACTGGACGCTAAAATACTTGTAATAAACAAGCCACAGCACTCTAGTTGATTATGTTGATTACTCTAGTAGATGCATAATTTGGCCTCTCTTAACTTCACATGGGTAACTTTAGTTTGCCCCAAAGTATCACCATTATGCTTCAATAGATTTTCCTTAGTGACATTTAAAGGATGTGTTCATCAGAATGTGAAGGACTGACAGCTTCAGTCGCCATTAACGAGCACGGTAGAGAGGAATGGTGACCAGTGCTGTCATTCTGCCAAATGTCTCTTTTTTTGTTTTTCGCGGAATTAAGCTAATCGTACAGTTTGGGAATGGAATGTGGGGGGATTGAATGGGGGCAGGGTGTTATTTTTGGTTGTGAATTGTCTCTTTAAGATATAATATGTAGCGTGAATGGCTAGCTATGGGAACTGGGCGTGGTTGTCGAGAACGGCACATCCGCATAGTTTCCTCTCACAGTAATGCGACCCTGGAGGGCAAACACTTAAAACTAACTTTTATTCATCTATATGATTTTCTCCGTGCACGAATAGAAGCCTATCATTTTAATCAGATACTTGTATCTTTGCAAAATGTGGTTGCTTCCGTTACCTTTACTTTCACTTTTTGATTTTTCACTAAAGACTACTATATACTGGTTCTCACTGACTTGTTGTATTATATATGGAAACGTTATGATTGGAATGAGATGCAACATAGAGACAGTTCACCCTAAAATGAAAATTACTTCCTACTTTGGAAATCAATGGTTACAGGTTTTCTTTAAAATATCTTCTGTGTTCAACAGAAGAAATAATTTCATAAAGGTTTGGAACTACTTGAGGGTGAGTAAATAGTGAGTCAATTTAAATTTTTTGGGTGAATTATCCCTTTAGGCGATTTGTTTAAGAGGAGTTAGAAAAAGCTTTTAGCCATCCTATGTAGTGGCACTGGATAAAACAACAATAAATTCAATGCTATGGATTTCTTTTCAGCACTTTTACAAGAACGACTATGATTTTGCAACTACATCTAATAGTTAGTCACATGGCACCACGTGAATGTCCAAAAGAAGACTAATGAAGCAAACTGGTTATGGTGACTCAAAAGAAATAATATGATCATGGCTTTTGATTGATTCATTTTTTTTTCTGTGGGTGAAAGATGAACCATCACATTTTGGTGTCTGCATCAACTTAAATTTAGGAAAGTGTTTAGTAAATAGAAAGCATTTTAAGTGTCTGGTTTAGTGTTTCAAGTAATGTTGGTAATTTGGTGAAAAAAATGTCAAAATATAGGTGAAATAATCAGTGTTTGACTTTATGTAAAAAGGACAAAAACAAAATTATTCTGGCCTTTACCAATTAGAAATATAAAATAAGTTGTAATACAAAATTGTTTTCAAATGTAATATTTTTATTTAATTTTAATTATATTTGAAATGATTAAAAACATCTCACTAGTCCTAATGGTTTGAGATTGAGAATTGAGAATTAGATTTTTTTCTTAATTTAAAAGTCATCAATGATTGTTTTTTGTTGTATAAACTGAATGACAACAGTGTATACTGTTACACTGATTGAATTTTAATTCATTTTCAGAAATAGTTACAAAATCTCACTGGGTGTCTGGGACAGTACTTTTTTAAAAAGTACACCCACATTTGTACCTAAAGATAATCTTTTGCCTGAAACAAATATATTTAAATGGACACATTCTAATGTAAAATATATAATTATGCCATACATGACCCATATATTCTAAATGTGGATGCCGCATGTGATTTATTCAAAGCTATTTTAGTTACAGTAGATCTGAAAGGAACTTATATTCCTGACACACTTTTTTTTGTAACAAAACCTTGGTGGGTTTTGTAAGGTTGTAAGTAACATGTTAAACTTGAAATAAACCAAATAAAGTGTCTAATTGAACTTCAACTCTTTTTCTTCAGCACTGAGCAGCCATGGACAAGAGCGAGCTAGTGCAAAAAGCCAAGCTGGCTGAGCAGGCAGAGCGCTACGACGACATGGCAGCCGCTATGAAGGCTGTCACTGAGGGTGACATTGAACTGTCGAACGAGGAGCGCAACCTGCTCTCAGTAGCCTACAAGAACGTAGTGGGTGCCCGTCGCTCATCCTGGAGGGTCGTCTCCAGCATCGAGCAGAAGATGGAGGGCAGTGATAAGAAGCAGCAAATGGTCAAGGAATATCGGGAAAAGATCGAGAAGGAGCTGAAGGAGATCTGCAATGACGTACTGGTAAGAATCTTACGACTGCAATAATCCCAGTCATTTGGATTGTGTGTCTCGCATTCTGACCCTGGGATACACGCAAGATGCACGTCTTTGCTTTCGTACCTCTTTCTTTATTGCAAGTGTTGGTGGGTAACTTAGGTTGATAATCCTGCTTGTGTTAATTACTCATCATGAGCAAGGCCCTCTTTCAGCCAAGCCTATTAGTCCAGGCTTGATCTCATTTGTTCCAACGCAATGCACAGGTGTCCTTTCTCTGGGACAGTTATTGTAGCCCTCTTTGGATGATGACAGATTTAAGGGGTCAGGGTCTATTTAATTTCTCTTCCAGCCTGCTGAAATGCCAGTTCATAGAGATTTGACTTCACACAATTTACATTGGATAGACTATTTGAAATGAGTTACCTTTTATACTTACATTGTGCAGAACTCACTGTATTTTTAATAAAAACATTTTTTTTTAAATTTGTCATTTAAAGTATTTCCTTTTGGAATAATTAGAAGAAAAAATGGGGGAATTTTCTTTGCTGCACTTGCTCTAATGGTTGTAGACCACAGATAGTGACAGAGAAATATGTAAAGTAATTTAATGTAATTAAAGTGATGTTTTATGGTAAATTATATATATGACATTGTCATATATTAATATGTACTATCAAAAACCAAGACATCATATGCAAAAAGACAATAACTGATGAAATATAAGTTATTTTGCACAATTCACACATTCCTCTCAAAAGCGGGTATTTCTCTCAATTTAAAGCCGTTGTATTATTTTATAAAGAATATTTTTTAGAAGATTGATTTTTGTATTTTTACCTTTGTAATTCAATGTATTGATTGTTTAAATGTATTGAGTGAATCTTCTAAAAATTCAAAAATAGCATCTTGATTAGTACAAAATGGAAATACAAATAAGTTTTCATGATTTTCTTTTTTACTGTTAGTAAGTAAACTTGCAATAGTGCTTAAACCGTGAGTTGTGAAAGAATTTGTTGTTGGTACATTATAGAAGACAGGAATTTTAAGTCCACTTCAGTAAGCTATAAGTCAAGTCCCCTGAGTAGCATGCTCACGCAGAGGCTTCGGCCAAAGTCTGAGGAAGTGAGAGAGGCTAATTAGCTTTTAGCAGCTGCTTGGGTGGGAGAGAAGAGGCTCTGTAATGAGGTGTGGGAAGTGAAGAGTCCTCCAGAGGGCACGAGGACAGTTGAACTCAACAATATGGCTCAGGACCAAACATGGGCACAGTAAAGTACTTGACTAAAGCTGCATGTAAATGCGCAGAACTTTTCTAGGTCCTGCAGAATGGGAGATCAAACCGCAGGAAAGTAAGAGTTTTGTTTGAAGGAAGGGAATAAGCTGTCCCTGTGTACATATAGCATGAAAGTGAGCTACGGTACAGGTTGAGTCGCCTCTAATCCCATAATGACAGCAGCTGAGCTCCTTTTTTTTGGGCCACTGACCTGTAGCTCTCCACATTACAGCCAAAGGGAGTTTTACCTGCACTGCTTTAGCATTCGGGAGAGTAGAGTGAGACTATGATGTCATGTGAATTCCTGCATATTATGTAACCTAATGTTGCATTGAGTTCTTTATAGTCCTTACACTGCGTGCTGAGCAAGCGTGATAGGACAAGATTTCAATGCCAAACTTTTTTTTATTTTTCATGCTATCAGCAGAAACCTAAATCACAGACAGTCAGAACAGAACATGAACTCTGTTTTTACACTTCTTTTTCACAGATTTTTTTTAGCTTAATGGCGTAAGCATCTCCAGATGGTATGATTTCCATGTAGAAGGAAGAATTTCATGTACTGTTGTAATGTGTAATATTCAGTATTTCCGAATGTACACATTCAGCCCCATTTTTTTCCATGTTTAATGTGCACAAGTGGGATTTTGGTCCGATAGAATCAACATAAACAAAACGTAGCGTTACTTTTAATTTTCCATCTGGTATTAAAATGTGTTTGCAGTGCGGTGATCAGGAGTCAAGAAAGCAGCTGCAAATTTTATCATAATAAATGGTTTTAAACAAGGTTTATTTTTTTATGTTTTGCTTTCTTACAATACCTAATCTAAAAGGCTTTTTGAAAGCTTTATGTTTTTTTCAAACTACCTTTGGAAGTGCATAAATATGGACAAGCTCAAAATGTTTTAGACCACTGTATTTGGTGTTGTGTGATCAGAATCAAACAAATGAATCTTAATACCAGATGTGCACGGAGGCTTTGTGTCAGGACTGGTTAGGACAATATTTCAGAGACTAAATCGAAAGTTTCCAGGGTTATTTTTGAATATGCCAGTATTGTGATGGCTAGAATGTGTAAATTCTGACTATAATGCTCCTCAATTACTTTATTGTTTACTTTTAGAAACTTGTTTTCTGTTGTTACTTCATGTAGCAGTAATATCTTTTGTCTGTCATAGTTAAAGTGTGATTAAATGAATTATTGCACAGCCAAACTCTAGCCATGACAATAGGAAGTTCATTTCTCATAAGTGCAATAAATTTAACAACTCTCCCACCGTCCCTGAATCAGCATGATTTGAAAGTGTCTTCTGTGTACTTGTGCGTCATACATCATAACACTATTGGACCATTTTTCCAACATGAGCATACATTTATATAGATTTGCATTTTATCGTTTAATATAAAGGGGGAAGTAAGTGGCAGTAGGCAGGCAGGTTGCACTTTATTATCACTAAATATACAAAATACATCTAATAAAAAGACAAAACCGCTCTTACGCAAACCGCTGTGATCTACCATCCACATGTCTCCACAATGGGGAGGAAATTGTTATGCAAACCAATAACTGTATCTGTCAGTTTAGAGACACTGCACATTGCAGCCTGCCATTGAACGCACAAGTAGGTCATTGGTTTATTGGTGAAGTCACTTAATAAGAGTAAATGAATAATTTGCACTGGAATGCATAAACAGTTCTAGTTATTGAGACCTCTAAATCATTTGCAGCTAAAAGATCTTGTCACTTTGACCTTTGATGTATTGAAGGTCACAGACCAATGAGATCCTTAAACGTGTGATCCTCCAAACAGTACCAACCTTAACAAAATCAATTGATCCATTGAGACTTCCTTTGCCGTTAATGTGGTTTGCTAGGTTGTCATTGGAGAGTTTAAGGATGCTTCATCCGCAATGACCCTGTGGTTCTGTTCGGGGTGGCGACAATCAGGCCAGTCGAGCTGTGAACAAGCCCAGCAAGCTCGATGACCTAGTTGTATGAGCACTAGCTCACACAACGTAGTCAATTTTCCCATTCTCCCCTTCCCCCTCCCTGCAACAGAAAGTCTCAGAAGCATCTGTGAAACTGCAGTCTTGCCACAAGCTGCCGGGGCTCTGTTGTCCCCAAAGGCGATCCAAGGTTGTTGTCCAAATACCTAGAATGCTGAAATTCTAGAAATCACATTGTGAGACGTAATGCTGGGCTTTTACTATAAACAATATCCTGGACACATTAGCTCATAAGGTTTCATGGTTTCACCAAAGCCTCTTTTTTTGACACAGGATGCTGTCAAACAAGTTCTACAGAACTCTTATCTCTTCATTTAGTTTTGTGATACTCAGCACTGCTTCCCCATTTTTTTTAAACACACTGAAACCAGGATCCAAAATCATTTGACAAACCGCTAATATTGCTTTTCACTTTTGTCTGTGTTTTGAAGGTTCTTTTGGACAAGTATCTCATCCCCAAAGCGACTCCAGCTGAAAGCAAAGTCTTCTATCTGAAAATGAAAGGCGATTACTTTCGCTATTTAGCAGAGGTGGCTGTGGGAGAGGAGAAAAACGGTAAGCCATTTTATCAAGTCTGTCTCATTAACATTTAAGACAATACTCATGCTTTTCACTTCCTGTGTGACTTTTTTTTTTTGTTGATATTTTGGAAAATAACTTTTTTTTTGGTTCCTATTCTAAACGTCTGTGGGATCTAATTGCCTTCATTGCACAAAGAAAAAATATATTATTAGTGTACAATTAAATTGCTTTATGCTAAGATTTGTAGGGAAATTAGTCTGTTCAAATTTACAGGATGGGCTAAGTAAAGCCTGGAGTTTCTTCTATTTTTAATTCTGGTTAACATTCAGATTAGTTAATTGTGTAGTCGGTGTAGTAAGGACTATATTCAGATTAGTTAATTGTGTAGTCGGTGTAGTAAGGACTATATTCAGATTAGTTAATTGTGTAGTCGTTTGAATAATGCTGCGATAGTAACAAGTCCCCACCACCT
The DNA here is from genome assembly GCA_903798125.1 of Danio choprae. Taxonomy (NCBI): domain Eukaryota; kingdom Metazoa; phylum Chordata; class Actinopteri; order Cypriniformes; family Danionidae; genus Danio; species Danio choprae. The sequence goes on from CAIGQW010053747.1 coordinate 8,069,366, forward strand.
GCCCATGAACGTACTGACTTCTGCTAAAAATGTACCGTTTCCGCAAACTGTTGACACGAAGCCAAGCTCAAGAGGAAGTAAGGGGGTGGAAATCTCTAAAGAGGATCCGTTTTGGGGGGTTTTGTGCAGTAGTGGCCCATTCATAAACTTTGGTTTTCTTAGTGAGTAATTCAGTCATAAAATACCATATTAGTGTTATATTTTTGAAGCACGCAAGCATCAAAACACACTTTAAATTTATTTAAATAACAGTAAAATTGTATGCTTTGTTGCAAACTTCTATTTTAAAGAAAGTTCTTCATGGTTTCAGTGTATATATTTTTACAAGATGGTAGTAATGGTAGGTAGAGATTATTATAATCAAAGGGTTTTAAATTTATTTATGGCTGCTGAGAATTCAAAAGAATACATTTTTATCTTAAAATATCTGTTTTACAATATAACAGTATTTGTGTTTCTGATTAAATAAGCATAGCTTTAGCGGGCATCAAAACACACGCACGCACGCACATGCGCGCACACACACACACACACACACACACACACACACACACACACACACACACACACACACACACACACACACACACACACACACACACACACACACACACACACACACACACACACACACACACACACACTCTCACTCACTCACACACTCACACACTCACACACTCT
>CAIGQW010053747.1:8103574-8119155 GCA_903798125.1 Danio choprae
ATTTATATATATATATATATATATATATAAATATATATCTGCAACCTACATGTTTTTTATCATTGTGCTGTATCTTTATCATCTAAAGTATTTTCCACTCCTGTTGTTTCAGGTTAAAGCAGGTGCTACTATGGAAGTCTTGCCATGTGAGGAGGTGGAGCATGTTGTTGGTGCTCAACAAGCTCTTTACATTCAGAACTCAGTAAGTGGTGCACTCTCCCTACCTGTGGAAACAGCACAGGAAACACCACAGGAAACAAAATCTGTAGTAGTAGCTTGCTGTATGAACAATGTTTTTCTAGCACTTTATGCATTGCATGCGTGCATCTGTTGACTGTCATGCACATGGGCAATAAAGCATGCAAAATAGGCCTGGCATTTACAAAACTTGTTCTGAAGCCATTTTTATATTAGTTCCTTTGGTAGTGCTATGACAGTAGATTTATTTATTTATAAAAGGTTAGGATTGGATCTACTACGTCTGGTACAATGCATAGCTAAAGAAAATCTTTGCTACAGTGACTCTATTTTGAAAAAAAGTGCTGTATTAAATGTTTTTACTGGGAAATGAATTGTCTTAGAACATTGTGCTGAATTAATATACAGGGCTTTTTATTATAGTTTATTCATTCATTCATTCATTTTTTTTTCGGCTTAGTCCCTTTATTAATCTGGGGTCACCACAGAGGAATGAACTACCAACTTATCCAGCATATGTTTTACGCAGCAGATGCCCTTACAGCTGCAACCCATCACTGGGAAACATCCATACACTCTCATTCACACTCATACACTACGGACAATTTAGCTTACCCAATTCACCTATACCGCATGTTTTTGGACTTGTGGAGGAAACCGGAGCACCCAGAGGAAACCCACGCCAACACAGGGAGAACATGCAAACTCCACACAAAAAATGCCAACTGACCCAGATGGGCTCGAACCAGCGACCTTCTTGCTGTGAGGCAATTGTGTTACCCACTGCGCCACCGTGCTGCCCATTATAGTTTATTGTTTTTAAATTATTATTTTTAAAATACATATTCAGTAATATTTAATTAAATGTGTCAAATGACAGCAAATGCTGATTTTACATTAATATGATTTTATTTCATATTCTGTTCTTCTCGTCCTGTTCATCCAAGAATCCTGGAAAAATATGCACGGTAAAATGTATGCCAGCATGATAATCAACACTGATAAAAAATAATTAATGTTTTGTTGGCCACTAAATTAGCATATTAGAATGATTTTTTTATTAATTCATTTTTAAATATTCTAAAAATGAAAACCGTTATTTCAATTGTAATATTACGGTTTTTACTGTAATAAATTAAGTGCAACCTTTGATGAGCTTAAGAGACTTCTTTTCCAAAATGACAAAAAAGATACAAAAACACCATATTTTGAATTTATTTACCCTGCTAATTTACAATGAATGTTCATTATAATTATTCATTCATTCATTCATTTTCATTTCAGCTTAGTCCCTTTATTAATCTGGGGTCGCCACAGCGGAATGAACCGCCAACTTATCCAGCATATGTTTTACGCAGCGGATGCCCTTCCAGCCGCAACCCATCTCTGGGAAACATCCATACACACCCATCCACACTCATACACTACGGACAATTTAGCTTACCCAATTCACCTATACTGCATGTCTTTGGACTTGTGGGGGAAACCGGAGCACCCGGAGGAAACCCACGCCAACACAGGGAGAACATGCAAACTCCACACAGAAAGGCCAACTGACCCAGCCGAGGCTCGAACCAGCGATCAGCGACCTTCTTGCTGTGAGGCGAACGTGCTACCCACTGCGCCACTGTGAGGCCCTTCATTATAATTATTATTAACTATTTCTCCATTTTAGGCAACCATAAGCCATAATATCTTTGATGTTTCACTCACTCCATTTCCATATCGCCTACACATCTTCCTAAAGGGAAAGCATAGCATTGTGATCACCCAGTTTTCTGCTGTTATATTATATATACACTGCCATTTTTCACTTGGTTGTTTCCTTTGATTTTAGGAGTATTACAACAACATCATCTCAACATATTACAGCTTCTCTGAAGACTCTAGTGATGAGGGGGAATGCAAAATACCACTGGCGGCTAGTGAGAAAAGCTCTGTGTGCTGTGTTTGTGGAGACAACATCCCCTTTCTGGATAAACTGATAGAGCACTTTAAGACGCACACAGCAGTGGTGTATTGTCATCTGTGTCAGACAAAGTTTGGCCGTGTAATGTCACTGGCGTTGCACTTAAAAAATGCCCACACAAAGGACAGTCACTTGTGTGAAGTCTGCGGAGCTCTATTTAGTTGCACATGGCATTTAAATGGGCATATAGGAATGCATCAGAAAGACAACATGAAGGTAAAACCAGTTATTAAAACCGAAGAGACTGGAGCAATCAGCATCGCCAAGACCTCAAGCTGCGTTGATTTGAAAAAAGCAATCTCCATGGATCATACATATTTTGACTCCGAACAAAATGTGGCGAGCAACACGTCCAGTCACTTCCAGAAACAAACTGACGGTGAAACAAACTCCATAAATGAAACCTTACACATTAAAACAGAACCCGAAAGTTTGCCTCTTGATGAAGAGAAACCAAATGACACCTTCAGCTCTTCCTCATTTCAGAACCACACAGAAACAGAGCACCTTAGTTTTGGACTAAAGCAAGAGAATGACAATGGGCTTGAAGAAATGTCCGTTTACAAGGTGGCCGCAGAGGAGGTCATTGGCCTGACGAAGGATGGAGGAAGTACAGAGTCTGATGAGGATGCCAACCCTGACTCGTTGCCCCCTGGTGACACGGCATACAATCCAGACGAGGACTTCAGCTCAGATTCCGATTATAATGAGTCTTGCAGACCTCAGCAAAAGACAAAGAGACTGAAGCCACAGACGCCTGACAAGAAAGCATCTGTGAATGCAAATCTGGATTTGACTGACATTGAGAAGAAATTTGGGTTTCAGTCCGATTCTCCCTTTTGCTGCTACGGCAAATTTGCCAATTTGGGAAAGCACATGGATGATTGCAGTAAAAAGCTGATGTTATCTTGTTGCCTGTGTAGTGTGGCATGCGAGAATGAAGAGTCGCTCTTAAAGCACATGACCGAAAAACACCCTAAGACTTCGTATATCTGCTCGGTCTGCCACAAAGTTTTTCCTAGACAAGAAAATTTCAAAAACCATGTGTGCTTGATACATAGAGGCAATATGGTCACCCCACTAACCCAGTTACCCAACATGCCTTTGTCTTATAGCAGCGGTCAAGGAAAGCCCCTTGCCTCTGCTTTGCACAACAATCGGAGCACTGTTAAAATTATTAACTTTGTTCCAGCAGCTAACAAAGTTTCTACTGATTCTCCACCTCCAGTGGCAACCTTGGGGTCAACAGAAGCTCTGACGCTGCACCAACTGCTTCAGACGACACCTGCGGTCTCTCCTAAGGTGACTAATTTGGTTCCACAAGTTGTGGCTGCCCCACAAACTCTTCTGAGGCCCAGATCTCCACCTAGTTTATTTGTTGCCCACCCAAACATTCCCATCATTACACCGTCAGTAGTGCATCCCTTGTTGTTGAATCCACAGAGGTTGACTCTTCGTATCCCTACGCCTTCCAGTCGTCCTCTTCCAGTTGTCGTTTCTTTTTCCCCCACTGTGAACACCTCCACACCTGCTCTGGTATCCTCTAGCAGGACTGTTCTCAGACAAATGCCTGTACCTAATATTAGACCTGTACCTGTAAACATCATCCCACATGTCACCTCAGTTGCCTGTCCCACCCTGGTGAGCGCTCTTACCAGGAATAACCAATCTCAGGTTCCTCCTGCCAAGATTCAGGCTCCGTTACAAATAGTCGGCATGTACATGAACCACAGCAAGCTTTTGGCTCTGCAAAAGCCGCTGGAGCAGAGCTGGAGCTCCAAGACCATCTTCCCCTGTCGTCACTGCGGTGCTGTTTCCAGACAACCGTCGCTGAGGGTCCGCCATCGCTACCTTCACCGAGGATCAAGGTTGTACAGGTGTCAGTGTGGAAGGTCTTTCCAAAGGCAGCTGCATTTGCTGAGGCATCAGGTCCAGCATGCTGAGTCGGTCCAGTTTGTCTGCACATGGTGTGGAAATACGTTCAAAGGGGCACATAAACTGACCTCCCACAAACGGAAGCATCGAAATGGTAGGCGACAAATGAAGAAGAAATGCAAGGTGGTCTTTGACTGTAGTTGTGGACAGATATTTGCAAGGCCGTCTGCGTTGTTGTGGCATATGCTTAAAAACACAAAACTCTCACTCAACACAAAACACACTCGAAAGAACTCAAAACTTGTCACTGTTTGAGTTGTGTAAATAAATGAGACAAAAGTCATATTTAAACTTTTCTGTCTGGGCCTGTCAACTGGAACCTTTGTGTTTTTCTTTGACTAATCTTTGAAAGTGTTGGTAAGTGGTCAATGGTGGTGAATCTAATACAGTTTTTTAAAGACTTGACATGAGCTGGTGGCCAAATATGTGACACTTTAATCCCTAAGTTTGTGAGAAATGTGAGCACTGATAAAATGAGGTAAAGTGGTGAATGTTTTTTATTTTTACTGGTCAAAACTTGTGACTACTGAAAGAATGCTGACTAAGAATATTTTATGCAAGATCATTTTCTTTATTGACCAAAGAAAAATACAACACAATGTTCTTCATTTTATAGGGGTTTTGTGTCATACATCGGTGATTGGTTCTAACTCTTTTGTTATAAAAACTGTACATGAATGCACAGAGACGTTCGTCTCTTGCTTTTTTCAGGCTTACTCATCCTCTTATAGTTGGGAAAACACAGAGTTGTGTTTACATGAGATGGCTTTATTAAAATGTGCAAAAATAATGCTGTAAACGTTTTTCAGTCGTTTCCCCCATCAATATTTCTTGTAGTTTTCACAATACAACATGCAAAGCTGAATACCTGATCAACTTATCTGGAATCTAAAGCAATAAAATTGTTCTGGTTTCTTTCACTATATTTGTTTTTATGTTCCTGTATAAACAGCAACAGTTAATGTTTGGTCAGATAATGAGTCAGGTGCTATTCATGTGCTTTCCTTATGCCAGCAGTTTCAAAAAGACATCAGTAAAACTAAGATGAAGTTCCTGTGAACAGAAGTGCATACAACAGATATGAGCTTTCTTAGGTGTCCTCTTGTAGTCGTTATGCTTCACAATTGTCTTTGCATCCAGTCTACTGTAAAATAAAATGTTTATCCAAAGCAATAAAGAACAAGAATTGTCTTAAAGGGACAGTTCACCCAAAATTAAAATTCTTTCATCATTTAGACACCTGCCACTTGAGTTTCATTCTTCTGTTGAACACAAAATAAGATATTTCGACCAATGTTGGAAACCATTAACCATTTACTTCCATAGATTTTTTTTCCTACTATGAATGTCAGTGGCTACCAGTCCAACATTCTTCAAATTATAGAACCCAGTAAAGGTTGGGAACCACTTGAGGGTGAGTAAATGGTGACTAAATTGTCATTTTAACTATTCCAAATGTGTAACATATGCTTTTGTCCACCAGGTGGGGGTAACAGAGAGGTCTCACACCCTCTGTCTTAAAGTCTTTAGCAGTCTTCACAGACTTCAGCAATAAAGATTTTTCCTTTACACCAATATTCTAAAGACCATTACGCACAAAGCCTTTTCATGGTGTAATTAGAGCTGGCACATGCTGTCATTCGACAGATGCCGTCAGGTAAAAGGGGCTGATGGAAATTCAAGTCATTTCCAGATTTTTTATTGGGGTTCTGTGGGTGCAGGTGGTTCTGGGGGCTTGCTCTAAAAATAACAGTTTACTAGAGTAATAGGCTGTGAGAAGTCTGGTTTGTCCTTGGCACCCAATTATGGTGATTGACTATGATTGATCCAACTTACATTTGAAGAAGTTTCCAGTAAGATTAACCCAAAGTATACTTTGGTTTTTACCAACAATGATGCTTAAAATCACATCATCTAGCATCAGTTGCTAGTGTGGATTACACACACAGCTTTTATTTCCATAAACTTCACTCCAAGGTTTGATGTTCATGTATGCTATCAAATGGAGGGCACTTTGAAGGACAGTGTGTTGGACTGTGTGTGTATGGTAATGTACATATTAAAAACCAAAGAATACTTTGAGTTTAATGGAGACTTTCATTAAATAAATGTGTCTTGAAAATAGTTTATCAAATTAGAGACATAAAATTACAAGCAAGGAGCTCAGATAGAATCACACACTCTCTGTCAACTTGATTTATAAGGGGTTGCCACAGAGGTATGAACCACCAATTACTCTGGCAAATGTTTTTTATGCAGCGGATGCAACTCAAGGTGCTCAGAACGAATAATACTTCACAAATTCTGGGATGAATATCTGAGACTTGAATTGAAAATAACTTCCCTAGTATCACCAACAAACAGAAACAATAGGCTGATAGTAATAATAAAAAATTGACTTTCACAATGATATAAATCACACTAAGGACTGTGTAATGTGTTACAACAAATCTAAATTTGCTTCTTAGCATAACACCAGAATCTCATGGTTATGATGATGGTGATGAAATGAAACCAAATCAGAAGTCAAACTTTTAACGTAACCAAAAAAACCTTGACCCAAGTTCATGTTTGTAGAATTGAGAAAGATGTTCTTAAATACACATGATAAAGCATCTGTTCACAATAAAACGTTCACTGTGGTCGTTGCGGATCATCTTAAAATGTCATAAAGATCTTCCATAAGTTCAAGTGACTTGATTGTAGAGTGCTCGGAGGATGAAGACTGTATTAGTCTTCCAAAAAGACGCCACAGGTCACCTGTGTAAAGAGAAACACATACTTTTTCCTGATAAGCACATTACGGTATGCTGACAGCTAATTGCATAACACTGAAAAATAAATGGTGAAGAACCTATTTTCACTCAGAAAAAGCTTGTAAATTGAACAAAAGAGTACAAATAAATGATAGATGACATGCTGGTTTGTAAGGGCTAGATTTACTAATGCCAGGTTCAGGTTACATGTTCTCAGGCAGATTTTGGCATGATTCGTTTGATGTAGGCTGCTGTGAAGATTTTTAAGTGACGATGGGCATTGAGATGCAAGAATTGACTCAAACAGAGCATTCCTTCACTCATTTTGCACTTCACATGCTGTAGGAGCAGGGTTGTTCTTGTTCGGTGGTTGCTCTTCTTCTACGTAACATTAGTCAAGTAAAGTTCGAGTCCGTTATTTAATGTTTTACTCTGACTGACTGCAAAAATGGCGGATGGAATATCTCAGCTCAAAAATTTCTCAAAATTGGACTTTTAATCGAAATGTGAAGTAATAAACAATTGACGACCATTGCCGGAGTTAAAGGTCTTGCTTCAAAGGACGGGACAGATTATAACTTGATCATTTCAAAGTAATTCAAGTCAAGAGTTCATCTACAAATGAGACCAGTAGGAGACAATGAACTGGACATGCAAGAAGACTGCATTATGCAAACATGTCAAGCAACACTTTAATTCATAATGCTCTTAGTAGATTATGTTGGTCAATATGGAAATGAGCTAACTTGTCTGAGTTGTTTAATTTTACACTTTAATATGCACTTATATGTCATGTTTGTTTGCTCTGTTTAGTAAATTCTCTTCGTAAATGTGAAAATATACCTTGTAAAACATACTCTACTAATCTTCATTTCATTCTTCATTTTTTACAGTATACCTGTGGTCCAGTCTGCGGTGATGTAGCGCCTGCGTGAGCAGCTCAGAGGTGTTTTGAAAGGAGCGTCCCAGTTCATCCAGCTTCTGCTCCATGGAGATGATTCGCTGCTCCAGCTCATGATAAGAGCTGTTCCAGTTTGCACTCAGATCACACATGATCATCTGCATCTGTTTGAGGAAAAAGCCATATGTTTTCTTAGATTTGCTACAGCATTACAAAACATTTAGGCAATGCTCACACAGTAGCAGAGTTCAGTTTGATTCTTTAATATTAAAGTATTGAGTACACAGTTTGATTCATTACTACTTAATTCATTAATATTAATATTCAGCAACAATTTAATCAATAGTTGTGTTGTGTAGCTAATGGAGACTAGACAGCAAGAAGAGACCATAAACATCAATCCCTTTGTAACAACTCGTTGGAGGTTGACATGATGAGACGGGAACACGATATTAAACAAAAGACGGATTTATTGACAGACACTTACTGAATACAAACTGGATGAGACAGGACATGCAGACGGGACAACGACGCTGACACAATACAATACCGGACAACCAAGGATACACACAGAAGGGTATAAATAGATAGGGGGATGATTAAACTAATGACACACAGGGGATGAACACAGGTGAAATAAATTAACACTGAACACGGCGGGAAAAACAAGACAAAGGGATCACATGACGATAACAGAGGCACATGATACGACAGAACACTGACACCCTTGACCTCAAGAGAAGCACTAGTGACTTAAGCTAGAAGACTGGTGCCTCCAAAAATTTCCCTGAAATGTGAGAGAGTAAATTGGTGCCGTGACCCAGACTGGAGTTAGCTTTATAGGGGGTGAGTGTAACAGATGCCAGGTAGGTAGAGCTGTAAAAAAACTCACATCCCTGGTTTCAAGGAGCATACTAGCCACAAATGGGTGTCAGATTGGGGCAAGGAGGTTACACTGGTGGCTTGATCTGGATAATAATCTGTGTGTCTCAATCAGCTTCCAAAATCATGAGTCAGTAGGTCATGTACACAAATGGGCACTGCCAAATACAATGATGAGCTTTGTTCACTATACATTGGGACACTGTGCCATGAGAAAGTCCTTGTTGTAAAATATTAATTCATTCATTCATTTTCATTTCGGCTTAGTCCCTTTATTAATCTGGGGTTGCCACAGCGGAATGAACCGCCAACTTATCCAGCATATGTTTTACGCAGCGGATGCCCTTCCAGCTGCAACCCATCTCTGGGAAACATCCATACACACCCATTCACACCCATACACTACGGACAATTTTTAGCTTACCCAATTCACCTATACCGCATGTCTTTGGACTTGTGGGGGAAACCGGAGCACCCGGAGGAAACCCACGCCAACACAGGGAGAACATGCAAACTCCACACAGAAACGCCAACTGACCCAGCCGAGGCTCGAACCAGCGACCTTCTTGCTGTGAGGCGAATGTGCTATCCACTGCGCCACTGTTTTGAATTCCATTAAGGGAAAATAGTGGGCATCGATGCTCCCTGATTTTTACAAAACATTGTGAGACTTTTCAGCAAGTGAATGTATCAGTGCACTGGAAAAATTTTGTGACTGAGAAAGCCCTAAAAATGGCTGACTCTCTGATCAGTGCCATGACTACTGAACAATGAAATTGAATGAGATGCACCCAGTGAGACACAGGGTAACAGAGGCCAACTAGTTAGAGGTGTGCAGGTAAACCTACAGTAATTCCCTGGCCTCAATAAGCATGGTAGCGATAGATGACTGCCAGAAACAGTGGTTAGAGTACTGGTCAGAGTGGCAGGTAGATCCAGATGGGTTATTTTGGTGCCATGACTAGGATGATAGTGAGATTTAGTAAGGCTCACTAGCCACTGATAACTGCCAGACATGCTTGAATGTTTGAATTCTGAGTGTAACCTGAGTAGGTACTTTTCCACTGTTGTGCGAAACCATTTCAAGAACAGTCAAGTGCAGTTCCAGATGTACTGGGCTGCCAGTTTCTCCATAGCTGGCTAAGTGGAAGCACACTATTTATTTATAAAATTGTAAATCAATAAAGTAAATATCAGAAAAAAAGAACATAAATATCAGATCATCCTCCTTATTGCCGTTTACATGACAATTGCATTACCAAGGCAACAACTGATGCATTTGTATAACATTCCAAAGAGCTCCCTTATCATTTTATGACCTGGTTTGCCATGGAATGGAAAAGTTAATCAAAAATAATCATCTGGCACAATCGTAGAAATGCATATATTGGTGCCGTGACCCAGATGGGAGTTTTTGTAATGTTGGACATCCCCATCTTTTATATTTACTTAGGTGATGGTCATAAATGAAGTACATACAGGACTTACGTTTCAAAACACAAACTTTAAGTAAATTTGGTAGTCAATCCAAAACATTGTTCATGTAAATATAGCCTTAGTCATTTTTCTCAGTTATTTGGGTGAAACCCTCTCTGGAACTTGACTGTCAAGGTCCTGTTTTTCCATTTATGTGCACAGCCATAAGTAGCTACACGAGACACAGTCAGACTTAAGGTAGATTTTACAGAGATTTTTATGGTTTCACAGAACATTTATATGTCTGGGTTAGGTGAATGCCTCTTTTTAAGGAAAACCAATTTTAGACACCAGTCTAATGTGTACTGTATGTCTGACTCACCTTTGAGAGATCCACCATTTCACTGGCATAGTCTCTTAACTTCCTCTGCTTCAACCGCAAATGACGAAATCTAGTCAAAGACAGGAAGACATGCGCTCATTATTACATAAATTTTTTGGCAAAATAAATAAATAGTTAGCTTGGTCTCTCCTATCTTAATAATATATAATATTACTTTATAATATTGAATTCTGTATTCATAAGTTTCAGTGATGTCATTCGCATGTGTTCAATAAAAATAATATTTTTGTGACACTATAGGCAAAGTGTTCATAAAGGTGGCCAAACTGTGTAATTTTACATTCATATGCTGTTAAAGAGTACATATATTATTCAAATTTGCTTTATAAGCTTAAAACCTTTTTTATATTTGAACTTTTATTAAATTAACTTTGAGATTTTGTCATTTACTAAAAATAGCTTTATTTTTTATTGACTATATTCTTATTTGCTATATTTCAAATACTAAATCAATTGAATTTATTTGATCTCTGCTAATGAGATTTGATCTCTAGTACTGAAATGCTTCGCAGTACATTTGTATATTTTCTGACATGTGTTGATACCAGGTTTTCCAACAGGCCAACAGGGCATATGTTTCTGAATATGTAGTGTCCCAAAAAAGCAAATCGGAAACCAGTTACTGTAGGGGAACCGTCAGCAGCTGCCAAAGCATGCAGAAATGACCAGTGTCCATGTGTCATGAGGCAAAAAAAGTCAACAGCCTGAAAAACACAAACCAGAATGACCTCCTAAGTATTTGGCGGTCTGCTTTCTGGCATGGCAGTTCAGCTGTCATTGCGGCACCAGTATTTTTGGAGGTTCTGCTAACTGTAAAACAGGAAGTGAGAAATCTGTCCACCCTTTTGGCCAGTTACTGATGGATCTCATACATACACAGCTGGAATATTCTAGAAGCAGAATCCTGCAGTCATTAATGGTGTCAAATGCTGCAGTGTAAATTCACACATCAGAGCTTCCTATTCAAGGCTATGAAGGAACTGCAGGCTTATCTGCAGGAAAATGTGAGGACACATCGTAAACAACACAGTGGTCAACAATCAGCTGAGAGACGGGGAAACTGCCTTACTTGCATGACCACAAGTTAGTCACATGACCATACACTAAAGAAGATGCTTTGCATTGGAAAATGTGATCTCTGTGAAACTGACATTTTTTGCTAATGTAAATGTTTTTGTGCAAAATTAAATATTCTAAAAATCCAGTATTATAAAATATTATAAAAAATCATCTGTTTCCTCTCTATTCCTTTTTAACCTCCATATAAGTGCATGTATGTATACACACACACTTGTATGTATGGTTTATGAGGACTCTCCATAGGTGTCATGTATTTTATACAGTAAAAAAAAAACCTTATTAAGGCCCTACCTGACCCCTGGCCCTAAACCCTACACTCACAGCAAACCTCTGACTAATTTTGAATGTCAAAAGACCTTATAAGTGTTACCACCTTAATAGAATCCAACTAAGTCATACCCATGTCATTTTACAATTTCTTATCCTCATAAACTACATAAACCTGTAGACACACAATAGAATACAATAAGATCCATAAACACCTATAGGAATTTAACAAAAATTAATGAAATAAAAAAATAAATACAATGATATTGGCAAATAAAAAGTATATATATATATATATATATATATATATCTTCAGGTTACAACCACGACTTTTCCTGGTATTCATTTGTGGATCGCTTTATCACTTTTTCTGCATTTGTGGATATCTACACACATTTGCTTATTTGTGGATCTTAAAGCTTAAACACACAAGTGGATTTTTTAATCATTTCAAAATTCACAAAGGCCTGTCTGTTTTTCCCAAATGAATGGCAGGCAAATTTAGGCTAAGTTGTTCTATTGTCTTTTTTTCTTTCAGAACAAAGATTATTGCAGATTAGTATATATCAATAAAATTAAGACAAATATTTTAGAAATGTCCAAATCAAAAATCAAACTCATTTTAAAGGTTTTTAATTTAATTCAATTTAAAATCGATATTAAGCTAACTATTTTTAACTGCCCAAAGTATTTTGGGTCAACTATACCCACAGATCACAAAAAAACTCTTTCTCTGCTAGTGAATTTCTCCATGCGTGAATTCTGTGGCATCATGTCTGAATGCTCATAGTGAAGGGTCACTCACACACGGATGGCCTCCAGCAGGCACCTCTGATGGTGCCGATGTTCTCCGCTGGTGTATTTAGTTTGGGTGGTGCGATGCAGAAGCCAACATTCCCTCAGCACATTGGCTGCTGCGTGTCTGATCTGCGTCACAGAGAAGATGATAAAAGTTTTAATAAGTCATCTATCCATCATAAATGTACAAAGATGCTCTATTGAGAGTCTGCAGCTCATTCATTAAGCAAACAGGGAAAAAAGGTAGTTCAGCAAACAAATGTAAATTCTGTCATCATTTACTGACCTTCCTCCTGCTCCAAATCCACAAAATAATACAAAAATATATTTTTTCAAGAATGTTGGACACTGGAGTAACACTTGGTGTTCATAAAACTGTCATGAAATGTGTATAATCACGACATGACACAGCTCATGAATAAGAATGAGGCTTTATGCATGCTTATGACAATTGTCAATAAGTGTTATTTACTCAGTTATGTTATGTCAAAGATTTTGAGATGTCTTTGTTACAACTTGACATTATCAAATACATCATAACAAGTCTTTTTCTTTGTCATGACAACTTGACATGACCTAGACTTAACATAACTTGTCTTAAATCTGTTATAAACATGATTGTCATGAAGCCATTATAACTGTCATGACAGCGTCATTAATATTTTTCTTGACCTCAACGACAGTGGTACAAATTAAATTTGTCATTAAAATTTGATTAAACATTAATGATGCTGTTATAAAATTATATGACAGATTTATGACACTTTTAAAGAGAAATTCTAAGGATAAATTAATTTTGTTAAATAAACAGAAAAATATTTGTGACACATTCATTCATTCATTTTCTTTTCGGCTTAGTCCCTTTATTAATCTGGGGTCGCCACAGCATGAACCGCCAACTTATCCAGCATATGTTTTACACAGCGGATGCCCTTTCAGCTGCAACCCATCACTGGGAAACATCCATACACACCCATTCACACTCATACACTATGGACAATTTAGCTTACCCAATTCACCTATACCGCATGTCTTTGGACTGTGGGGGAAACCGGAGCACCCGGAGGAAACCCACCCCAACACGGGGAGAACATGCAAACTCCACACAGAAACGCCAACTGACCCAGACGGGGCTCGAACCAGCGACCTTCTTGCTGTGAGGCGAATGTGCTACCCACTGCGGCACCGTGCTGCCCCTATTTGTGATACAATTTTATCAAATGACAGATTTATGACAATTTATGTTGTTTTAGAGGGGCGGCGCGTGGTGCAGTGGGTAGCGATGTCACCTCACAGCAAGAAGGTCGCTGGTTCGAGCCTCGGCGGGGTCAGCTGACATTTCTGTGTGGAGTTTGCATGTTCTCCCCATTGTTCGCTTGGGTTTCCTCCAGATGCTCCGGTTTCCCCCACAAGTACAAAGACATGCAGTATAGGTGAATTAGGAAAGCTAAATTGTCCATAGTGTATGTGTGTGAATGAGAGTGTATGGGTGCTTCCCAGTGATGGGTTGCAGCTAGAAGGACATCCTCTGCGTAAAACATATGCTGGATAAGTTGGGGGTTCGTTCTGCTGTTGCGACCTCTGATTAATAAAGGGACTAAGCCGAAAAGAAAATGAATGAATGAATGTTGTTTTAGTAATATTAAGTTGTTATAACAGAAATCTCAAACATATCTGAGCCAATGACAATGACATTTGTCAAAAGCATGTCAATGGCTAATTGTTTTCAACATTCTTTAAAATATCATGTTTTGTGTTCAACAGAAAAAAGTTACTCATAAATGTTTGTGCCCACTTGAGAGTGAGTAAGGGGGGGGGACTATCCCTTTAAATTGTTCAGTAAATACACTGAAACTACCGTAAATGCCCATTAAATTCACTAGAAAATCTGCACAGGATGTATGCAAGGAAACTGGTGCGGTTTATTAAAGGGATGGCCTTGATGAAAACAAAAATGGAAAGATGGAAACGGAAGGATAAGTAATGGTTATTCTGAGGATTTGAGGATGAGAATAGCCGTCATAAAGTTATATGTGGATTATGGACTGTCAAGAGCTTTTTGTTGAATCACACATTTCTCTTTCTTTGATTCTACGGCAGTCTCTGCATGGGTTTTCCTGTTGAAGAGCTGCTCATAATGACGTCACGAGTTCCCTGGCAGCTCTCTGTGTTTGTGGTTATTATTAGAGTGTCCAACTGTGTCCAGATGTCTTCCTTTAAAGTATCATCAAGGTAAATCATTGCAGGACCTGATGAGTTGGACCTGTGGCATGCAAACACACACACACATACATACACACACGGCGATACAGCCTGTGACAGGAAATGGCTTTTGCCAAGCTGAAAGCCCAGACCTTCACGATTATGTTAAAAGAATGATCAGTCAACACTTACGATGGAAGTGAATGTGGCCAATTTGTAAATGTCTAAATACTCATTATTTCAACACTATAGCTGCAAGATGTAAACAATATGTGTGTTTTAGTATGGAAAAGTACTAACTTTTTAGTATACCTGGATCCGACTTTTTTTTTATAAGTTTGCCTTTACAACCCAGCAACTGCAACCCTAAAATGACTGCAAAAATTATGATTTTGATGGATTTTAGTACACATAATACATAATTGTTTGTTAACCTGATTTTACAGTGAAAAACAATAAGCGCTTGTATTTTTTGCATAGTTATATCACATTTAGCATCTTTACGGCTCAAATAATAATTTTCTTCAAATAATATTTAAAAGCTTCATATTTAATGTTTTCCTGAAAGATAATTCTACTGTACTTACTTTACTGTAATAAAATGTTATTCAAATAATAGTACTTATTTTTAAACACTGAAATGTTCAATAACTAAATAAATAATTTGCTGACAGTAAATTACATTAGAAATATGATTTATAATAATGTCATCATATCTTTGTGTGTGTGTGTGCATTTGTGTGTGCATGTGTATGTGTGATATATATAAATATA
>CAIGQW010053747.1:8124569-8157824 GCA_903798125.1 Danio choprae
GTGTGTGTGTGTGTGTGTGTGTGTGTGTGTGTGCGTGCGTGTGTGTGTGTGTGTGTGTGACAAAATAGGTGCCATGATCTCTAAATAATAAATGAAAAATGTTCTAAAATATTGTTTTAAAACTTTTTAGGAATTTAAAACTTTAAAGGATAAGACAAATAATCATATTAAACAATCTCTTAATTTTTACACATACAAATATGATACAAGTTATATAGTATAGATATATATTATGCAAGTAAAATGTCAAATACATCAAACGAGTAAAAAATGCATACTACAGGTGAAATAATGCTCTGTTGTCTTTCAGTGTAACACTGTGATCCTCAAATAGAGTCTTCATGTTACCAAATGATTCTTGTTCTAAATACTGTATGCCTAACAGGACTGGGTGTCTTATTTAAACCATGGTTAAGCCATTAATTTTCTGTGCATATATTTTTCTTTGTGTTGATACTCAATTTATAAATCTTCTTTTTTCTTCTTCAATGCAGCGGGTTGACATGCAAGACAAGATAATTCGACCTGATGGATAACAGGTGATAATGGAAGCTGGAAATGGACTTGTGACAACGGAAAGTCATTAAAGTCTCATCTTTATGTGGAGAAAGAAGCCATTTGCACAAGGCAACACTCCTGCTGAGGGAACTACAGGTGAGAGGCAATCCCTCACTAATCAACACCCGTCCACTGTTCCAACTGGATTAGGAAACTTTTTTTTTCCTCTGGTTTTCCAAGTCTTGGGCACAGGTTGGCACACCCTCTTGATCTAGTGGCGCCAAATGCTATAAACCACCTAAAAATGGCAATGGTGGAAAGTTTTCCCTAAAAAAAGGGGAAAGCTTATAAAAACAGGGAGCGCGGGAGAGAAAGAGGAGTGAAGGATTATTTTCCACTGTGTCAGGGAGGTGTCTGGGTTTGGCTGTAGCCCCGTGCTCCTGTCGTTTGAGCCTCGTGCTCCTATCCTGCCCGCTTATCTGGCCTGATCGGAAATGAGGGATGGAGAGAGGAGCAGGGCGGACAGTCCTGTGCAGATGCAGCTGTCTGAGCCTGGAAACACACACTGGCACATGATCTTACCCACACTCCAACCACCATCACTGACACCGCACTTTACAATGAGGTTATGCTTGGTGACATTAGGTTAAGGTATGCTTTCACCTAAAAATGAAAATGTACTCACTGTTTACTCTCCATGAAGTGGTTCTGAACCTTTATGATTTTCTTTTGTCTTATTGAACACTAAAGAAGATATTTTGAAGAATATTGGAAACCCATTGACGTCCATTGTTGGAAAAACAAATACTATGGAAGTCAATGGTTACAGGTTTCTATCATTCTTCAAAATATCTTCTGTTGTGTTCAACAAGAAAATCAAAATGGTTTGGAATAAGTAAAGGATGAGTAAATTATGACAGAATGTTTCCTTTTTGGGTGAACTATTCCTTTAACTACATGAATTAACTTGAATAATTTTAAAAAATACTTTTAAAAACATTTATTAATGTGACTCAATGCTAATTTCATAATTAAAGAAACATTATTTAAATAAGTTCTTAATTAATAATTGGTAGTTTTACATAACACTGATGTGAACAGTTGTATTGTAGCTAATGTTAACATGGACAAACAAATACCATAACCCATTTATTGTTCACTGTACTGTAAGTAACTAATCATAACTAATAGAACCTGATTGTAACAAAGACTCTCTCTGTTTCTCACTGAACGTATATATTAATACTTTAAAATAAGGTCTCATTTGTTAAAATTAATTAATGCATTAACATACAAGAGTTAACAAGCTATATTTTTTATAGCATTTATTAATCTTTAATAATAATAATAATAATAATATATTATTATTATTATTATTATTATTTTTATTATTATTTTTATTATTATTATTATTATTATTATTTTTATTATTATTATTATTATTATTATTGAAGGGGTGACGCGGTGGCGCAGTGGGTAGCACAATTGCCTCACAGCAAGAAGGTCGCTGGTTTGAGCCTCGGCTGGGTCAGTTGGCGTTTCTGTGTGGAGTTTGCATGTTCTCCCCGTGTTCATGTGGGTTTCCTCCGGGTGCTCCGGTTTCGCCCACAAGTCCAAAGACATGCGGTATAGGTCAATTGGGTAAGCTAAAATTGTCTGTGGTGTATGTGTGTGAATGGGTATGTATGGATGTTTCCCAGTGATGGGTTGCAGCTGGAAGGGCATCCGCTGCGTAAAACATATGCTGGATAAGTTGGCGGTTCATTCTGCTGTGGCGACCCCAGATTAATAAAGGGACTAAGCCGAAATGAAAATGAATGAATGAATGAATGAATGAATGAATGAACTGAACTGAACTGAACTGAACTAAACTGAACTTCAACTCTGAAATCTGGACTTTACTAGAACTATGTTAAGCTGCTTTGACACAATCTACATTGTAAAAAGCGCTATATAAATAAACTTGAATTGAATTGAATTTAATAAATAAGGGACTAAGCCGAAGAAAAATGAATGAATGAATGAATGAATGAACATATTATATAATATTTGAATATTTATTTTATTAGTATTCATATTATAATTATTTTAAAATGAAAATTATTTGTTGTAAACTTTTGACATAAAAAATAATATATATCAGCTATTTTCAATCCTTTGCTCTTAAATAATCTTGTATGGGTGTAACCGAAGTACTTGGTTTACAGACAAAAACAATCTGTGTATCATCTCACTAAGTCATTCCCTCCCTCCTCCACTTACTGA
Source organism: Danio choprae (assembly GCA_903798125.1). Lineage (NCBI taxonomy): Eukaryota > Metazoa > Chordata > Actinopteri > Cypriniformes > Danionidae > Danio > Danio choprae. The sequence goes on from CAIGQW010053747.1 coordinate 8,127,333, forward strand.
ACTCTATGCTCAGATACACCCAGACACACACACAAATCCTGAAGGTTCATATTAAAAGCACTTTAAAAATATTTTCATAGTGATTTAAAGATAGAATTTCCGTGGTATCCAATATATGACAAACTATTAGTTGCAGGATATTTGTTCAAATGTACCTCATTCATTCAGATCACCTTTCAATATGTGGTAATTAATCATTTGATTGAGCGGTCTCTGTATGAAAGGTGTCAGAGATCATGACTTTAAATCCTAATCTTCATCAGTGTGTCAGCCTGTCAGCACAGCTTCACTGAAATCCCAGTCGGACTCTGTCAGGATGGGTGGGAGAACAGCTGAGACTGAACAAAAATATGTCTGTGGATGGCCACGGTGGCGCAGTGGATAGCACGTTCGCCTCACAGCAAGAAGGTCGCTGGTTCGAGCCTCGGCTGGATCAGTTGGCGTTTCTGTGTGGAGTTTGCATGTTCTCCCCGTGTTGGCGTGGGTTTCCTCCGGGTGCTCCGGTTTCCCCCACAAGTCCAAAGACATGCGGTATAGGTGAATTGGGTAAGCTAAATTGTCCGTAGTGTATGAGTGTGAATGGGTGTGTATGGATGTTTCCCAGAGATCGGTTGCAGCTGGAAGGGCATCCGCTGCGTAAAACATATGCTGGATAAGTTGGCGGTTCACTCCGCTGTGGCGACCCCAGATTAATAAAGGGACTAAGCCGAAAAAAAAATGAATGAATGAATGAATGTCTGTGGATCTCATAACTCACATAAGGTCTCAGTGTGTAGAAACAGATATTACGGTAACAGTTTACAATAAGGTTGTATTAGTTCATGTTAGCTAATAGTTTCTAACATGAACAAACAATGGGCAATGCATTTATTACAGTATTTATGAAATCTTTGTTAATGTTAGTTAATATAATATGTAACAAAATACCTCAACTAACATTAATGAAACCTTTTTGTAAAGTGTGACCGAAATCACTACAGCTAAATATACTAATTTACTAATGTGACAAATTAGACAGGTGTCGTGTAAGAACTTTGCTTTAAAACTGCAAATGACGTGTTTAAAATGAAGCATTACTAACTGATCCAACAGAGTTTCCAGTTAATTTGTAATCAGACATTGCCAGAAAATGACATAAGTGAGGGAATCAATTGTAAACTCATTAATGACTAGATGATTCACTGACAGACTCACAAGCTTAATTATTGATCTTAAATCTTTTTGGCTTGCTCATTAAGCACACCAGTGCATAAGAAGCCTGTTTACACCTGTTTTAATCAATCCTTTCAGTAGCAAAGGCACTTGTGCAACATGCTGAGTAAGTACTGAAAATATCATGTAAACTAACAAACCACTAATCATGTTCTTATTCAAAATGGAGTGCAGGTAGTTTTATATCAATGTATCTTTGATAATACTTCTTTGCTGGGAAACCACTCTTGGATCTCTAAAAGCTCCTCTTGCCGGCACTGAACAAATCTACAGTTTTCAGAATACACACACAGGCACATATATGAGGAAAACTGCCACCTGTGGGAAACATTTGAGCACATCTTGTTGACAGAATGCATGTCGTAGACCTAACCAAATGATTGATTATGAATCAATGCTAGTGACGTGTACCATGTCCTGTGTTGCCATGATAATGATGTCATACCCCCCCAATATTAGGTTTTATTTTATAGAAAACCGGGTAACATCATAGATCCTTTAATATCCCGTACAATTTATTAGGCTGCACAGAGCACCATTATAACAGAACTTTAAATTGTTTTGAGTACAATAAAACAGCGCTGCTTTTTCCCCACAAGAGCACGACTGGAAGCGGTGGACTGCGGTATAATAAAAGCTCTGCTGCTTTTGTGCTGTGCAGTGCTTGTTTCTCATGAGAAATTTCTTCAGTGACCTCTTTTCGCTTTGACGGCTTTCAGCTTTACTCTGCTTCATACTACCATGACAATACGTTTCGAATAGTTTAACTCATCCATGAACATGATTTCTGCAGGAGTCAGAAAATGTGTATTGTGATGAAGATAACAACTCCCATGATTCTTCACTCATAGCATCATCAAACTATGCTTTTGTTTATTGTTAATACGCACCCTCTAGCAGCAAAAATTCCATACTGTGCCTTTAAGACATGCTTTTATGAGGCATTAAATAATGATCTAAAAACCTGATTAACACAAATTACATTAAGTGCTTAATTGAAATACTCTCTTCACATTAACTTTTGGTTCTAAAAAAATATACTGCTACAAAAAAGTTTTGAAACAATCACTGGATCCATGCTTTTCTATTAATGTTTCCCAGAATCAGCATATTTAAAAAAAATGGCAGCATATTTAAACAAAAGAAGCTTTTTGCCAACACAAATTATTAGCACATTTGTTATTGCTTGGATCCAATAGTTTGTTTTTTTTTTCTGATCATTTCCTGGGTTTTCTTTCTGTATTCACTGTTTCTAAGAATGTTCATAACTCCTACTCTATGTTTCATTACATTGACCTGTTCATCTGTATATACTGCCCTCAGTTCAGTTTGCTCTGGTGTTAACCATTCATTCATTCATTTTCTTTTCGGCTTAGTCCCTTTATTAATCTGGGGTCGCCACAGCAGAATGAACCGCCAACTTATCCAGCATATGTTTTACGCAGCGGATGCCCTTCCAGCCGCAACCCATCACTGGGAAACATCCATACACACTCCTTTAAACACATACACATACCTATACAGCACGTCTTTGGACTTGTGGGGAAACCGGAGCACCCGGAGACACCCGGAAACCCACGCAAACACATTCCACACAAAAATGCGGTGTTAACCATGCTGCGATTAATATCAAATGTTTGACTATTTATGTGAATGCTACCTTTGAATAAACTTACATTGCATTTTCTTAAGCCACAGATTTCATTTACTGCATTTCCTGGGAATCTAACCAGTGACCTTGGAATTGTTTATCCCATTCTTTGCTGTTTGAACTACAGGAAAGTGTAAAAGTTCATATGACAATGCTCAATGTATATTTATCACTTTACTAAAGCAAAGCTATGAGGACTGATGAAACAATAGATCTGATTCTTATTGTTAGAAAGCCATGTGTTTCTCCTCAAACAAATATCACACTGCACAAAAGTGATGTAAAGATGTTTTCAGCTTCTGTACATGAATGTAGCAGTACAAACCAGGACTAATAGTTAGAGTTATATTTACCATGACGCCTGTGAAGAGACACACAACCTTTCCGCAGCTGGTGTGAGGGGACACGTCTCCATAGCCCACTGTGAGGAAGGTGATAGCGATGAGCCACAGCGCTGTGTCCATGCCACCTGTGTCTACCTGCTTCTCCCTATAGGTGGAGACAGAGAGTGACTGTGAGAATATGCAAAACTTAAAATGTCTTCTTACACCACTGGCTGTTAACCAGGGGGTCATAAGAGAGGAAAAACAAACAATAACATAAGCAACATAACATTCATTCATTCATTCATTTTCTTTTCGGCTTAGTCCCTTTATTAATCTGGGGTCGCCACAGCGGAATGAACCGCCAACTTATCCAGCATATGTTTTACACAGCGGATGCCCTTCCAGCTGCAACCCATCTCTGGGAAACATCCATACACACCCATTCACACTCATACACTATGGACAATTTAGTCTACCCAATTCACCTGTACCGCATGTCTTTGGACTTGTGGGGGAAACCGGAGCACCCGGAGGAAACCCACGCCAACACAGGGAGAACATGCAAACTCCACACAGAAACGCCAACTGACCCAGCCGAGGCTCGAACCAGCGACTTCTTGCTGTGAGGCGAACGTGCTACCCACTGCGCCACTGTGAGGCCCGCAACATAACATAAACAGATTAATTTAATTCAATTAATCTGATTGACTCACTTACACCAGTATTTATTTATTTCAAAAAATAATTATATACGAGTTAGCCTTATTTAAAACATTACATGTAAGTAAATTAAATTTTAAAAAGTCATAAAATCCATGGGCATTTTAATATATTACATGAACTGTACATATACTGTAAAAAGCGATTAGTTGACTTTATTTTAAAAACGTTAGTAACTTGGCAGAATTAATCAAATTAAGTTAAGTCAACTTAACAGTGCCTTTTTTTGTTAAAGTCAACTTGTTACTTTTAAGGCAATGGGCTTGCTCACTAATCAATTTTTACAGGGATCAATCTATCTGTAGATCAGTCAATCAGTTAATCTTGCTATATATACTGTAGCAGGTAAAATAAGTATTGAACACGTCATGATTTGTTCCAGTAATTATATTTTTAAAGGAGGTGTTGGCATGAAATTGACCCAGATTGTGATAAAAAACAAAACAAATCCCCTGTCTAATCCCTCAAACATAAACCAGACTGTTCTGTTTGAAAGTCAATAATGAACCAGTTCCAATGAACAATGTGCTTGTTCCTAAAATAAATCGGTTTGTAAGAACAACTCAAATTGACCATCAACATCAGAGGCCTAGTGATAACACTTGATGAGCTGTTTCTAATGAGGAACCCAATGAAAAAGCCATCAAAAATATTGTTGCAAATGTGTTTGCTTGCAATCGCACATTCTGTACCTTTCACACAGTCGCAGCATCCAAGATGCAGAGAGCCAGAAGAACATAATGAAGACCAGCAGCGTTCGGGCTGGATATTTGTTCATTAACACCTTGAGCACGAAGCGGAAGGTGAAGTTGATGTTGTTGAGGGAGCCGATGCTCCTGTATGAGGCACTGAGGAGCACTTTACTGTGTAACAGGACAGCTCTGTGCACCAAATACAGTCTCAAGAACATGAGTGCCGACAGCAGCAGCTCCACGTCCAGCATGACTTCTCTGTGACTGGACGACAAGCACAGAGGGGTTGATGAATTCTGCTCTGGTTTCCTCCCATGTTTGTCCTCCTCGTCTGGCCTCAGGTAGATGGCCACGGGATGGATGGCACAGACCATGAGCTCCAGGGAGATGCCAAGCACCCGGTTGCTGGTCATGGCAATGCGCCAGTCCACCTGGTTGTGGTCAATGATGAAAAGCTTGAAAAGAGGAAAGAAAAACAGAGGCAGGATGTGTATCAACAAGAGGATCACTTGATTGATCTCATAAGGAAGCAATGATTAACAAAGTATGGCAGAGACGAGAGAGCCAGCGAGACATTCTTGATTCACTAGAAGAGCCGAGCCAAAACAAACACAGCCCTGCCCTCCCTGATAGGACGTCCAGCTGTAAACTGTTTTGCTTTTGAAGGACAAGTGTGCCAGTGAAACTACTCGAAGCCATAAATCACACATGAACGGCTCATTAATTACACGACACACAAAAAAATTAAACATGACTTCAAGCAGAAAATGAGTAACACTGTACCAATCTACAATTGGCAGTTTGAGAAGTCATGAAACAGAATTGGATTGTAATTGTAATTGTTGTCTACATTTTTCCACTACATTTACTGTACTGGTTCCAGCTGCTGAAAGATCTGAAAACATTTGTCACTATGCACTAAAAAAGTTTCCTCATTCACAAGGCTATTGCCAAAAGACAAGGTTTCTTCAACTAACATTTAACCATTTAATTTAATACCTACACCAAATGACCCTCAGTTGATGCAGTATTAATAGCAGATTGGTGAGACAGAATTGGTAAACACTCAAGTGTGTGTTTATGTTTATGCTCTGAAGTACTTCAGAAGTTTCTATTCACAACATTGCATGTAGCGTTGAGTAAAGCAGTCAATCACAGGCATATCTGTTGTTCTTTTAAATGCACTGGCAAATCATAGCTGTTCAAATTGGCCAGAATCCACTCACCACCCAAGACACCAGTTTTTGTTTGGTACTAAGTCTTGCATCCTCATTAATCATTTCATTAAAACAACACAGTGTAGACAAAATGTGAATAAGAGATTCACTGTGCAATTTAGAGACCTTCATTGGTTATAGTGGAACTGGATGAGCTCGCAATGAACTGAAGTGAGAGACCACTTTTAGGGATCACACATAGGCTATTTAGAATTCATTTAGATTTTGATTTAGTATTTTTTATTCTGCTACAAGAAACAAAAGCTGTATCTATGCTGCCAAGATTTGATATAGTAACATATAAATGTGGGATTCACTACAGTGATTGCTATAACCACGTCTTAACCTTTAATAATTAACCCATTGTGGCAACAAAAGTCACAAAAACTTGAAATGAGGCTTGAAATCAGTAAATGCAATAATTCCAATGTAAAAAAAAAATGTTTCTATACTATAATTTAATAAAAAAAGATAATAATTTGAACTAGAGTTACGTTATTGTATTTGAACCCCAAAGGAAATTCATAATTTGCATTAACTGGACTGGACAAGACAATCAATACCAAAATCAATCAAACCTCCTGTCTGTCGTTTAGATTTTCTTTGAAAATCACATTTTTTTAACTTTTTTGAACAATTTTCACAAAATTGTTTCACCCAATGAACAATGAACCCAATGAAAATAATCTTTAGACCATGGTGGCAAAAAAGGTAAATAAATTGTATGGATTTCATAATAATAGACAAAATGGTTTTCATTTTACACACCAAATTTAATGGCATAATCCCCAGTATCCATTATCTACAGCCAACCATTTTATGGGAGGAATTTGCTTAACCAGAAACTTTGTTATTATTGTTTTGCGTCCAAACAGTCTGATCTGTGCCCAGAACATATTTTTAACAAATTGTATACTAAATTTGGCCTTTACATAACATTTTATTAATATATTATGCCAAATTAAAACTGCATATAGGATGCTTCCCTTGCCATCTAAAGCTTGCATTGCATCCGTCTCCATCCCTGAAAAATAATAGTGTTTTGACTGTGATATGAGTAAAACTAATGTCTATCGCTAAGATTTTTGGAATGACTTGTTGTGAGAATACAAGTTTTGTCGCATAACAATATTAAATAGAAATGCTTGTCATTTTGCAATAGTTTTTTAATGCAACACTTAGAAAATATTGCTAAATTTTCGCTCATATTTTTGTAATGGGAATTCATCTAATACGCTTTAATTAAGGGGAAGTGGACTAACTGTCAGTGTTCAAAGAGTTTAGTTGTCTGAATTAGCCAGCTCATATACTATGATTTAACATACACATGCTACTGTATTATCTTATCTCTTTTCTTAAGCTTTCTTTAAAAAAAATGTGTGTTCAACTGACACTAATTAATTCTTTAATTAATTCTTTCCACTGTATGAGTACAGTGTGTTTGTGTTGACCGCTCCGAAATAGCAGTGGCCACCGCCTGTATAGTATTCTAATTAAATATTTTAATACAATTATATTTATTTTGTTCATATATTTAGGTTTAGCCTGTTGTACACTGCTGATAACAGAATGTACACAACATGCTTGCGCAAGTTCCTTATTTGATAGGATTCACAACTGCAAGTAACAATACCGAACACTGCTTAAAAAAAACACCAACATCTTTGAGCATCATCTGGAATACTGTTAGTTACAGTCAGTTAATTGTGCTGCAGAAATTTAGAGAATGAGCATTTAACATTGAGGATGAGGGTCACTGACGGGTGCAATATGAGAATGGGAACAGTGAAGTGTTTGTGGGTGCAGGGAGCAGTGTGGGGGTTGGGGTGCACTGGTGGAGATGTGAGATCGTGTAAAAGCAGGTGATGTCTTGGCAGAGTGGTCTGATGGAGACATGTGCTGAGCCACTTAAGACTAGCGGGGGCTTTTGGCCAAATGTCAGGCTTTCTCAAAGCAGTAGACAGACATTCACATGATATAGACTATCTGAAGACTCCAGGTAAAAGGAGTTCTCTGGTCGGTCACACTAATGTATATGTGGGTCAAAGATGGAAAGAGAAATTTGAGGCATCAAAACAATAAAAGTGTAATGCAGCTTTATTTTTTCCCCATACATTAGATTGCATACTGTTTCGTTCATTCTTGGTGTCTGTGCATTTTTACTATGGCTTGCAGAAGAAATTCACTAAATGTCATTATATAGACCCATTTACCCCTGAAGAAAATCAACTTGTAAAAATAAAGTACACAATTTCTTTTAATGTGCTTTGTGTGTATGTAAAATAAATATAACTTGATGCAGACACCAAATTATGATTTCTCATCTTTGACCCATTTACAGTTCTGGGATTATAAGTAGCAGGATTACATAATCAGAATCCAAAAATTTGTAATGAAATTAAATAAAATTTAAATTAATTAAAAAAATTAAATTAAATTAAATTAAATTACCTTTTAAAATTTTCAGACAGCATTTGTATTGATCACACAATTTCATATTATTCAATAAATAATAACTTAATTCTTCTTATATATCTTTTCCAATTTAATTTCTAAAACAACTGTGCTATAAATGTATAAAGGTCTTATGGATTTGTTTCACAGTTCTTTCATTTTGGTTAGGGTCATTTATGACATGCGGTTAAAAATGGCTAGCTTTTTAGTCATTGTTTGTTTGTAATTTGTGTTGTTGATAAAAAAAAAAGAAATTAATATAATTTTTGGTGCTTTGTTTTTTTATATAAACATTTTACAAGATTATATTCAAGAATCAAGGTCAAAAGTTATCTAAAGGTAATCAAGATCACACTATAGGAAATGTGGAACCAAACAGACTACATTTCAAACAATCATTTCCATTATAGACTTTGTAAACAGTAACAGACGACAATTTGTATATTTACTTTCATTCTTATTCAGTTTCCCATGTTTTTGTTCCTAAATAATTCTGTTCCTGTTTCTTCTTTGCTTTCAGTTAAGTTCACACAAAGAACTTAACTATGTGACTTTTTTGCCCTTGTTTTACACCTTTAACTTTAAAAACTCTGACCTGAGGTTCCTCTGGCCTCATCTTGCTGACTCAGTGTGAAGGGTTTAGATAAACTTCACCCTTCTTATCTGCATACTGCACTTGTAAATCCACTGCCATCAAACATTTTCTGAATTTGAGACTGCTAATATTCAGTCAGGTTTTTTTCCCCTGTCTTCACTAATTTTTTTGTTTTTCAGTTATTCTTTCTTATCCCAAACTGACATAAACCCACAGTGAAAAACTGTAGTCAAAACTGCCATATTTACCATTATGAAGCTGAGTTAGGAGTCCTATTGAGTTGAGTCCATGTATTGAGTTACTCTGTCTAATGCTCTATCTGATCTTTAACACCTCTTATAGGGACAAGACATGACACATCATAAGATAAACATATCCCAAGTGTGCGTCTCAACTGTATCTTATTGCTAGCAACATTTTTAATGGCAGTGTTCGCTCACACTGTATGCTCTCTGTCAACACACTGCCGATAACATCCCATTTCCTTTCAATCGGTAAGATATCGCAACAGAAGCTAATGTTAAAACTATTGTTTAAAGACTATATTTCTTTACTTTTCAGGATATGGACAAACAAAATTATTCTTTTTATCACACAAAAAGAATAAAATCATATGGGTTTTGAAACTACTGGAGGCTGAGGTGACAATTTGTCAATTTGTGCCTTTAAACTTCATAATGCATGGAGATCTTGGACAATTAAAATGCATATTCTTTTAATGTAACTTTACATATGCTTTAAAGGGATAGTTCACCCGAAAAATTACATTTTACTCAATATTTACTCTCTCTCAAGTGGTTCCAAACCTTTACGAGTTTCTTTATTCTGTTGAACACAAAATAAGACATTTTGAAGAAAACCTGTAACCATTGACATCATTCATTCATTCATTTTCATTTCGGCTTAGTCCCTTTATTAATCTGGGGTCGCCACAGCGGAATGAACCGCCAACTTATCCAGCATATGTTTTACGCAGCGGATGCCCTTCCAGCTGCAACCCATCTCTGGGAAACATCCATACACACCCATTCACACTCATACACTACGGACAATTTAGCTTACCCAATTCACCTATACCGCATGTCTTTGGACTTGTGGGGGAAACCGGAGCACCCGGAGGAAACCCACGCCAACACAGGGAGAACATGCAAACTCCACACAGAAACGCCAACTGGCGAGGCTTGAACCAGCGACCAGCGACCTTCTTGCTGTGAGGCGAACGTGCTACCCACTGCGCCACTGTGAGGCCTCCATTGACATCAATAGTAAGAAAATACTATAAAAATACTATGGAAGCAAATGATTACCAGTTTCCAACATTTGTCAATATACCTTATTTTTGTTATTGTTCAACAGAAAAAAGAAACTCAAACAGGTTTGGAGCAAGTGAAGGGTGAAAGAATTTAGCTTTTTCCTTTATGACCCTTAAAATAGAATTTTATTCTGAGATTTGGTACAGTTATTTTGTAGAAGATATATCTTATATCTATATATATTTTTGATCATTCTGGATATAGGTATTCACTTACTATAGACTACATAAGTGTTAGAAAAATATGCTTGTGTCAGATATTTAGCTGTTCTCCCTTTCTCATCCAATTTTGGGGTAGAATTTTTGCTGATAAATGTATTTGTACACCCATTTATCTATGTGAAAGTGAAAGTTTGTGTGAATGAATTTTATTTTTTGTTTTGTTTTTCAGCAACCATGAGTTAAAATATTTAATGGCATTCAAAAGAACTGAATTAAAATCTATTAATTCCATAAATCAATGATAATTTGGGTTAAGACAGGCAATTTGAAGATTACGTGTTCTTATCAATTTCAAACAATCATATAATGAACTGAAATTTTAAATCAATATTTGTAAAATTACTGACAAAAAACATTTTAGCTCAAATTAGCCACAGTACGGTGTGGTTCATGTTTAATTTAAAATTTCTGAAAATGTCTCCATATTTCAGTTCATAACAAAGGGGTAAACTAAGTAACGGAATCATTAAAACAGAAACTTCCACTCTGCTGATCAAGTATGAATTTGGTTTTGTATTATTATTATTATTATTATTTTATTATTTTATTATTATTATTATTATTATTATTATTATTATTATTATTATTTTATTATATAATAATAATAATAATAATAATAATAATACGAAACCAAATTCATACTTGATCAGCAGAGTGGATGTTTCTGTTTTAATGATTCCGTATAATAAACAACTTTATTTTATATAGTGCCTTTAACATGACATAGTGCTTTACATGCATATGGAATAATAAACAACTTTATTTTATATAGTGCCTTTAGCATGACATGGTGCTTTACATGCATATGGAAAATAAAGCTAAAAATAGATACAATAAATATATGCATAAAAAATGGCAGAAACAGAAAACAATGCCAAAATAATACAAATATCTCAAACCCCATTTAAGCTACCCTCAAAAATTAAGTTTTAAGATTTAAAACCAGACAGGGATATAAAATATATATTCTTTGTTCCAAAAGGACCCAGAATGCAAAAGCTGTAGACAGATTTTGAATGCATAATGAGGGTTAAGATCGGAACGGTTATTACGTAACCCTCGTTCCCCGAGAGGGGGAACTGCAATGCTATGTGGAAAACTTCCACTATGGGGATTTCGTCAGAAGCCAATCATCTCAAAGAGTAATAAAACGGGCCAATGAAATGAAAATGAATTGGCAGCGTGCACAGCTGTCGGCAATCACAATCAATCGTGTATAAAGATGTCATCCGTGCACAGCAAAGACACCTTTTCTAGCTGAAGAGCCGAACTACAGCTGTCAGCTAAGGCACAACCGCTGTGGTGAAGGAACATAGCATTTCTGTTCCCCCCCTCGGGGAATGAGTGTTACGTAGTAACCATTCCGTTCCCCAGCGGGAGGGGAACTTCAATGCTATGTGGAAAACAACCACTATGGGGAAATGTATGGAAAACGCCACAGCGATTAAACACTACCACGTCACTGGTGAGAGGTTTGCCAGGCTCTGGCGTGAGAGCACCATTATCACCAGAGACGCAGCCCTCCAATGTGCCCCCTGGCCCTAACTTACCTTACTTACCTGTGAATTGCTTAAAGGCTTATTTATATTTTTGGGGAGTCATAAAAAACACACCTAGTTAATTTCTAGGAATTTTAAAGTACGACAGTACGTTGGGATAGCGTGCAGTCCCGAAAGGGAGGACGCTGCAGAGGCTGAACAGAGTGAAAAAAGTGCACGTATCTCTGTGTTAGAGAGAAAGGCGCAGCAAGCGTGTTTCAACACCGTAGCAAATCTCCTTATTCACTGGCTTTATCCAGCACACATGAGTAAAATCAGCTCCTCTCAAAGATTATAGCTCTTACGAATGTATTCGGTGTCGCCCAGCCTGCAGCTCTACAGATGTCTGTTAGAGAGACGCCGCGTGCTTACGCCCAAGAGGAGGCGTTACTCAATTGAGTGCACTCTCACTCCCGGGGGACGCGGCTCACCCTGACACCGAAAGCAAGGGAGATGGCATCCACTATCCTGTGGGCCAACCTCAGAAGGGATACGGCACTTCCCGCCTGCTGATCATAACAGAAAAGAAGCTTAGAGTTGTAACCTCTAATGCGGTCACATAGCGCAGAGCCCAAACGGAACACAGCAAAAAAAGGGACTGGGTCTGCCTCCTCCGTGTGCAGCGCTAGCAGGTTCACTACGTAGTCTAAAAGAAGCACTGTAGGAACCTCGGGCACCTAGGTGGGCCGGGGTATCAGGAAAATGTGAGAGTGGGCGGGCCCAAATTGCTGGCACACTTTGCTGACCGAAAATGCCTCCAGATACCCGACCCTATTGACTGATGCCAACGCGACCAGCAGAGCTGTCTACCTGCAGAGAAATATTAAAGATACTGAGTCGAGTGGATTGAGCAGACCTCTCCTAAAAGAAATCTCCAAGTGGGTAAGAGAGGGAGACAGAATTGAATTAATTATCCAGTGTCTCTTGTCTGTGGGAACTGGTGATGAGGCGATGCGTCCTTATAGCATCCTTAGAGGAGCAGACGGCGAGCGAGCTGAGACATGCGGCGAGAGCGGATATATGCCATCGTCGCCGTGCTGTCCATCCTGACCAGAATGTGATTCCCCTCTAGCACCGGTAAAAAGGCGCAGCGTGAGATACACTGCCAACAGCTTCAGGTGATTAATATGCTAATGCAACCGAGTTCCTTCTATGCAGCCGCAGCTGCATGCTTGCAACACACAGACCCTAGTGCGTACTGGAAGCATTTGTCGAAACAATGACATGCCTGGACACTTGTTCTAGAGGCACACAGGCCTGTAAAAATGCAGGGTCCCTCCAGAGGCTGAGGGTGCAGCAACACATTGAAGACAGTCATCCGGTGCGTGCCCACGTCCCATGCGCGTCTGGGGACCCGATCGTGAAGTCAATGCTGAACCGGCCTCATATGGAGCATCCCTAGCGGCGGGACAGCTGCTGCGGATGCCATTTGTCCAGGAGCCTCTGAATAATATCAGTGGGACCACAGTTTTCTTGTCGACTCTCTCAAGCATCAGCTCGGTGCACTCTCGGGGGAGGCGCGCTGTCATGGTGATCGAGTCCAGCTCCAACCCGAGAAAAGAGATACTCTGCACGGGGGCAAGCCCGCTCTTTTCTTGGTTGACCCGAAACCCTAACAGGTCATGGTGCCGGAGCACCCAGTCCCTGTGCATAACCAATTGATCCTGCGTGAGCTAAAAAGCCAGTCATCGAGATAATTGAGTATGTAGATGCCCGCGTGCCGAAGGGGCATTAGGGCATCCTCCGCAAGCTTGGTAAAAACCCGCGGAGACAGGGAGAGCTCGGAAAGTAGGACTTTGTACTACCATGCTCGACCCTCGCACGCAAACCACAAAAACTGCCAGTGGCGTGGGAAAATGGAGGCATGAACATACGTGTCCTTCAGGTCTATCGCTGCAGACCAACGCACCAGGGCATTTGCTTTTGCATGAGCATTCTGAGCGGCTGCTTGTAAGGCAGCGGGTCAAAACGCACAGAACTAGGATTGGTCATAACCCACTGCTCTTTTAGGATACGATGAAGTACAGACTAAAAAGCCCTTACCTCATCTCAGCTGGAGGGACCGGCTCAATTGCGTCTTTCTCCAGGAGGACAGCAATCTCCTCGCGCAAGACAGGGGCGGATACAGGGCTGACCTTGGTGTAATACATGCTGGTGAACGGCCATCGCAACGGGCTGGGCAGCGCTAATCAGGCTAACAGAGCCTGCGCGAGTGACATCATCGGTACAATCACTGACGCATCAGCGGTGGGGCAGCACGGGATGGGAGAGTTCACCACGGGAGGTGCGCGTCCCGAGGAAGAGCGGAAGATAAGAGGTTAGTCTTAACTTCGTCCCAAGAGTCCGCAGGGCGGCTGGGAGTGTGAGAGAAAGGAGCCCGTCCTCTGGCACTCTCAGAGCTTGTGGCAAAAAGCACCGATCCTGCAAGCTGGAAGGCATAGCATCCCATAATGGCAGTGTTCGGGCTGTCATATCCAAAGAGAGGAGAGTTGCCCTTTATAAAATTTGGTAGCCATACAGCCGTATTTAATGATATGGGTGTCTGTGGCCCTCCGCCAGGGAAGAGCAAACCTTCTTTCCTCCGAGTGGCCCATCTCAAGAGACACTTCGCGGTACCAGACTTAGCGGCGCCCTGAGGCAAGGGGCAGTGATCATCTGTGGGGTGCTCGACGCTGCCGCTTAACGGACGGACAGGGCGGCAGAGCTGTTTTTGTAGCCACAGTCGAGCGCCCTCGGCGAGGAGCAGCCAAAGTGGATGGTTCGTTTTTTTAAAGCCCACCGATCGCACTTGACTGCTCTTTCACCGTGGTGAATTCCTGTGTGAACTCCCCCTCATTGTCGCCGAACAGGCCAGCCTGGGATATGGGTGTGTTAAGAAAGTGAACTTTGTCAACGTCAAGCATATGGTTGGAACCTTGTTCGTGCCGCTGGGCCAATGCCTGTGCCAGCAAGCAAAATGGAAGCAGCCTGGCCCACAGCAGTGTAGGCTCTTGCCCCAAGGGACGCAGATAACCTACATGCTTTGGACGGGAGCCGAGGCTAACCACGCCAGGAAAGGGCACCACATGGCACGTTCGACCTGGGGATTCGCCTCATACCCCCTGGCTGCTCCGTCATCGAGGAAGGTGAGGGCGGAGCGCACGCAGACCGGGCAGAAAAAGGTAACCTCAGCACTGCATGAACTTACTGTGCACCTCCGGGAAAAAGGGGATGGGAGGCTTTAGAGGGTTTCCCGTACTTATCCTCCATGTCACACCCCTAATCGATCCAGCGGCATTTTCCAAATTGTCATCGGAAAATGACAGCCCACCCTCCGATGCAGCGATGGACATCTGGTCCTCTGTGTCATCGAGTGAAAGGGCGATCATCCAGGAGGATGGAGCACTTCTCCCCCTCGAAGCTTGAATGGAGCGCGCTGAGGAATGGGGGTCCGCAAGCCCGAGGGTGGCGGATTGACCCCCACTGTAACCACTGTGGTCATTTTTTTTACTCTGAATGACAGAATTACTTTTTAACAAGATGTTACGTTACATATGGCTGGTAAAAATAAAGATGAGAGGTTTGTACTGACTGTATATGTTAGGTGACCTGTACCGTACCATACCGTACTGTTCCACTCAGATCTGCCTGAGTGCCAACAGCTACTTGCGGGGGACAACAACTTTTGCAAAAGCGAGCCGCGATCTTAGCTGCGCAACAGACATGCCATCGCAGTGATGGCATGCGCTGCCCGCGAGCACCGCATTAACATGCTGAACCCCCAGACATTCAACACAATGCTCGTGCCCATCATCCGTGGACAGGGAATCCAGAAACACACGGTCGGAACAATGTGTTTAAAAAGACGTGCTGCACGACTGTGTTGTTCTTTTAGGAAACTTACTATACTCACCGCTCTAGAAGGACCGGACCAGAGAATGCCAGGCAAGGGAGAACAGCCCAACTCGACCGTCTGCCACTGCGTGTCACACACTCTGGAACCGGGAGAAACAGCCTGTTCAAACACCGGCAGCTTTTTCGTTCTTTCTCTCTCTTACTGAAGGAGGTTTGGAAGAACCCGAAGACTCTCTCAGTAGCATGTTTGGCTCTGAAAGCGAAAAAGGTGTCTTTGCTGTGCACAGATGGCATCTTTATACACGACTGATTCTGATTGCTGCCAGCTGTGCACGCTGACGCCACCAACTCACTGGCATTTCATTGGCCCGTTTTATTACTCTTTCAGATGATTGGCTTCTGACGAAATTCCCATAGTGGAAGTTTTCCACATAGCATTGCAGTTTCCCTCCCGCTGAGGAAAATTAATAGGTTCAGTCATTTAGTGCAGTTCAATTCACAGTCAGATTGGGCAAAAAAAACTTACTCTGATGTCTTTATAATGGAAGGCGATGATGAAAATGAGCAGACAACCAGTGGAGAAACTGATGAGACCATTTATGGAGAGGGCATATATGGATCCCTGAAGAGAACAGAAAAAAACATAGATAATGAGCCTGAATAACAACAAAATGTACAGTGTTATACTACTTTTAAAACTGAAAACTGAAAAAAAACAGCAATTATAAGAACATTTAATAGAAATATCAGCCTAAAGTTTAAGCACTTCTGTTCTTAATCATCATTTGCTTTAAATAAAATGTCTCCTATTGAATAGGACATAAAATAATCAGCTATTTAATTGTTTTTTAGGATTTGCTTTAAGACTGGAGGTTTTTCTGATGGCAAAAATACTGTTTGCTCTCCAACCAACATGTTATGTGGGAGGATAGTGCATGAAAATCAGAATCAAGCCATTAGAGGTCAAAACTCAAATCTATTATTCAAACAGGCGCTAATTATGCACTAAATGATGTGGAAAGATGCAATATGACCGTAGGCAGTGTGAGCAGCACAAAGGGGAGGGAGACAAAATGTGGAAAATCTTGCATAAATAGCCAATTTTCCTGCATAACCAGTTTTCCAAGAGAATGGTGTGCTTAATTTATGCCTGGAAGATCGTTCTGTTAGCATGCATTCTTTCTTTATACCAATGCCACTAAAATAATACAACACAAAAAAAATAGGCATTGAAATGCATTACAAATGGCATTACAAAAAAGTGCAAGTATGATCCCACCAAGCAATTTTATGTTTAAAAGATGTCTAATAGACATCCAAACATATAAGGACAGCGTGTAGACAGAAAATGAACAAGAGACAGAGAGGGGCATAGGATCTGGAAGGACTGTGAACCGGGGCTCGAACTTGGGATGGCCAAAGTGCAATGGTGCTATATGCCAGTGCACTGCCTACAATGCTATTGGTGTTGACAACATAGATAAAACAAAGCTAAATTTGGGCTGTCTGTAAAAATAGACTAGTCATCAAATAGACCTATTAGACAGACTCCACATATGCAGTCATTCTTTACTTTCTATTTGTCGACTATTTTGATCTGTTTTGATTTTCACTGACAGACCAAATTTTGACTTGTTTTAGACTAGACGTGTATGTTTGGACATCTATTTGATGTATTTTAAACATACAAAAAAAATACTTGCTGGGTTAAAAATTGGCAAAATGGAGCAGAAAATGTACAAAATGGAAATTCATTCATTCATTCATTTTCTTTTCGGCTTAGTCCCTTTATTAATCTGGGGTCGTCACAGCGGAATGAACCGCTAACTAATCCAGCATATGTTTTACGTAGCGGATGCCCTTCCAGCCGAAACCCATCACTGGGAAACATCCATACACACTCATTCACACACATACATTACGGACAATTTAGCTTACCCAATTCACCTATACCACATGTCTTTGGACTTGTGGGGGAAACCGGAGCACCTGGAGGAAACCCACGCGAACACGGGGAGAACATACAAACTCCACACAGAAATGCCAACTGACCCAGCCTAGGCTCGAACCAGCGTCCTTCTTGCTGTAAGGCAATTGTGCTACCCACTGCACCACCGCGTCGCCCCATGGCAATTAATAATTAACTAAATCAAATGACTGAGTTAACTTAAATTCATCATGCTATACCAATACAACTACATTTAGAAGTAATAATAATAAATAATTTGATATTCTGTTGACTTTAAACTTTGTCAGTTAGCAGTCTTTAAATCAGTGTTTCTCAATCACATTCCTGGAGGACCACCAGCTCTGCACATATTCCATGTTTCCTTAACCAAAAACATCTGATTGATTCAAATCATCAGCACATTAGCAGAGTCTGAAAGACCTGTAATGGGAGTGACAGACAAAGGTGACATCCAAAACATGTAGAGCTGAAGGTCCTCAAGGAACGTTGTTGAGAAACACTGCTTTAGACTATTAGTGGACTCTCTGCTTAAGGACGGACAGCTATGGAAATTTTTCCAATACCTGGTAACTCTTCATTTTTTACTGATAACCAATATACAGTTGTAACGCCTGGCTGGCAGATGGTGACACAACGAGACTGAGAACGATGGACATTACAAAACGGATTTACATTTAAACACTTACGGGGAACAGATACTGGATGCGGGAAGACAGGAAGACACAGGAACAGAACCACACGAATCAAAATACCGGAACACAATGCACACAGACGAAAGGGTATAAATAGATGGGGGATGATTAGACTAATCACACACAAGGGATGAACACAGGTGGAACAGATTGACACTGATGGTGGCGGGAAAGACAATACAAAGAAATCACATGACGAAAACAAAGGAAGACACGGACGAACACTGACAGTACCCCCCCTTTTGAAGGCGCGGTCCCCGCGCCTTCGACAGGAAACAACAAAAAGGAGGATGGTAGAAGGGGAGGGTACAAGGGAGGAGTCCAAGGGAGAGATAGGAAGGGAACTGGAGCAGGAGGACCCAGGACACAGCCAGAAGGACGGCCCCGGGCAGAGTCGAGGAAGGGAGGATCCGTGGAGGAGGAGTGGCTGCTGACTCCGGGGGGCCGACCGAGGGAGACGCCGCTGATGGCGGTGGAGCCCAAGGAAGTGACGGAGAGCCGAAGGGCGAAGGTGACGCCGAGGTTTCTGAGGGCCGGGCGAAGCAGGCGGCTCACCCGAGCAAGGCGACGGCGGGGTTCCGGAAGCCCGCGGCGTAGCCAGAGCGACAGAGGACCAAGGCGTAGCTGGAGGGAAGGAGGAGCTCAACGCAGCCGGTGGGACGGTGCGATGAGTTGCAGCCGGAAGAGTAGAGTCCAGAGGCGAAGGAAGGGCGACGACTGACCAAGGTGGAGCCGGAGGGACGAGGGAGCCTGGCGGAGCTGGTGGGCGGACGGCCCACGACGAAGACGAGGGAGGAGTCCAACGCGGAGCCCTAGGGTCGAAGGGCCGAGGTGGAGTCCGCAGCTCGGAGGCCGTAGGAGCTGACGCTGGGCGACACCCTCCAGAGGGTGACGCAGACAGGCAGCGCCCACAAGCGAGCTCCATTTCCGGAGCTGGAGCGAGAGCTGGGGGGCTGGCTGACTGCAGCAGTGCTGGAGCTGGATGACTGGCTGCAGTTCTGGGGGACCGTGGGAAGCTACTCATGACCCTGGAGCTGAGGCTTTTTACGAGAAGAAAGATTAAAAAACTGTACAGAAACAGTTGGTTGCTGCCTGATAACAGCGGAAGGTAATTGCTGCCTGAGAACAGCAGAAGGTAATTGCTGCCTGAAAGCAGCGGATGATTAAAATTAAAGCTCCAGAAGCCAATGAGTAGCCTCCCAGTGTCCAGCCGCTGTCCATCTGCATAGGGGGGGTGGGCGGGACTCTCGCTGGTGTCGCGGGTCTCCGCCAGAACTCCCCCTCTTGGCGGCGTTGCTGGCTCGCGCACCTGGTCAGACGGGTCTTTAAGCTCCTCCATCTCAGCCTGATTCCGCTCTGTCGCTCTAGGGGGCGCTGGCTCATCAGGTGGGGGTGGCTCTCCGTCTGCGGTGGGCTCTGGCAACCGCTCCCTGCAGGTGGATGATGTTGCTGGGCTGGTCACTGGGTCTGGAGTGGCACTGACGAGATCCTCCAGGAAGGCGGTGATGAGAAATATTTTACTCGCCAGTGTCCACTCCATAATTGCGGCGATGTTGCCCCGAGGACCATCTTCGGGCAATCGTGCTCTGCTAAAGATGATGGGCGTGCAGAGCACGTCGCCCGGAAAGCTGTTGGCAGTCGCTCGATCATGGTCCTCAGGGCTGCTCTCCCCCTGCTCCAGCAGGCGGTGATGACGAACGGGAAGGTGGGTGGGGTCCAGGGAAACACGAAGGGATAAAAATAAAACACTGAGGGGCAAAAAGACTATAAAAAGAAAATCGGGGGAAAACACGCCGCTATTTGTTTGATTAAATTCAAGATATAAATTGTTTGCAACAATTTTGCCGACATCATTTTTTTTCAGTGTAGCGGTTCTTTTTTCTTATTACAAGATGTCTTTCTCTTTTCATGTGTCAAAGTAATGATCAATCCTCGAGTTTGCAATGTCTGAGTTTTTCAGTTTAAAAGTAAGTCAGGTTTAAACGGTGAACTGTTGGACGAAAGTAGCACTGTTATTTATGTCCCACTGCTAATAGCCATACATTATTTTTCACTTCCACATTAGAGATTGCAGTGTTTGTATTCAGATGTTTAAAACAAATTATGCATATGGCCAATAATAATAAAAAATATTCAGAAATTGTAGACAATTTTAACATTTTGCATCGTTGGATTGCTTTTGAAACATTTGATGGAAGTGAAATTTAAAATAAAAATGCAGTTTAATATTTTTTGCATAAATAAAGGTTAATATATGTTTGCAGTTAATATTAATAAGGTCATAATCAGATATACTTCAAATAAACAAGATTAAGCCAGTAAATCTAGCAAATATGGTTGTTACTTTTGACCCTCCTGTGTGTTACTTTTGTCCCTGCTGATGGGGTCAAAAGTAACAATGTGCAACTTTTGTTTAAAGTGAAGTTATATTGGAGCTGATTTTGATAGACCACTCTTGTGAGTTAGTAACCACGGCAAAAATATATTTCTGCTAAAAACATTATCTTTTAAAATTAGCTTTTTATAAAAAAATGTTGTTGCCTCACAGTGGCGCAGTGGATAGCATGTTTGCCTCACAGCAAGAAGGTCGCTGGTTCGAGCCTCGGCTGGGTCAGTTGGCGTTTCTGTGTGGAGTTTGCATGTTCTCCCTGTGTTGGCGTGGGTTTCCTTCGGGTGCTCCGGTTTCCCCCACAAGTCCAAAGACATGCGGTATAGGTGAATTGGGTAGACTAAATTGTCCGAAGTGTATGAGTGTGTATGGATGTTTCTCAGAGATGGGTTGCAGCAGGAAGGGCATTCGCTGCGCAAAACATGTGCTGGATAAGTTGGCGGCTCATTCCGCTGTGGCGACCCCAGATTAATAAAGGGACTAAGCCGAAATGAAAATGAATAAAAAATGTTACTTTCATCCCCGCTCTCCCCTATGCACTCTCAGAAATAATGGTACAAAAACTGTCACTGGGGTGGTGCTTTTTTTTTTAAGTTTGTACTTAACAGGTCCACATTTGTATTGTAAAGTTAATACAAAGTTCTGTTGTGAAACTCTATGTGTACCCAGGCTGATAGGTCAGATCACACCTAATCTGATCCTGCATCATTAACTACATTGCACAGGTGATGAGCTTGCTCCTCAACATTTTAAATGTCTCAGTTTTATGCTAGCAATGTGCAACGTGTATTCAGGCACCCTCCTCCACCCCCGCTCCACCTGTTTAGGTCTGATACAGGGGTGACATGTATATTATGTTTGTAGCGGAATTGTGTTATATTCTCAATCTGCATGTCTGTCAATATATGGGCTGTAGCAAGTTTTGGTACTAGCTCTGCCATAATAATAAAAGCAGCAGCAGTATAGCAGATCTATGTCACCAAGACAAAACACATCAACATTCCCATATTCATATTTATTACAAAATTTTTCACAGAGTTTTCATGACAGAAATACCTTTAAAGTACAAATGTGTACCTCATAGTACCTTAAAGTTACAAAAGAGAACCTTAAAGGTACAAAGATCTACTTTTTGAAAAACCTGACCCAGTGACAAGTTTTGTACCTTTATTAGAGTGCCAATACATATGCATGTTGATAAAAACTTTCTAAACCTGATTACAAAAACAAAATCAAACAAATGCAGTAAAACTAAATGGCAAAATCATTTACAAATTGAAATTCTCAAGCTGTCTCAAGTAAAATACTGCCACACTGCTGACATCTTGTCTTCCCTTTAACGAAAACTCTTCTAAAGCACAAGTCTGCTGTGGAAGCACACGTCTGAAATGAATCATTCAGCAAAAATAATTATTGGCCAGTAATTAATTTTCTCTTTTGGGCTGCTAATGATGAAAAGGTCACATTACTCATCCTGAAATAAAACAATCTCATCTCGATTCTGATGAATTGGGAAATGAAATGTGAACTCTGTGAATGGGCCAGTAAGAAAAGAAACAAAGGAGATGAAACAAAAACAAACTATTTAAGGCAGCAACAACAATAGACACTTGTGGCTATACTAATATCTATTGCCATCTTAATTTATCTGTTTTTGTCACTGTATTTGATCAAACATAGCGTTTTACAGCTATAAGTTGGAAGTTTGCAACACAGATTCAATGGAAATAAAAGCTTCATTCTATAATTTTGTCAACACATTTGACTGCAGTTTCTAGGTAAAATGATTGCTGGGCAGTATGACACCAACAACTTCTTTTTCACACTAATGATATTAACAGGGACATATTATAAACAAATAAGCTATCATTCCAATGTAGTTCTTTGCACCACACCAAATAAATAACCACAAAACAACTTAACGGTGTCTACGACCCTGTTCATAACTGGTATTAAGAGGCGTTTTCATCGATCTGATCACAAGTGGACAGAAGAGACACATTTAAAAGCCTTGTGTGAATGATAATGTGTCTCTTCTGTCCACTTATGATCAGATTGACAAAAATGCACATTAATACCAGGATTTTGTCCATGTTTGACCCCTTTCATCGACTTCTCTAATGACGAGGGTCTGTGGGCAGGTGTTGGATTTCTCTCTTTTATACTGTGAAAGCTAGCACAATTTTTGTCATTTACAAAAAATAAAAAACGAATTTAAAGTAAAATACCATTCATTCATTCATTCATTTTCTTTTCGGCTTAGTCCCTTTATTAATCTGGGGTCGCCACAGCGGAATGAACCAAATGAAACCAGAGCAACCGGAGAAAACCCATGCCAACATGGGGAGAACATGCAAACTCCACACAGAAATGGCAACTGGCCCAGCCGAGGCTCGAACCAGCGACCTTCTTGCTGTGAGGCAATCATGCTACCCACTTCGCCACCGCGAGGTGGAACCCCTGTGTATTAACCCCTGTGTAATTTCAATTTATTACATATAAACAATTTCTAAAATAAATAGTTTTGTTTTCTTTTTTTGAATCGAGTAATTTGGTTGTTACTAAAATCTGGTAAAAATTTCAAGTCAACAGCAGCTTTAGATGATGTTTTCTGAAAAAAAAAAGATTTGTTCAATACATATTTTACCCAGCTGTATGTGGCATGAATCACATATTATGAAAGCTCCTCGCAAACACAATTTTTTAAACACAATTAATGATTTCTTAGAATTAATTTTAATGTGTATGAACTCAGTACACCCAACATTAATAAAACAGTGAGCTAAGCTTACGGGGGGTCGGGCCAAAGTTTGTTTTGCCCACTCCATTCACCGAAGTATGTGGGCAGGATAACACGTGAAAATCAGCATAGTACTTATGTCCCGTTTGAGGTCAACACTCAAATCCATTATTCAAACAGGCGCTAATTATGCACTAAATGGTGTGGAAAGATGCAATAGGCAGTCTGAGCAGCTGAAGGGAAGGGGGACAAAATGTGGAAAAACTTGCATAAATAGCTGCTTTTCCTGTATAATTTGGTTTCCATGAGAATGGTAAGTTGTATTCACAGTCACACTCGCAGAAGTAGCCTATGCTTACTTCAAATTAAGTAGATCAAAAATAGGTTTGAAGCAGTATGAACCAAAAATAATTGCAGGAAACTTGATAGAGCAACATAGATGAGAAACATAAATACATATTGTGGATGAACAAACCGATTCGCTTTCAGGCAGGGTTAAACCTATTCAGTCACTCATGTTTCTATACCTTTCTCATGTTACTTACATTTCTATAGCACACTTAAAAGCAACAGAGTTGCACATAAGTGCTTTACAAAAACAACACAATTATAAAATCAATAAAAGCATGCATCATATATATGTAACAGGGAAACTGATCTAAATCAAAAGCCAGTGAAAACAAATAAGAGCAGTTTCAAAACTGGCCAGCAAAGGAACCAATCTCACAGTTAATGGTAAACTATTTCAAAATTTCAGAGCTGCAAAAAAGAAGACGCTGATTACTAGACCCAAGTAATCTTTTAGATGTGAAGGGAATCAGAATGTCATTAATGCATTTTGGTGCAAGTCCAGATAATACCTTGTAAACATTTACAGCTATTTTGAAATCAATCTTGAACTTTACAGGAAACCAGTTTAAAGACGCTAAAATAGGGGTGGTTCCTATTTTTTGTTCCAGTAAGACGTCTTGCTGTGTCATTTTGAACAATTTGAAGACAAGAAATGGCATTCTGGGGCAGAAGGAAATTCTAAATCAAACGTTTGCTTTTGTTTTCATTTAGTTGCAAAAAATTACTAGCCATCCAACATTTTATGAGTAGACAGGAAACTTTGTCACAGAGCACATCCAAGGAACCGCTTCTATCAGTTTTAAATGGAAGATAATTCATCTGCATAACAGTGGTAGGAGATCTTATATTTCCTTAAGATGGCACCCAGGGGAATCATATAGAGAGAAAAGAGAAGAGGACCTAAAATGGACCCTCGAGGCACACCACATGACAAGGGAGCAAACGAAGAAGAAAATTTGTCAATGCCCACTGAAAAAATTGGAAGTCAACCACTGCCCGGCCACCACCTTTTTCAGCCGATATAATAGAATACTATGATCAATTGTGTCAAATGCTGCACTCAAATTGGGTAAAACAAGCACTGCACATGAACCAGCGTAAGAAACTTGCAAAAGGTCATTGCTGACCTTCAACAGTGCGGTTTCCATACTGTGCAGTGGTCTAAACCATGACTGAAAAGTTTAAAAAACATTGAACATACAAATAAAAAAATACAACTGCTGAATACAACTCTTTCCAACACTTTTGAGATAAAAGGTCATTTAGAAATAGGTCTAAAATTACTAAGGGTAATTTCAAGACGATCAAGACGAGGCTTCTTAAGCAAAGGGTGAACCACAGCATGCTTAAAAGTTGCTGGCACAGCACCATTTGACAAAGAACTATTAATGACGGGTGTAATGGCCGAACTCAAGGTTGAAAACACTTCCTTGAAAACAGAAGCTGAGATGAAATCAGATTTACAACTGGAGGATTTATTCCTTCATTCATTCATTCATTCATTCATTTTCTTTTCGGCTTAGTCCCTTTATTAATCTGGGGTCGCCACAGCGGAATGAACCGCCAACTTATCCAGCATATGTTTTACGCAGCGGATGCCCTTCCAGCTGCAACCCATCTCTGGGAAACATCCACACACACTCATTCACACACATACACTACGGACAATTTAGCCTACCCAATTCACCTGTTCACCTGTACCGCATGTCTTTGGACTTGTGGGGGAAACCGGAGCACCCGGAGGAAACCCACGCCAACACGGGGAGAACATGCAAACTCCACACAGAAACGCCAACTGACCCAGCCGAGGCTCGAACCAGCGACCTTCTTGCTGTGAGGCGATCGTGCTACTTACTGCGCCACCGTGCAGCCCCAACTGGAGGATTTAGCCTTTGAAAAATCTAATGGTGAACATTCTATTGGGGGATCATATAAAGATATACACTTTACAAAAAAAAAGTATTATATATATATATATATATATATATAATATATATTATAGGTCAGTTTAACATAATAAAAAAAAAAATATATATATATATATATATAACCTTTCTTCAAATCAGTAATTTTATATTCATTCATTCATTCATTCATTCATTTTCCTTCGGCTTAGCGCCCTTATTTATCAGGGGTTGCCACAGTGGAATGAACCGCCAACTATTTCAGCATATGTTTTACGCAGAGGATGCCCTTCCAGCCAATTCACCTATGCCTCATGTTTTTGGAAAGTGGGGGAAACCGGAGCACCCGGAGGAAACCCATGCCAACACGGGAAGAACATGCAAACTCCACAAAGAAATGCCAACTGACCCAGCCGGGACTCGAACCAGCTACAGTCCAACAGTGCTAACCACTGAACCACCATGCCACCCAGTAATTTTATAGCTTTCCCAATTCACCTATAGCGCATGTCTTTGGACTTGTGAGGGAAACACGGGGAGAACACAGAAACAGAATCACAAGCAAACAAGCAAACTCCACATAGAAACGCCAACTGACCCAGCCGAGGCTTGAACCAGCGACCTTCTTGCTGTGAGGCGATCGTGCTACCCACTGCGCCACCGTGAGGCCCATCTCTATTTATTATATTAAAATAAACATTAAGAATTCTATATTCATAAAATCTTTGCAACAATAAAAAAGTTTAGTTTAAACGTTTTTATTGTTACCAAAATTATATGAATATAAAATTCTATGAATTCCATGAATTCTATAGATGATATGCTTTTTATTTACCGAAAATTATTGAACAAGGTATTATGGCATTTCTATTTTTATTAAATATTTCACTGTATACCTGAAAGCACTGTAAACAGATTTGGCTGCAAGAGTGTTGTAAATGTGTACATGTAAATAATCAAACAAATCAAAATATAGACGACTTTGTGATGTAACAGAAAAGGAGTGTAATTGCAATGCACTTCAGTGGCCAGCAGATCAGTTAGTGTGCTAAAGTTGTGTTGGACTGCTTGGGCATACAGTATTGTTTTGATAAAGACATCATAAGTAAATATAACATAGGCGTTTTTAATGACAGCTCATCCTGTGTTGTGCTTTATTAGTTTGTTCTGTTTGAAGAAGATACACTCAGAAAAAAAGGTGCAAAAGTTGTCACTGGAGCAAGACTTGTTTTTAGAAATAAGTATATTTTTATTATTTGGTACTTCAGGTGCTAAATTATACTTTTTGTGGTACTAAAATGCAGTATGTACAGGTTTTTATTTCTGGCACTGTATTAACATATTTGTATTAAACCTGAATCATCAGTTTCAAGCTTTTCATTAATTGATATTTGTTTCCTTTTTTGTTCAACCATGCAAATATGATAGGTCAGTTTAACATAATAAAAATGTAAATTTACTGGTTTTATCCCAGTCAAAACATTTATAATTCAATCTAATTCACAAGTAAACCTATTTTAAGTTTAAGGTTTATTTTAAGGTTTAGATCTGGTAGTAATACTGCATTTATGTATGAACATGTAAACACATGAAAGTTTATATGCTCCTAAATTGAGTTCCAGCTGTGCATAATTTTGTTTTCTGACCTATTTTTAAACTTATTTGTTAATTTATGTACTGTAAATTATGACTAATAATATACACTTATATCTTCAGTAATATACATAAAATTACACTTGAGTATACTTCATGGAGCCTCGGCTGGGTCAGTTGGCCTTTCTGTGTGGAGTTTGCATGTTCTCCCTGTGTTGGCGTGGGTTTCCTCCGAGTGCTCCGGTTTCCCCCACAAGTCCAAAGACATGCGGTACAGGTGAATTGGGTAAGCTAAATTGTCCATAGTGTATGAGTGTGAATGGGTGTGTATGGATGTTTCCCAGAGATGGGTTGCAGCTGGAAGGGCATCCGCTGCGTAAAACATATGCTGGATAAGTTGGCGGTTCATTCCGCTGTGGCGACCCCAGATTAATAAAGGGACTAAGCCGAAAAGAAAATGAATGAATGAATGAATATACTTCATGGATCACATATACATACTCAGTTTAGTATAATTAGTATTGTATGTATGCTTGTCTTGTTGTTGTGTTTACTATTTTAACTGAGTAGCCTGTTAAAACACTCTTTCCACAGTTTTACATACTGTCTTAAAACTTCCATGATGCAGGTTATATAGTCAGAAGGCTTTAGAGTGGAACAATAATGTAACACAAGTTGCAATATAAAACTACAAAAGTAGTTTATTGGAAATATACCTCAAAGTTTGCTTAAAATAGTCAACTTGTCGCACAGTTGCAGTAGGCTACAAATGAAACACTTTAAACACTTGAATATGCTAGAGAGTGGGCTAATTTAGTCCTAAGTTGTGGTTAATAAAGTTAATAAATAGCTAAAGTAAATATACTCAGTAAAATTAACTTGAAGTACACTTTGCTGTTTGTTCAAACTACTTATTTAAAATGAGCTAAAACATTATTGAGTCTTTTGGAGGACAACTTAATTGTTTTATCTTTAATCCACTTAAATTTGTAAAAACTAACAAGCTGACTTCATTCTTCCATGTTGTC
This sequence comes from Danio choprae, assembly GCA_903798125.1. NCBI lineage: Eukaryota > Metazoa > Chordata > Actinopteri > Cypriniformes > Danionidae > Danio > Danio choprae. Next base: position 8,155,772 of record CAIGQW010053747.1, read on the forward strand.
CCAACACAAATCGATTGTGTGGAACCTAATTTTTTTTTACAGTGTATACATGTTTCCCCACATGATCAAAGCACTATAGAAACATACAGTAAATACCAGTGTTTTGAACCATATAGTAAAGTGTATTATACTGTATACAGTATTTATAATGATGAATTTTACGGCATACTGTATTAACCATCATGAACTAATAATAACTTTAATCAATACTCAATGCTTTCGTTTTACTTAAAAAAAAAAAAAAAGTTGTGCATTGTAGTATAATTGTAGAAACATTAGTACCGTATTGGGCAATTTGTGTATATTCCTATAGTGTTTGCATTACCACAACTAGAATTAGAAGGATAATTCACCCTAGACTGAAAATTGTGCCATCATTTAATCCCCCCTCACTTGTTGTGTTTCTTTCTTATGTTGAACACAAAAGAATATGATTTGAAGAAAGCTGGAAATCTGTAACCATTGACTTCCATGGTATTTGTTTTTTGTGTTCAACAGAAGAAGTTTGGGAACCACTTGTGGGTGCCTAGTAGGCCTAAATAGTAATTATCATTTTGGGGTGAACTATCCCTTGCTTTAACACATCAGATTACATCATACTTTATTATAGTACGGTTCAGAAAACACTATGGTATTTACTATAAATTACTATAGTATTTTTCATGTGTTTTGTTTTTTGTAAGTGTAATGATTTTTCTCTTAATTCAATACAATTTTACCCTCTAAAGTTTGACGCTCCATCCATCAGTTTTATCACTTGCTGTGTCAAGCACACTACTACCGTTACCTGTAGCCTAATTGATGACAGACAGATGTACTACTCACCGGCTGGTACACCACCGGGCACAGCTCAGCGTGTAACACCATGAGCAAGATACCCAACAGCGCGGTGCCCAAAGCCCACGCGCACAGGCGCCTTTTGTCCTCCAGCAGGAACTTCCTGTCGCGCAGTCTGTAAAGGTTCAACCCTTCAATCGGACTCATTCTCTTCCCCATGTGGGACAGCGGTACTCTTATCTCCGTCGTTTCCCCGTTGTGGTTCACAAGCCCATCGCAGTTTCTGCCGTCCACCATGGTCTCCAAGTGCGCGAAGCGAGCGGTCATCTCCATAGCGCGCTCGTGTTTTCAGTCCACACAGTCGCCTTCAGTCGCCTTGTTCGCCATCCTGTCCTTCCCCCTCTCCAAACAAAATTTCGGAAGACATAGCACGGTGAAACCAGGTATTATCACGAAGCGAAGAACGAAATGCGCGCTCCCACCTGCGATCCTCCACTCAGACTGTTACGCGCCTCAGCATTTGACTGAGTATGTGGGAAGGCGCTCTGTCTCAGACGCTCTTGCGTAAACTGTGGATGAACCACATTAAATTCATCTTCAATTAAAGTATCGTTGCGTTTTGTATGTGGAATACTTTTGTCCTTAATTTGTTGGCATTTTCTTCTTCAGAAAAATATTTTTTAAACACGTTCCCAATTTCAGAAGAGTTAAGTTTCCGTATACTGTCAATTGTTAGAAATAGTTTTTTTGTCATCTCATTCAGTGGTTGCCTTTTCAGCACATTTGAGCTGAGACATGAATATATACACTGGTTAGTTCGTCCTCGTGGGCACCTCTAGTGGGAAAACAGTTTAGTGCAGCGCTAAAGGTTTGGTTAAATGTACCTTTTTCCAGTGCTACAGTTACACTGTGGTCAGAGCTTGGAGGATTATTGACAAATTACAGGACAAAAATTGCAGTTAGTAACCTAATAAGATAATAATCTGCATTATTTTAAGCAATTATTCATTTTATAAAAATACAATAAAGTTAAAAATTATCTAAATAATAAGAAAGATTAAAACAAACACAGATTGGATCAAAATGAAGAATGTAAGTGCTTTTAAAAATCAATAATAAATAAATAAATAAATATATTTAAATATATTTATTTATATATATTTCCCAGAGATGGGTTGCAGCTGGAAGGGCATCCACTGCGTAAAACATATGCTGGATAAGTTGGCGGTTCATTCCGCTGTGGCGACCCCAGATTAATAAAGGGACTAAGCCGAAA
>CAIGQW010053747.1:8172824-8189819 GCA_903798125.1 Danio choprae
ATATATATATATATATATATATATATATATATATATTAATTAAAGATAAACAGAGTAAAATAATTATACATTAATGAGGAAATAAACATTTATAATTTATTCATTCATTCACTCAGTGTTGGGAAGTTTACTTCAGAAATCTAATGTAACAGATTACAGATTACGCCATTAATTAGCATAACTCAGTGGCAGCTCTGTTTACTTTTATACCATTCTGAGGTTGAATACAGATTAGAAATCATAATAATAGCCACAATGCTGTTTTTGAAATAAAATTAAATAATGAAACACTGGCATCTAAAAACACATGGGGGAGGGGGGTTAACAGTTAATGCGTTAATTAAAAGCATCAGAAGCTATCAAAACAACTAATTAATATTACTCAAAATGTCGTAGTGTTCTACAGAACAACATTCAGATCACTCATAAGTAACTGTAATTTAATGACACACTTTTCTCAGTAACTGTAACAGATTACACGTAAATTTATTCTGTACTTAAATTACACAAATGCCATTAAATGTAATTTACTCCCCAGCACTGTCATTCATCCAATGGCATTCCAGTATATCAGTACAGATCAATGGAGGATGTACTTCTCCTGATCTGCAGCAGATGGCAGAATTGCTCCCTTCTTATTCCTGGTGCTCTCTGGGTGAGGATCTGATGTAAGAGCGTGTTCATCAACCTGCTTATAGATCAGCTTACTTGTACTGAAAATGGCAAACGCCCTGATGGTATCAATTCTAGAGAACAGTTTAGAAAGCAGCATGAGATAAAAGTTCAACCGTCTTTATTTCATTCCTCTTCAGTCACAGTCAGATCTTACAGCATGTGCCTGAAAGACAGGGAGGAGTACAGAGATTTAAAAAAAAAGAAAAAAAAAGATCAGATGGCCATTGACAATTTTCAATAAGATTTTTACAGAGAATGCAGAAAAGGGAATAATAAAACTGCCTCCATCCTGTAACAACAATTCAAGAACAAAAAGGGAAAACAGTGTGATTTCTCCTCATTTTCTGCTCCTTCATTGTCTTTTCCGACTCGCTATAGATCCTTGGCTCCAGATTCCTTGTCAGTGGGTAATTCCAGTCCTCAGCTGGTAGACTGATTGGATTTTTCCTGCGTGCCTTTGAACAAGCAATTAATTTGCTCAAAGAGCCATGGGTGTTTTGGGCGTCCCACTTGATTTAAAAGTGTGATGCATTCTTTTGACCTGGCACCTTGATCAGCCCTTGAGAGGTTGGTGTTATTCGAATTCTAATGAAGGAAACCTGTGTTCATTGATCATTTGCATTTCTTCTTCTTTTCCCAATAGAGAGATAGATCTCGAATGTGACACTTTGGCCATTTGTAGGATGATTTTCCCCCAAAATTGAAACATTATGCTTGATTGTGCATCCTAACCAGCCCAGCAACAGCGGCTCGACCAATCACATGCATTTGGGGCAGGGCTAGCAGATTGATCAACCAAGGAGTGTTTGGTTATCATTTTTGCCATTTTAGGAAATAATATAGTTTGGTCAGAATTTCTGCCAGTTTGGCAATGGTGCTACCTGAGAAACTGCACATGATTTGACCTTTAATTTCTGAAACTACTTTTTCATTTGTTTTTATTTAGGTTTTTTACCCTAGGTTTTCCACCTGCCCACAAGTCCCTGGCTTATTATCCACACCAATAAAATAGGTTGAAATGTAGCTTGAGGTTTATTTCTTTCACTTATTGCTACTAAGGAAAAATATGATCTCATATTAAAAATCACAAGTGTATAAAAGCCATGGGAAATGATAAATGATGAGGAAGCTACAGTGGGATTAGGGCTTATACATGGCTGTTTTTGGTGCCCATTCTAAGTTTGAAGCAATACATAGACTAATGCTTTTTTATTTTGTTGTTGTTGTTGTTTTTTGTATTGAGTAAGTATTGTACTTATTAATAGTTTTTATTTGTATAGTTTTCATTTTTAGTTTAAGTTTTAGCTATTTAAGTTTTTAAATATATGTCTATAGTTTATATTAACTAGGTTATTTCAAATTTGTTAGTAATATTAATGAAATAGCAGTTTTATTCTGTAAACTACTAATCATCCAAAGTTCAAATCAAATGTTTTTGCACAAAATCAAAAAAGAGTTGCATGTTTATATTCATATTAGATAAGAAAATAACAATGTTTTCACTTCAGAAGATTTAAGAACACATTTTTTTGTTCACTTTTTTAATATATTAACTGATAAAAATAGTTGAGAAAATCCAGAGAAACAGAGAATTTTCTAGTGGTCTCTTTTTCCACAGTTGTATATATATTGGGCTACGTGTGCAGTGTTTCAAAAGAAAAATCCATTAATTAATTAATTTTTTTTTTTTACCATTTATTAGATTTTTGTATGCTTATTTATTTAACTAAAATAAATAACCACTTTAAGGTCCATTTTGTGTCACTGAAGCCTTCAAACACAGAATGCTATCTGCTAGTTGCTTCGCCTTTAAAAATGTATCGATTTCCCAGGCTCCCAGCAAGCTTAATGCAATCGATAGCGATGGCCTTTCAAGATCAGCACCAGTATAAGCATACCATCCTCTCATGCACAGTTACCTTTACACACACACACACACACACACACACACACACACACACACACACACACACACACTCTGCACCCCCAGGTAATGATTGTCCTTGGGCAAAAGAACAGTTTGTCTGCATTAGAAGTGAAGTGTTCCTAATGGGATTGTTCTCCCACTCTGGTAATGACGTTATGTATGAAGGGCCAGTTTGGTTTTATAATGAAGGTGAAAGAGATTGCAGCACACTTCTCTTTGACCTCTGTTATCTGCCTTGTCTTCTTTCCCCCCTTCCATCCCACCTCAGCTCTCACCAATTCTGAAGCAGATCAATAGTTGTTTATGTTTGCAGTGTGCTCAAAGATCTACCTTTGTTGGTTGTGTGGAGATAATGTGTGGTGTGATCTGTCCTTGTTACTCCAGGTGAGGGCAATCAAAGAGCTGATTTTGATTACTTTTGAAGGCTTGCTCAATGTCAGGGGCACAGTCTGAAGCTCTGTCTGTCTTCATTCATTCACTCATTTTCATTTCGGCTTAGTCCCTTTATTAATCTGGGGTCGCCACAGCGGAATGAAACGCCAACTTTTCCAGCATATGTTTTACGCAGCGGATGCCCTTCCAGCTGCAACCCCTCACTGGGAAACACACACACACACCCATTCACACACATACACTCCGGACAATTTAGCCTACCCAATTCACCTATACTGCATGTCTTTGGACTTGTGGGGGAAACCGGAGCACCCGGAGGAAACCCACACGAACACAGTCTGTCTGTCTTTACATTGTATATTTGCATCAGTGCGTCTGAACCAATAGAATTAAGAGAAGATGTTGCCACGTTATTATTATAATTTTTAGTCCCCAGCATGCTTTTCATGAGAAAGTATAAGAAGTGTGAATATTAAAATGAAGTGTGGTTTTCATAGAGGGTAATTTGAGATCTGGTTAATAATTTCGTGCTTACTTTAGGTTTTATTGGAATTCAGAATTGATTCTGTTATGCTGGTGTTTTGGGCTTACCAATGTAATAAAGAGTGAAACCTGGAGAACAGGCTAGACTACAGTGCAAGTATTAGGAGAGTTAAATAAATAATTTTGGTATCACGTTCTCTGACAGCTGTAGTTATCACGAGGTTTATTCATTAAAAAGCTAAGAAAATTCAGGTTATGTTATTTGGTAATTTCTTTGTAACCACAGAAGTTGATTGGTGACGACGGACGTCGCAGGAAATCTGCGGACTGTGCGACCTGTTTGTGGCCAGTTTTTACCTGGGTGAGTAGCCTATTGTTTGCCTACTTTTTGAAATTAGCTTTCTGTAAAGTTGTTGGATGTGTCATATCTCATTCAGTCATTAGTCACAATCACAGGTTTTTCAAACACTGCGTCAAATTATTATTATAATTTTAAAACCCCGCGAAACACATGCAAGTTTGCCTCAGTCAGTGTCGGAAAGCAATGACTCGTACAAGTCGTGTGAACCGCGTTGATACACACCTTGAATGCACTTGAATAACCCTTTTCACAAAACAGAGAGGTGAGGAATAAGGAGTAGGCTTTAAAAGAAAGCATATCGTTAATGGCGATGACGGCTGGTTGTCACACTTCCAATCTTTCTCAGGGTGCGCTCATTTTTTTAAACATTCTGTAACTATAAACTATTTAAACTTAAAGTTACTGAAAATGACTGACCAAAGTGGAAGTTGTTGTTCTCACAGTTTGTTGGGCAGTTTGTCACAAAGGAACCTGCTGCCATTAAAGGGATAGTTCGCCTCAAAATAAGATATTCAAAAAAGCAGGTAACCAGACAGTTGGTTACTGATTTGTATAAAAATATTTCGAAATATTTTTAATGTCCTACAGACAGGTTTTGTTTTTTTTTTTTTTTTTTTTTTTACGAAACTAACCATATAACTTTAAACCTTTATCAAATGTTATCAATTTGACAAACCCTGAACTGATATAATGAAAAATGCAAAGTGCAAAGACTTGTGTAAAACCTACACATTATATAGGTGTCAAAATGTTGTCTAAATGTATACTTCGTGGAAAATCTTTTTTCTCAGGTAAATCATTTTTTGACATTGAGATGACTGGAAAATGAGTCCTAAAATATATCCTAATATAAAGCTATATAGAAAAATGTCTTACATGACCACTTGAAAATTCAGTTTGACTATATATTCTGAATTTAGGCCTCTGGGTTTGTGTTTGAGTTAAATGTTAATATTACTTATATTTTGTAACTGTAACATTTCTGATAACATGTCTTCCAAATTTCAAAGAAAATATTGTCATTGAACAAAATGACAAATGTTTTTCATTGAAATCAAATTCAGGGTTATTCTGCCAAATATTGTTCACCCAAAAAAAGTAATTTACCCACCATTTACTCACCCTCAAGATGTTCCAAAACCTCATTAGTTTCGTTCTTCTTTTGAACATGAAATATATATACTTTAAGGAAAGCTGAGTTTAAGCCTGATTTCAGTAGTAGAAAAAATATACTATGGAAGTCAATGGTAACAGCTTTCTTTGAAGTCTCTTCTTTTGTGTTAAGTAGCACATTGAAACGAGAGGGAGTAAATGATGACAGAATTTTCAGTTTTGGGTGAACTTTCCTTTTAAGCTAAAGCATTAATATGTATTGTCTTAACATGAATATAAGCATGTCTGACAAATGGGGTCTTTTCTGTCCTTTTTGGACCAATTGTCAACAGTTGGCAGAACAATAATACATTTTACTAAAACACATAACTCTAAACCATAAAACTACGAATTTCCAAGTGGTCTCTAATTTTTTTCTCCATAGCTGTGCATTTACCTTTTAAAAGTGTCATCTGTCAGTATTTAGCTTAAACTGTCCTGCACCTCACTGCTGCTCTGCATATCAATGTTCACTTTCCCTTTCTCATCCCCCAGCCTCAGCGCCTTTTCTTCTGCTGGAGCTTCTCAGGCAGGGAGAGGCCAGGATGGGGTTGCAGACCAGAAAGAGAGAGTTTCAAGTTCAAGTGCAAGATTACACGTTCCTGACCAAAAAGAAGAGCTGAGGGGGGGGGGAAAGGTGAGGTAACTAAGCCGAGGGGAGTCATCTGTATGCTGGTGTAACCTTAACAGCACATTGATTCCGAATTAGATCAAAAGTGGACGAGAATACAGGGAGAAAAATCCACCCCTCTGCTTTCTCTCTGCCACTACTCTCCTCCTCTTTCCCTCCCACTAAGATATTCTGTCCGAAAGCCCCCCCCCCCTTCTCTCTCGCTCTGTCCTGTATTCCTGTCCTACACATGCACACACTATTAAACATCACTTTTCTTCTACTGCTTCATCTCTCATCAGGCCATCTTTTAGTGCACCGCTTTAAAAGCCTCTAGTATTTCTAAATCTCCCAACGGGAGGAGAAACCAGCTCAATGCGGCTCTCTCTCTCTCACACACACACTGGGATAGCCTGTTTCTCATTGAGAGGCCCTTTTTTTTACTTATAACGCATGAGTCTCGCTCTCTTTACGGTGCAGGTTTCCCTCCCCCTTCCCTTTTTTTCTAGACTTATCTGTAAAGAAAGGAAGGAAGCGGAAGAGCGAGGTGTCTGTGAGGAGAAATAATGAAAAGGGAGAGAGAGATGGAAAGAGAGAGAGAGAGAAGGAGGGAGGGGTAAAAGAAGAGAGCAGGACTGAGGAGGGTGGACTGGCAGAAACATGAAATACGAGAGGGAGAAGAGTAAAGTAGGAGAGGAGCCCGTAAGAGGAGAAACGAGGGATGGCTGACCTGGAAGTGGGCAAAATCGGGGGGAAAGGAAGGCACCGTTCTGATCCAACGCTTGCTGGTATTTAACTTTTCACTTTGTTTTGGTGTCAGACATTTTGAGCCTTTATTCTTTATATTCTGCGTCTTCTATTTTATGTTCCAATATCTTCCCTGAGTGTTTTGTTAGCTTGTAACTGTGCAAAAGTAACCATCCGTTTGGAGAGTTTAAGTACTTTTCCCTTCTCTTCCATCACATTTTTTCCTTCTCTGCAACAGCAGTTTGCGTTTTTGTTTTTTTCATGTGCGACTTGCATTAGCTTTAGTTCTGCTCTACGTGTTATTGTTAACACTATAGGCTAATATTCATGACTAAAATGGGGCCCGCTGGAGATGATTTCATAAAAGGTTTAATACTCACCATCTGCATCAGTTAAATTAGTTCTGCACTGATGCACTTGTACAGAGTGTGATCTTTATGCAAAGTCAATCCTGGTTCTCTTCAGTTTGTGGGACTTTTGTTTCACTTGAATCGGTTTGAAATGCAGCGTTGTCCCTTTATTGGGGTGTCACCTCTTCTCTCTCCGTACCTCGCTCCTCCCATCACCCCTCATCCCGCTGTCTGTCTTCCTCCGCCTGCACCCTTGCAAAAAGCTTTCCCGCTTGTGTTTATCAAACCAGTGTGTTACCATTAGTCAACTGTTTGTTTCCCATTCTGTCCGCATCCTTTTTTCAATGATGATCCTTGCTCTCTTTTGATTTGGTAATGTCTTGCTGTCTCATCCCGTCTCTCTGCTTAGATATGTGTGTCTTTAAGGGTTTTATAAGTCACATACCTGTATCCACAGTGATTATCCTCTACTGCCCTTAACCTCATGGTTATTGCTATCCTGCAGACATAAAAGACATAATGGCAATCAAAAAGTAGGGTTTACTTTTAATATAAGGGTGTTTGTGTTTTGATACTCTGATTTTAGTTCATTAAATGGTCACCTTTTTGCTATTATATTCTATAAAGTTTAAATGCAAATGTGTATTCCCTTTACTCCCTAAAAGCTTTAAGGTTAAATTACATTTTTATTTTGTGACTTTAAAGTTGCTTTGATGTGGTATGTGATCTGTTTCTATCTATTATTCTGTAAATCCTTGTATGAAATGAGGAGGATGTAACTAACTTTCTAATGCCTAAGTCAAATGCAGTGGTTCTCAACCAAGGGCAAGACTGAATTAAGTTAAACTTAAATTAAGATGCAAACAATATCAAGATATATCTTATTTTAGTTTTCTTTCTTTCTTTCTTTCTTTCTTTCTTTCTTTCTTTCTTTCTTTCTTTCTTTCTTTCTTTCTTTTAGAACAACATTAACATGCCGAACTTTCTAAAATTTAAACATTTTCTAAAGAAAAAGCCTTTCTGCATACAAAGGTAATTATTTATTTATAATAATAATAATAATAATAATAATAATAATAATAATAATTCTTCATAATGTTTTAAATCTATCAAAAGCTCTAAAGTATGTTAAGAATGAATATTATTTGAAATCCTATCCATTTAACATTGATATCCGGAAACAAGCTGGGTTTGAGTCAATAAGATCTAATCAACCACAGTCTAATATCCAAGTTATGTATATGGCATCATAAAGGGGGTTAGTAACACACCAGAAAGGGGTAAAAATGGGTTTTGTGGGCTTGGTTGGTCTGTCTCTTTGATCGTCAATTTCAACAGAACATAAAAACGAATTATATTTGACAATCCCTAACTGAATCATGATTTTATCATGATTAGTCTGTGCTGAGCAAACCCCAAAGGAATGGATGTTCCATTTACCTAAATGCATGTTTGCTGTAAACATCTATATATACATCAAACATTCAAAAAGCAGAGTTGTTATGAAACCAGAACTGACTGACATGTTTTTTGTTTAAAGTTCATTATACTGACATATATATGTCATTCCTTGCTTGATTTCCTAAAATCTGGGTTCTCAGAAACTGTGCATTGACTCACAAGTACATTTATACTGAATCACATCAGTTTTAGTACAAAAAAGTAAACCACCTTCCACCTTGAGCCTCAAGCTCTGAATAGCACCACCAGTACAAAACAGTATGTCATTGACTCTCCATATGTTCAAGTGTCTCAGATTGCTTGAGCCCACCCTCACTGAAGTGCTCTGGAAATCAATAGGTTTGACATCGACGCTGCCTCCTCTCTTTCTCACTGTGAAATTGAAGGTGCAAAATTTATTTTGCTGTGAATCCCCCAAAATTGTGTTTTTTTGTACAATAGTTTAGCTTTAAAATAAATCAATCTTGACGGATCAAACTAACACATATTTCTTCAATACCAATATACTGTACCTCTAAATAAAGTTTAAAGGCATTTGCTGTTGTCAAGGATGTTTAAAGTGAGCCATGAACACTTCTAATTGACCTAAATGTTTGTGGATATTGTATATTGAGGAAAAAAGCTGGTAACCTTACTGACTTGCTATTAAATAGCTCTTTCATGAAATTTCAGCTCACTTTACCATCCAAAATAGGCAAAGGTAAGGCATTTGTTGTGGAGCTGGTGGCTTTATAAAATGACAGGCCAATGTACAGTGCATTAAAAAAGCAAAAAAATAAATAAACTTAAGAATTGTTGGTGCATTTCTGAAAAATGGTCTAAAGCTCAGGTGCATTAAAGAGAACACAGCAATAAAACACTTTTATTTTCTTTAAAAGGTTGTTCATTCAAATGTTCATTTTCAAATGTTCATTGAAACTGCTCTCATTTAGTGTCTAATTGATTCAATTCCTGAGATGTTGATCATAACTGCAAACCATTCAATATATTCAATTAAAAAATATATTTTCTTAGTTCAGCATTTCAGTTTTAATAGATTTTTTTCACATAAAAATAAACATGATGTTTGTCTCACCATTGTGGTATTTGGTGTTTGTATTGTTTTACAAAATGTGAAGCTAAAACATTTTTCTCCTTTTTGGTAATTGAAATAAAGCTGATATAAAACACAAGTTGAATATTAGGTGAAAAACTATTAAATGAAAACTAGAAGTATTGCCTTGGCATCCAACGGAAACAAAAAGTCAACTGAAATGACTGACAATCAAATGAATAAATAAATCTATATTATATTTATATATTATGAAAAAAAGAATGAAAAAATCACATTCAATTTCTAAAGCTACAATTAAAAAGAAAATGGTAAAAAACAAACAATTTACAATTTATGCTAAGGAAAATAATAATAAAATAGCACTGATGCTATTCTATCCATATTTTCCTCTATTTTTGGCCACATAGTGTACCTCAGTAGTTTCCTGAAATATATTAAGCAGCACAACTGTTTCAAAACTGATAGTAATAAGAAATGTTTGGTGTAGAAAATAATAGGAATAAATAAAAAAGCTAATTTATCAATAAATACTAACTAAAAGTAATAATTCTAACAGTAATGTTGTTGCAAAAAACATGTCAACTGTATTGAAATACACAATGCAATACAGTGACGTTTAAAACAAAACAAAAAAAGACGAACTTTTGCACCACACAGAAGATCATGCAGGTTTGCAATGAGATGAAAATTCTGTCACAACCATTTTTGGACAGCTGTCCCTTTAACAAAATATGCATGCATTTTAATTGAAAGGCAGCAGTGTTTTTTCCTCTGGAGTGCTGCTGATGGTTTTTTTTCAGGTGATATTCTGCACCTGCAATGTGCTGACAGTATGGGGCTAATTAACAGTTGCCTGACTGCTGTAATACTGTGACTTTACATGGAGTGCTGACTTGCCAATAGCTGGAGAAGAAACGGTGCCACTGTTGTGTATTGAAGGTGACAGAGAAGTGTTAGCACGGCCAGGTGACAGTGATATTGTGTGTGTGTACAGTGACCACGAGAGGGTTAATATCTGCAGTCCAGAGGAATGTGTTTCGGGTCAGCAATGAGAATTCCTCAGTTCTGCATTAGTAGGTCACCACGCCGCTGCTTGCCTCAGCAAACCCCTTCATCGTCTCCTTTTTGTACCTTCTTTTCCTTTAGCTAGGGCTCATTTTCATTTTTGAACATTCACTTTTGCAACATTAGATTGTTAGGCATCCTCTTATTCTTTCATTGTTTCCCGTTTCTCCTACTATGTCGACTGAGGTGTTGGGGGTTGGTGAAATGGAGGAAAGGCTAAATGTGTGTGTTTGTTATATAAATGTGGCCACGTGCAGTGTTTAGTCTCGCTGCCCTGAGCTTGTTTGCGTATGAATTATGTACATCATTGTTTTATGTAGATGCTATACATGCTTTAGTCTTCTTTTGCTGTAAAGAAGGACTAATTAAATTATGGAATAATATTTTTAGTAATACATTTATTGAGCATGGATACATTAAACTGATCAGAAGCGACTGTAAAGATGGTTATACAGTACAGTAAATAGATAAATGCTGTTTTCTTGTGCTTTCTGTTTATTGAAGAAATCTGAAAATAAGACATTTTAATAGATTATTAAACCTGTCAAAAATATTGCTTCATATTAATAGAATCCATGTTTTCTGTATATTTTTACATTCACTACTGTATTATATAAGATTTAATAAGTGTGGAGCCTACCACCCTGGACAGGACCAACCTGGTGGTGGTGGGGAGGTTGGGGGGTGAACGTCTGCGTCAGTACCTGCAACCAAATGAATGAATTGCTTCTATATTCCTATGTGTCGTGGCTATTGATTGGAACTGATTGTGATGAGTGACATGACATTAGGTCTTCCTGGTAACTAGCACTAAAAGCTACATTTTCCAAACAAAACCATTTCTTTTAAATAGACTCAGTTTCATATTTGCAGGACAACTCTTCAGTTAGCCCAATTAAACACTGAGTGTATTAAAATTAAAGAGTTATTTTCATATAGACTTATACCAAATGGACAGCAACAGACTGAAACGAGAGTGTGTGTTCCGTGCCTAACCAACTGTGTTGTCACCTCGCATCGTCCACGTCTGGTCTCATCTAGACCAAAAAGCAACACATGAACACACCAAAGGGATATTAGCTGACAGAAAAGAGAGTGTACGTTCTGTACTTATGTGAGAGAATGTGTTTCCATACCCACAGAGAGCAGTAGTCGGTTTTCTCATTCCACAAAGGGAAACAAAAACCTGAAATGCACACAGACAGAGTGTAATAAAGCAGCATGTAGTACCATTTTCACAGTACTTTTTACTCATAGTGGACGGATTTGCTTGTGAAAATATGTCTGATAATCAAATAGTCTGTATATATGTATCGTTTGCAAATATTTGAGAAATGTACTGAAATTACAGCTGGCTTTTTTGTGATCTACAGTAGCTTGACTTCAATTGTTTACTTGGGTACATCAACTCAATTTTTGGGCCACACTTTACAGTAAGGGTTCATTAGTTAATGTTAGCTAATATGATTACTAACATGAACTAAGTAGAAACAGTACTTGTACAGCATTTATTAATCGTAGATCAACATTTACTAATGCATTATTAAAATCCAAATTCAAGCATTTTAACATTAGATAATGCACTGTGAGTTAACATGAACTAAGAATGAACAACTGAATTTCCATTAACTAACATGAACTGTAATAGATGTATTGTTTATTGTTTTCTCATGTTAATAAATGCATTAACTAACATTAACTAATACAACCTTATTGTAAAGTGTTACCCGTTTTTGTTCTAGCGCTCTAATTTGCTGCTGAATAACCACTCAGAATGCTCTCTTCAGTCAACGGCTGATGCCGATTCTAAATGCTAAATCGGGGCAACTAAATCTGACGTTAACCTGACGAGAGGCGATGTATGAAACACACCAAAATAAATAGCCAGACTAGTGCTGACTAGTGGTCACTCCACTTAGGGCCACCGCTGAGCATAAAACTTCTTTACATCTATATAGGGCGGTTTTCGGAACATCAGTTTGGTTTGTCCTGGCCCTATATAGATGTATAGAAGCTTTATGCTCAGTGATGGCCCCTAGTGGAGTGAACTGTCAACAGCAGTAAGAAATATCTAAGAGTGGTCTAAACCAGTGTTTCTCAACCACGTTCCTAGAGGGCCACCAACACTGCATGTTTTTGATGTCTTTTTTGTCTGTCACACCTATTACAGGTCTTTCAGTATCTGCTAATGAGCTGATGATCTGAATCAGGTGTGTTTGCTTAAGGAGACATGGAAAATGTGCAGAGCTGGTGGTCCTCCAGGAATGTGGTTGAGAAACTATTCTAGAAATTACTCTACTCTAGACCAACCTTATGAAAGTATGGCTTACAAGGGGTATACTTAACTAAAAATGTTTCAGGAAACACATTAACGATAATGTACAACTTGAGAACAACATCAATTTTAAGAAACACAGCCCTGTTCTGTTTTTTTAATATATAAAAAAATAATAAATATAGCCCAGTTTCAAAACTCAGAATAGTGTAATTTTTTAAACAGCTAATCAGCATAGAGTTCTGAAGGATCATGTAACACTGAAGACTGAAGTAAAGATGCTTTAAACTTTATAGATTAATAAGAATACATTAAAGAATAGATTAAAATATAAATGTATTTAATTCACAGTATTAAAGGTTTACTGTATTTTAAATAGAGGTAATCATAGCAAACTGTTATAAATCTTATGAACAGACATTTGAATAGTTGCGTGTGTTATTTGCTTATCCAAATGTATATAAACAAAACAATGATCTTTAAACGTTTATGCCTGACCTTTTTAGGTCTTCTTAGGATTCGTTTTAACCACTAAAGTATTTAAATATTATTGTCATTCATTCATTCATTTTCATTTCGGCTTAGTCCCTTTATTAATCTGGGGTCGCCACAGCGGAATGAACCGCCAACTTATCCAGCATATGTTTTACGCAGCGTATGCCCTTCCAGCCGCAACCCATCTCTGGGAAACATCCATACACACTCATTCACACTCATACACTATGGATAATTTAGCTTACCCAATTCACCTATACCACATGTCTTTGGACTGATGGGGGAAACTGGAGCACCCGGAGGAAACCCACACCAACACGGGGAGAACATGCAAACTCCACACAGAAACGCCAACTGACCCAGCCGAGGCTCGAACCAGCAACCTTCTTGCTGTGAGGCGAACGTGCTATCCACTGCGCCACCGTGAGGCCCATGTTATTGTCAATATATGGAAATTTAACCCAGGCGCCAAGAACATATGCTACGCGCAGCATGTGCACTCTTTAACCTGCACACAGGTGGACACATGCACAGATTCACTAGAGTGCCGATATGCAGACCAGGGTATTATGTACACATTCACCACCTAAAGCAGGGTGATATTTGGTTTTAACTGTACACATTCAGCATATGGCCTGCAGCTTAAGGGTGGACCTGGTTTTCAATGTACCTTTGTTCCAGTGTCCTCATTGCTCTTTTATTTGTCTTTCTTTTGGAGATACTCTTGTCTTTCTTGTCTTTCTCTCTTCCATCTGCGTCTGCATCTCTATCTGCTGCCTGTCTCTGCTGTTTTATCCTCTAATCCAACACTGTCCAGACTGTTATCCTGCTCATTGTTTGTGTGTGTGTGTGTGTGTGTGTGTGTGTGTGTGTGTGCGTGCGTGCGTGCGTGCGTGCGTGCGTGCGTGCGTGCGTGCGTGCGTGCGTGCGTGTTTGTGTTTATATATTTTCTCTTTCCTTTTGCCATAGGGACATTCGTATGATATTTTCAATAGGGATATTTTATATCTACCTGAAAACACACACAAACACGCACACACACACTCACTCACACACACACACACACACACACACACTCACACACACACACATATAATCATTACATCATATAATAATAATGATATAATCAAACTAGGGATATTTATGTATTTTTATATTTGTTAAAATTATTTTTGTTTAAATAAAGGTTGTGGATTCATTGGGGTTATTTATATAATATACAATGGCCTCCAAAAAGTTTCTTAAGAAAAGTGAATATAATTACCAATGAAAGCGTGAAGACTCAAGGAGAGATGGTAAGATGTCACTTAATAACATAAAAGTTACATGAGTTTCACCCACATTGGGAATTTTAGGCAGGTTAATTGTGCTTGCCATTGTAGAGTAATAGCACAATGATGACTGTGTGTACTGTAGAAAAATGAGCATGTAAAAAATTGCAGGCTAATGTTAAGGAAGTAATATATAGAGTTTAGTATTTGGGCTGTTTTTCGGGGGTTTCCACTTTGGGCTGGACATTTTCTTCTCTAAAGTAAAATTTCAGACTTTGTTTAATCTCTCAGCACAGAATCACTGTCAAACACACAGATATCAGGCACTTATGACAGCAATAAACATCCTGAGACTTTTTTTTTATTTTTTAGGTTTTCTGAGGGAACGTGAATTTAGAGTGGTCCATTGTCAATGAAAGTTACAAGATGGCTGGTTAAAAAATGTCTGAGGCTTTTGGATGCATGTGCAGAGATTAAGATGAAAGCAGTAACCATGGTTCCCTCCTCAGGGTGTTTGCTCAGAGCAGAGAAAGGTCAGCAAACAGACTGAGCGCAAACACTTGTGCATTGTTCAAGTTCAAGGTGAAGTTTAACGGCTAATGGAAAGCACAGCAGAGTTAAAACATGATATAAGATCAGTGGATTTAAGCTGTTTTGTGATATATTCAATTTCGCTGCTTGGTTTGGTCACAGTCGAGAGCGTGTTTGGCTCTTAAATGATTGTTGATAGCACTTGAGCAGTTGTATTTCCTAATTAATATGATGAAAGCTTCTCAAATGCTTTCAATTTGTGTGCATTAATGACTTGATACTGGAAAGAGGGTTACTCTGTTTGTCGGCTTTCAGAATGACCTGATATTCAGGCTATGGATTTGAAGGGTTATGCAAAGTTAACCGGTTGAAGTTGAAACGGCAGATACTTATCGAGACTACAGAGAAGAAGAGAAATGGCTGAACAATGAAGGATTACCAGATAATATGTCCGCTTGAGTAATCAAACAGACTGGTCCTGTGAGTGATTTGTGCTCAGCTGTGCACGTCTGCCCTCAGACAATGTACAAGGTCACTGGCGGAAGGTCAGATGTCAAAGCCGGGGAAATGTGACACTCCCCTTCTCCCCAACTCTTGTCCAACGACCTCCTGTGTTGTGTCTGGCTGGCCGATGCGTGTCTGTTTTTGACCCCCATGGGATGCCCATTATCAAGTGCTGTTAACTTTTCATCCTGTGCAAACAAGCACCTTTCAAAATGTGACAGATGCACTAACTGTTTAGTTGTGTATGTAGTTCCATTAATGTATAAGAGACCACTTGAAAAGTTTCTCTGGATTCACGATTTTATAGTTTTGTTTTATATTGACATTTAGTCCTAATTGAAAAATATTGTCATTTAGAGTCTTTTTAGCACAAAATAACAAAAAAGTTGCCATGTTTTCAAATATGTTTATATTAATAATATATTTTATTAATATTGTATATTAATAACAAAATGGGCAGCACGGTGGTGCAGTGAGTAGCACAATTGCCTCAAAACAAGAAGGTCGCTGGTTCGAGCCCCGTCTAGGTCAGTTGGCCTTTCTTTGTGGAGTTTGCATGTTCTCCCCGTGTTTGCGTGGGTTTCCTCCGGGTGCTCCGGTTTCCCTTACAAGTCCAAAGACATGCGGTACAGGTGAATTGGGTAAGCTAAATTGTCCGTAGTGTATGAGTATGAGGGCCTCACAGTGGCGCAGTGGGTAGCACGTTCGCCTCACAGCAAGAAGTCGCTGGTTCGAGCCTCGGCTGGGTCAGTTGGCGTTTCTGTGTGGAGTTTGCATGTTCTCCCTGTGTTGGCGTGGGTTTCCTCCGGGTGCTCCGGTTTCCCCCACAAGTCCAAAGACATGCGGTACAGGTGAATTGGGTAGACTAAATTGTCCGTAGTGTATGAGTGTGAATGGGTGTGTATGGATGTTTCCCAGAGATGGGTTGCAGCTGGAAGGGCATCCGCTGCATAAAACATATGCTGGATAAGTTGGCGGTTCATTCCGCTGTGGCGACCCCAGATTAATAAAAGGACTAAGCCGAAATGAATGAATGAATTAATAACAAAATATCAACGTTTTAACTTCAGATCTTTAGAATTAATAAATGAATATTTGACTGAATAACCTTGATTTTGTTTTTAGAACAAATAAAAACATCTGTTATTTTAAACCCAGCATGTTCTGAAAAAGAAAAATCTAAATTATTTTGTTTGAAATCTGGAACTAGCATAGAATGGTACAGAATAAAACAAACATCAAAGGTATAGTTAACCCAAAAATTACTCAATATTTACTCATTCTCAAGTGGTTCCAAACTTTTATAAGCTTCTTTCTTTTGTTGAACTCCAAATAAGATATTTTGAAGATAGCTTAACATCTGTAACTATTGACTTTCATAGTATTTGTTTTTTATACGATGGATGTCAATGGTTACAGGTTTTCAGGTTTGAACTCAACTTAAACAGGTTCAGAACAAGTGACGTTTGAGTAAATTATGACAGAATTTCCATTTTTTGATGAGCTATTTCTTTAACTTTTTAGTCTGTACGTAAGTGTACAAATATACAGTGTGACACACACACACACACACACACACACACGCACACAAACACACTCAGACAAGGAGCAAGATCGTACGCGTGAGCACCCCTCTCAGCT
>CAIGQW010053747.1:8190556-8220556 GCA_903798125.1 Danio choprae
CACACACACACACACACACACACACACACACACACACACACACACACTCGGGCCCCTCTCATGGCACAGTATTGATCTCAATGCATTTGCCTTCCATTTATCCAGTGAACACAAAGAACTGCGAACTCACCCGCTACTGTGCCCAAATCCATTGAGGGACGGATCATTGGCCCGCCATAGACATGCAGAAATAGGTTTAGGGTAAGCGTTAGTCAATGGAAATGTGCTCTACAACAACTTTAGCCTGTCCATCCCCCCCCCAACCTGAATTAATTGACAACATCTCACATACTGTTAGTCGTGTGTTATGAGGTCACGTTATTTGGCTGCATGATTCAAAATTGCATATTGCAGCACACCAGCGGAGAAACATAAATTAGATAATAAAAGTCGATATTCAGGCATAATACATTAACGTTCAGGAAATGGGAAAACTGTATATCATGCGGCGTTGAGTATGAGAGAAAAAAAAAACATTTAATTAAATGATGGAGTTGGCTGTTCGAGTTAAAGGAAACAGTCACAGATGCACAGCTTTTGATGCTGAAAAATGATAAACATACACAAACATACAGAAAATTCAACAATTTTATGTTTTTTATGGAAATTTAAATTGTTTCAGCTGATAGCCGTGAGATATTAAAGTAATTTCAGCACTTGTACAACCTCTTCACCCTTGTGTATTACTCCGCCCACATGAGTGGCAAGCAGAGGACTACAGTTTGACAAATATTGCAGCTGTTGGACAACAAAATGTACTTTTGAGGCTATTTTAGTCGAGAATGTAGTTGTTTAGATTGCAACTATGCAGTTTATTTATAAGGATAGTGCCTATTTTAAATATTTGTAAATTCTAAGATTCAGTGCGTTGCGGCCAGCCTGCCATACTGAGCAGAGCAAAGACGGTTGACGTTCCGTCACAAGATGGCGACAGAGACCGCATAATAAGGCCTTGGGGAAGAAAAACAGCATTTTTTCAGTGTACGTTTCAAACTACAGCTGAACAAATCATTACACAGGTAAGTGACATTCTAAATCGATCTCTCTCTTTTGTATTTTGTAGTGCTGTATTTGTACCATAGTAATCTGGTAGTGTTTTCTTTGCTCTTGCTTATATTGGGGTTAATTATTGTGATCTCCCGATTGCAACAGAGAAATACTGGGAAATCTCTCTAGACTGATGGCATTTCATGCCGTTCAGCCTTATAATATTAAAATGTCAGCAAAATCACATTTTGTCATAATTTTAGAGATTATGCTAGAGAATCTTTCAAATACTAGCTCTGAAGGAACATTTGTGAAGTAGCTATCGTTTCTGCTGTTCTGACGGTCAGCTGCTGATGTGTATGAACGGCGGAAGAAAACAGTTCCTCTTAAAAAAGGGTTTTTGAAACTCTCCGTGTTTGATTTTCTTTTTTATATAGACGATTATGCCGTCAAACTGTTGTATAGATACAATATCACACTCGTAGCAGTGCGATTTGGCTGTATGTTGTCACTGGTGGGACACTAAGGCACTCGGCCTGCAGCCTCGAGCCAATGCACGCCTCCCACCAGTGCCGATATACAGCCATATCGAACTGCTACTCGTGTGATATTGCTCATTTATCATATACATAATTGTTATATATTGTGGTTTTGTCTTTTTTTTATTAGTTCTCTCATGCGTGTTTATAAAACGCTATTGTCTAGTTTTTCCTGTATTAGTAATTTTAGATATTATTATGTATTTTAGTTTCACAGAGTAACTACTGTAGTTTTAATTAATATCTTGAATAAGTTAATAGTTATATTCTTAAAAAAATGTTTTTAACTTTGAAATTGTGTTAATATAATTTTAACATTTTTGTCATTGTGTGTTTTTGTAATTTCATTTTATTTTTTCAGTTTTGGCTATTGGTCGTATTTTACTATTAGTTATATTTAATTCAATTTAGTTACAATTTTAGAAGTTAAAAGTTAAACTCTTAAAAAATTTTTATATTTCTTTGGCATTTTTTAAAACCCCCTTTTATTGTCTTTTAAAACCCTCTTATCAATCCAGACAGTTTTTTTCATTGTGTTGTGTTGCAGTCAGTGTGTGTGTTTTCCTTTCTGAAAGGATAATTCGACAGGCCTGTTCAAAGCTCTCTCTCTGCCCGCTCTATCATTCTGGCTGCTGAGACTCAGGTTGCCAAGACACCAGACTGTTTTGTCTGCCCTTTGACCCCTTTAAGAGGTGCTTTGGTCAATCAGGCATTACCCATGAGGGGCCAACAGAGGGGGAAGATGGGGCGACATTTCCTCTCGAAAAATTTGGTACAAAAGGTTGTTCTATACATCCGTTGTATGCAGGGGTACCGGCACAGTTATTGGGAGGCACAGACACACAAACAAAAGACACAGATGAATGTATCCATGGCACAGTTGTCTTTGGACAAAATCTGTGAGGTCCCTTGTGTAGTCGGGGTTTGTGCTCACGATAAGAGCAGCTCGCAAAGGCTAGTGCTTGGTAGAAAGATTTGATTGTGGTGGTTGAGTAAAGCATTGACTGAATAAATGCTAAGCTTAGTTCTGGATTTGGAAGTCTATTGTATTTTTTTGTAGAACTTCGTTTTAGAAGATTTCATAGCCAGGTGTGGAAAGAGTACAGTAAAATACATCATACATGGGCAAAAGTTCCATTACCTGCCACAAAATGTAGTAAATGTAAAAGTGTCTGTTCTAAATGCTATACTCCTAGTACACGAGCAAAAAATCTAAAATAAGATTAATAGCCATAATGACAGAGAACATGCTTTTTTCTTGTTCATCTTTAATGAAGCATTTCATGTACGGATTCCATTTAGTTTTTTACCTCCACAATGTTTATTTTTAGTGGCAAGAAAACTCATTAGCTGATAGTAAGTAAATATCATCATAAACGTTACCTTAGCAACCACAAGGTGGGAACGCCCACTAGTGACTTCAATCGCCACCCAGGGCGAAAGACAACTACAAAGTTGCTTGTAATGTGAATAAGGCTTAAGACCTCAATGCATTAGTTATGTATAATATTAATTTCATTTTTACAAATTTTTTCCAGTTGGCATTTCTGTGTGGAGTTTGCATGTTCTCCCTGTGTTCATGTGAGCTTCCTCCAGGTGCTTTGCTTTCCCCCACAGTCCAACGACATGCGATTTAAGTGAATTGGGTGAACTAAATTGACCCTAGTGTATGAGTGTGTGTGAATGCAAGAGTTTATGGGTGTTTCCCAGTTATGGGTTGCGGCTGGAAGGGCATCCGCTGCATAAAACATATGCCAGAATAGTTGGCGGTTCATTCTGCTGTGATGACCCCTGATAAATAAGGGATTAAGCTGAAGGAAAATTAATAAATAAATGAATAAGTGCTGGTATATCAAAAAGAACTACAGTTTCAGCTAAAAATCGTCTTTAGTTCTAGTGAAAGTCTTGTCAAAGTTAGCTTTATTGTCAATTCTGTCACATGTACAGACATACAAACAATTTGAAATTACTTTCAGACCCTGGGTACATACAAATAACAAACAAAGCACTACAAGTGGAATGTATACATTGAAAATATACATTCATTCATTAATTTTCTTTTCGGCTTAATCCCTTTATTAATCAGGGGTCACCACAGCGGAATGAACCATCAACTTATCCAGCACGTTTTAGGCAACAGATGCCCTTCCAGCTGCAACCCATCACTGGGAAACACCCATATACTCTTATTCACACACATACACTATGGACAATTTAGCTTACCCAAATTCACCTATACCACATGTCTTTGGACTTGTGGGGGAAACTGGAGCACCCGGAGGAAACCCACGTGAACACAGGGAGAACATGCAAACTCCACACAGAAATGCCAACTGACCCAGCCGAGGCTCGAACCAGCAACCTTCTTGCTGTGAGGTGACAGCGCTACCCACTGTGCCACCACTCCAGCCTAAAAATATACAATAAATACAAATAATTATAGTAAAGGGTAAGAGAGAAAAAATATATGAAAATCCAAAATATACAAATAAGGGCAAATAGCAGAAAGAGTGCAAATAATTGAAGAGTGCAGTGCAATGAGAGTTTGTTAAAGCGATAGAGCTATTTTTACAGTATATAATAATAGTAATATGAGGTAGTTGTTGTCAATGCTGTAGTGGTAGAAGGAAAAAGTCACCTCCGTTGTATATGAGCTGAGACTGCATTAACTAACAGCAAGTTACCATTTTTGGATAAACCTTCCTTTAACCAGCATTTGTTCCTGAAAGAGGATAAATCAAATACATTACAATGTAGTGAATATGCTTTTCTGTACTTTCTATTTAAAGTCAATATTCCACCCATCAGGAGTTATAATTCCAGACCAAATATAATTCCAGACCATCCCATCCTGCCATAGTGGTTTGTATTGACAGACTACTACCACAATCTGCCTTCTGATCTCTGACCTATTACCTAAACCTTTTATCATAATCATATAAATATGCATATAGAAGAACCACTCTGGCAATCACAGATAGTAAAAGGACTGTCAAGCATAATAAAAGTCCAATTTACACTTGACTCCAGTGAACCAACGACTGACATGCCTTTGAAATGAATCCTCTCTCTATAAGCAGAACTGCATCTTGTCTTCTCTTCTCCTCTGAGGGTTGTTGTGAGTCGCTGTGAGTTCTCGTCAGGACTGATAAGATTAGCGTGGGCTCTGTTCGCACCCCAGGACACAAAGTATGTGGAACAGAATAACAGCTCATGGGGAATTTATGTTGCTCTGTTTAATGGCGTTAGATATGTTATGCTTCAGACTATGAAATTGGCCTGGAAGAGAGAATTTGTTTGCTTTTTCTCTCCCCGAATGAAGATAATCGGTGATGAAAATGAACTCGCTTTGATTTCTGACGGCTTCTTTCATTTCAGTTTTATTTCCGATGTGAGCATTGACCTGTGCGTGACCTGTTTAATATGGTGTGTGCAGATAAGATTACTGGCAGGCAGAAGGGAGAGGGTTTTTTTTTTCCTCTTTTCTTTCTCATGCAGATGAACACAGAAGCCTGTCAAAACAGACATGAAATATGAATTGCATACCAGAGATCTGGGGCTGGAGTTTGTTTATATTTAAACACTTATGTGAATTCTTGGCATGATGTCACAATTATCTGGGTAAGATGATGCGTCGGGGGAAAACCCCGGGTGTCTGGATGAAAACGAAAAAATGAGAGCGCGTGCATGCAAGCATGAGGTTGAAAATAACTTCATCAAGCGTATTTTATTGCATTCATTGAAACGTTCAAATGCACTGTGATCCCAAAATGAATTGGGACAGATAGACTGGTCTTTAACATGTATGAATGTCTTTCAGTTATGTAACAAAATAATAATAAAAAGTCAGATGTTATTTTTTTATTTGTAAACTGTTTTTTAAAAAAACACATTACAAAAAGGGTTTTGTTGGCTTTCAAAGAGTAAAACCATTGTATATGGGTCAAAGAAGAAAAGCATCAAAATAATAAGTGTATACAGCTTTACTTTTATGTGTACTCTAATGTGTCCTGTTCTATTTTTTTCCTGCACAAAAATAATGAGCATGACACATTTTTCCATGAAGTACTAAATACACCCTCTAAAATCTGAAACAGTTTATATCAAAAAATCTATTTTGACCAAGAATCAATTGATGACATATATTGTCATAGTAAAGCCCCAAATTACCAATGACTTATTTTACATTTTTATACTTTACAACTATCCTAGTTTTTATACATTTGTCAGCAAGGTGTTTTAATTGTTTAAAATATAATAACATTTAGTTTGATCACTTATCCATTTGTCTGATTTAATAAGTACAAATCAAAATAAAGATGTTGCTTACTTTTAACCTAAGTATATCTATGGTCTAAGTTGCCTAAATAAGTGTATCTATAAAAATTTTTACAAATGACAAAAAGTCACGACAACAAATGTTTTGTGTTACTTTTACTTGTTTTGACAATTTAATCAGTTATACAAAGTTTAACTTAATTTTTAGTCCATTTGTTTGATGCAGTTGAGATGACTAAAAAAGTTTATTTTATTCAACAACAAAAAAGAGGCCATAAGATTTTTATCCATCAAAAATGAAAGCACTATAATATTTGATGATAAAGAACTGCTTATTTGATTGATTGTTGAAATGCTGTTTAATGTTTTTGTAGACTGTATTTTGAAGTCTAATGTAACATTTCATACAGTTTTCGATTGACTTTTATCAAAAACTATCCTATATAGTCTCTGTATTCCACATTTGTGTGTATATCATGCCTTTTAAGACTTTACTCTTTTGTGTTTCCATGAAGCTGGGATGCATCACCTGAGATCAGCTCTGGTTCTCCTCAGGGACTACAGGTGTTCACTCCTCATTCCACATCAGCAGACCAGCTGGTCAGTGATCAGGTAACCAAACGTCTCTGCCCCACCATCATTTTCCAGCCTTTGTCTTCTTTGCCTACAAAACAAACAGACACACACATGCCTGAGCTGAAACTCAGCTTTAAATCGAAACCTTAAACTCTACAAACCTGTTTTCAGGCTTTTTATTGGCGAAGCTTCTGCTTATGTTCTTTATGAGAACAGCTATAAAGCCCAGCAGAAATATGAAAGATATGAACCAGCTATTATCATATCTGCGTCAAAAGATTGTCTCTCAATCTTTTCTTACATGAATGGCTTTGTTGGACGTCAGGTTGCTCTGAATATTTCTGATTGTCCCTGAATTTCTTTAGCATTCCATTGTGCGCATACAATGCCAACTGACCTTCATATTTTGCTGATGACCAGAGCTGTGTGTGTGTATCACTGTTTTCTCAGCAGCAGAGCTCAGTCCCACCAACATGCCTGGCATACACAATAACCCCTCTGACGTGATTGACAACTCTGCCCTAGCAACCGCTTGGCACGTTGCCGGGCTGCCCGGGGTTGCCAGGGAATGTGTTCCCATAGCAACACGTTCAACCACTTTATTTGCCACCTTGAAATGTAGCGAAGGTTTTGCAAAGAGGCAGAAATAAGGGATTGCTGAGAACATTTGCCCAGAAAGGTGATAAGACATGATAAGAAAGGTGATAATATTTTTGTTATTTATTTATTCATTTTATATACTTGCCTAGTTAAGCTAATTAATCTAGTTAAGCCTTTAAATTGCAGAAAGGTGTTGAAAAAAATCTTCTCTCCATTAAACAGAAATTGGGGAAATTAACATTTAACAGAAGGGCTAATATTTTTAACTTCTGAATTCTGACATGATGAACACAGATGAAATATAAAGTAAAAACATGCTTCCATATATGCACAATTGCATTCCATTCTGATATAAATATATGCTAAATAAATATTTTGACATGCATGCCTTAAAAGTGATTCTGATTCAAGAATACAAATATAATAAAAAGCGTATATTTTTACATATCATTAGTAACTACACATTACTCGTACATGTTACTTATTTCTCAGTAACATTTATTATATGTAAAAATAAAAGTTTTTTTTATTAGATTTGTTATTACTGTATCAGAAGAAAAGTCTGTTTTATTAGGAAAGTAGGCAACCATTCCACAATGTCTTGGTATTTGATCCAACAGTGTAACCTTCAAGAATTAGAGTAAAAACAGAGACAATTATGGCAAGGAAAATAAACATTAAGATGAAAACAGCATTACAAAATATAAAATCTCCTTACATAAAATAGGGATTGTTTCGAATTAGTTGGAAAAAAATGAAATGTGGACAGTGTCAGTATATCAATAAAGGAATAAAATATACTGCCTTATATGTAACCTATATGCAAATACCACTAATAAATGCAGATATATACCAGGTCTTTGTTGCATGGGTATATAACCAAAAATAACCAAAATACATTGTATAAGATAAAAAGATTAACTAAAGATAATGGTCATTGAAGATGTTTCATAAATTTTGATTTTGAATAAGTTTTGATTATTAATGTGCATTTCTAAGCACATTATTTAGGCAGCTTTTAAGGCATTGTATCTGGTTTAGTTGTATCACGGTAAAAAAATAAATTCCTATACTAACAAACCATATCAATGGAAAGCTTTTTTTATTCAGCTTTCTGATTTCAAAAGATTGAAACGTATGATGGTTTTGTGGTCCAGAATCACATATACGGTATGTCATGTATTGCATTTTCTATGGCTGGACAGGTTCTTTTTATTTTTATTTTTGAAAGACAATATAGTTAACTAAATCTAATTTCATATTTTTGGCCTTGCGTGCAGGAGAATGAAAACCTTCATTTTGAGATCAGTATTTGTGAGTTACTAACCCAGTTGACTTAGTCCCAGCTTTATCGTTTAGTTCAAGTTCAAAGGTGCACAAGTGTGGATCATACATTCCTACATATGCATTTCAACCCACACCTTGACTCACACAGTTACACATCAACACTCAAAAACTCACAGGTTCACAGAACACAACTGATATCAGGTGTAATGTATCCAGTAATGGTATTTGTATGGAGAGTGAACCAAAAGGGTTGTGTTGAGGAATGTGATTTTTAAAAAACACTGATTGGAAGAGGGCTGTTAAAAACGCATCTTGTGGGGCTGAGGCTGAAGCTACAGTAGTTCTGTAGTTTCAGCATGAATTGATTTTAAAAGAGAACAAGGAGGTTGGCAGAGAGTAGGGAATATAAAGGGTTTGGATAATTGAAGAAAGGGAGGAGGTAAGAATGAGATGTAGGTGGTCCAAAAGTAGAGGGACAGAAAGTCACTGGGATAGGGCAGAATTGGGGAGGGAAGCTGACGACATTCGTTGTGGTGTGAGAGGAAAGTGAAAAGGGCATGGGTTTGGAAATGAAAAAGGCACGGGACCAAAAAATCTACCTGGCAACACGCTAAAGGAGGCCCTGGTATTGCCATGGTAACATGCCAGAGAATTGTCACAGGTTTTTGATGTGGCGCTCATCTTTTTATCCATTCTTTGCAAAAACACAGAATCTGTGAGCAGGGGTTGCCTGACATATTGTACTTTTTTTTGCATGGATTTTGATTATATCTCTGAAGTTTTGAAGAATTTGGTAACAAAATGGATTTGGTTACCTTCGCATTGATGACTTTCGTTTAGCCCTTCTAATTACTTTCTCTTGTTCCCCAAATGGGTCCTATTGTGCTTTTTACACATTTTACTTCCTTTAGAGCATAATGTGTTAATTTTTCAATTTTAAAAAGATTGGTAACTTTAGTTTAAGTACCAATTCTCACTATTAACTTGTGACTTATTACCTGCCGATTATTAAATTAATGGCGGTGTATTAGTACTTACAAGGTATGTATTATGAACCATATTCTACTCAATACCCAATGAGTGAGAATAGTGAGACCAAAATGTATCATTAAGCACTAAAATGACTTCATTTTACTATTGAGTTCTCTACTGAAAATGTGTGCAAGAGATGCTGTTTTACAGATCTAATGTACTGATAACACATGCAATTTCTTCCCCAACTGTTTACATTCACAGACATGAAGAATTACATTCACAAACATGACATAAACGACTAACCAGCTCAACACAGCAACAGCAGTTTAACCAATGATGTGAGTCTGAGGCAGGTCTATCTGTTTATAAGCAAATAGCATGGAGGCAAAGTGTTCAGGGACACCCATCTGAAAACTGTATCTCCTTCTGTTCTGTTGCCATTTGTGTCACAGACACATTTTAGTTTTCATATCAGCAGAATCTTACTCGCATGATAGCTGATTATCTCTGATTATTACTCTTTTTACATATTAACAATGAACATGTTTCACTAATATTTGTCAACCAGAAGACAGGTTCATAAGCTATTTTATCATTTCAAACCGAACCAACCGTTTACTTAAAAAATGTCTTACCAAAGTTATCATTAACTAAAACAGCCCATTGCTTAAAATAAGCATTATTTGAGCTAGCTGAAGTACTAAAATATTCAAACTAAATAAGCTAGAACGATATAGTCATTTAAAAAAAGCTTTAACCAACACAAACAAACACATCCACACCACACAGAGGCACACACACAATTATGTCCTAAAATAATTTCTTGCTTCATCTGAAAGCACACATTAATCACGCTGACCCTGTTAGTTTTCTCAACTATAGCAGTCGTCATATCTGCAACAAACACACGAAGGTCATAAACTCATTAGCTGAACTTCTACACTCATTAAGCTAAGACCTCTTGGATTAATTCACAGCGCTGTAAACAAATGGGAAGAACAAACACAAACAAAGAAGCCCGGCTGCAGATAAACGCATTAGCATTCCTTTGCATGTATGCCATCTGTGAATTGTGTGTAGTCGGCATGAATGCAAAGCGATCCGGCTTTAACCTATGGCTTTCGTAGGCCTTTTGGTGTCTGTGTGTGAAAACGAGAGGTCTCAGAGGAGCGCTATGCCGCTACTTTCCTGCTGAATAAGCACTAGCTTCTTTGCTAGCAGACAGACTCCTGCCTCTATATTGCCAGGCGAGCAGAATCCGTCTAGACTGACGGAAGATGAGCCCGCAGCGGTGATTTACACAGGACATATACACACACATATGCTTCTAATGGCGGTTTTCCTACAGCTTTACATATTTTCCTTAAACTACATGTGTGTGAGAGAGAAATTAGCATATGAGAGGCTGATGATAAATGAAAGCGTATTATTATTAGTTTATCATTATATATATTTTGCTTAAACTGTGTGTGCGTGCGTGCGTGCGTGTGTGTGTGAGAGAGAAATTAGTGTATGAGAGAATGATGATGATGATGATGGTGATTATAAAAGAAAGCATATTATGAGGGCAACATGAATATTTTAGTAGTTGCAGAGAGTGGGTGGTTTCAGCAAGGAGGTCAGTGTGTGTGTGTGTATTATGTATGTGAAGCCACTAATGAGCAGAGACAATGTGCTGAGGTGGTTCAATTCACTGTATCTCCAGCAGAGGGCAACAATGCCACAACAATGATAGCTTTAGATTAAGGTTTTGTGCTTGTGTTGTTTGCTAAATATGAAAGAGAGTTTGTTTATTGTGCTTCTGGTGTTTGTTGTGTGTCTGCATGTAAATGTGTACTAAAACACTGTTTTTATTGTAGAGAATTGTAGGTAAGGTGTGAGGTGGGGCTATTTTCTGAAAGAAAAAAAAGGTCACCCTCGTGGCAGCAAATATTTATTTGCAAGATTCACTAACTTAGGAAGCAAAATAATGTAAGATATAAATTTTTGATTTCTGAAAAAGTGATAAGCAGGTTTTAATTTAAAGGGAGAACAGAATTATTTTGCTCAACCCATTACATATCTTCTTTTAAGCATAAAACTAACAAATTTTGACATTTTTCAGAAACTTTTTTGGCCTAAAATCTGTCCTTTTTTCTTCTATATGCAATATGTTTTATTCATTCATTTTCTTTTCGGCTTAGTCCCTTTATTAATCTGGGGTCGCCACAGCGGAATGAACCGCCAACTTATCCAGCATATGTTTTACGCAGCGGATGCCCTTCCGGCCGCAACCCATCACTGGGAAACTTCCATACCCACTCATTCACACACATACACTATGGACAATTTAGCTTACCCAATTCACCTATAGCACATGTCTTTGGACTGTGAGGGAAACTGGGGCACCCGAAGGAAACCCACGCGAACACAGGGAGAACATGCTACATTTATTTATTTATTTATTTATGTTACATTTTTAATGATTTAAGCTTAATTTGTCTTGAATTTTCAGTTTTTCAATCATAAATTATTTTCCTCCAAGTACTATATACTTTTTTATATGCTTTCATATACTCATATACTTTCTTAAATTTCAGATATGACAGCCAAAATAAAAGAGATGTCAATAGTAAAGATGCTAAATAATAAGCTGCAGCAGTATTATCTGGCAATGGAGTGATAAGGTCCTCAACAGTTTCTCTAGTGGGCATTTGATGGAGAAGTCTGTGGCCCTGCATGTGCGTTGCGGTGTGAGGTAGTTGGTTGTATGGTTTCGCATAATAAACAGCCCGGAGTTAACTGTACAACCTTCTAGCTTTCCCTGCGGCTGCACGATTACGGCTCTCAGAAGCAGATCTGACGCCTGAAGCAGCATGAGATGAGCTCATGTGGACAGACTGAAGCAGTGATTCATTTGCAGCAGCTTATATAGTGAATAGGGGATGAAATATTTCTGTAAATACAGTTTGAGGGGTTAAATTAGATACAGTGGTGTCCTGGAATTAAGGTTTGCGGTTGAACTATGAGTCTGAAAAACCAGCATGGGAAAAAAAACTAAGTTAAATGCATTATAGTTTTTGTGGGGTAAATTCTGTATTTTTGTATATAACGGGTCAGATGTTCCTTGGATTATTGTTAAATCATGATCACCAGGTTTTTACAGTAACCATGTCTTGAAGATTTTGGTTGTAATGGTTGTTATTGGAATAAATTAAAAGTAAAATGATTTAGAAAGAATAAAGGGAGATAAGAAGGAAAGAAAGAAAAAAGTTTAGTTAAGCATTTAAAGTAATATTTATATTTTGACAACATAAACAAAAAATTTTAAAAATATGAATAATAGTGAATGTGTATATAATGTGATAAATATGCAAAAACAGCTAAAGCTTCTTGGTTTTTAGCTTTTATGATTTTCTTGTGTGTGTTTAAATATTATAATAAGAATGATGCCATTTATGTTTCAAAATAGATTTTTAATCAATTAGGAAGTATTTGTATTTAAAATAATATGTATGAATATGTGAATGTGTGTAATGTGTACAGTATGTAAAGATATGTGTGTGTGTGTATATATATATTTATATACATATACACAGCAAGAAGGTTGCTGATTCGAGCCTCGGCTGGGTCAGTTGGCATTTCTGTGTGGAGTTTGCATGTTCTCCCCGTGTTGGCGTGGGTTTGCTCTGGGTGCTCCGGTTTCCCCTACAAGTCCAAAGACATGCGGTATAGGTGAATTGGGTAAGCTAAATTGTCCGTAGTGTATGTGTGTGAATGAGTGTGTGTGGATGTTTCCCAGTGATGGGTTGCAGCTGGAAGGGCATCCGCTGCGTAAAACATGCTGGATAAGTTGGCGGTTCATTCCGCTGTGGCGACCCCAGATTAATAAAGGAACTAAGCCGAAATGAAAATGAATAAATGAATATATATATTGTATTGTCACATTCAGTTATGAATTATATGAAAGATAATAAAAGTATATGTTTCAGTTAAAAAAATTAGATAAAGTACTACTGTTGGTAATTTTACTTTTCTATCGTAAACCATTTAGCTCATTTCTTTCACTTTTTTTGCTGTAATTCGTTTTTGGTGTCTGTAAACTTCTTTCATTTCATTTGACCATCTCAAGGGTTAACGAAAACCTTTTTATGCAATTTTGGTCATTTCTGTGTTTTGGTGGCCTGACGTCAAAACTTTTAAGTTTTGGAAACAGCACTGTTGCTGTTTCTTTGCAAGTTACAAAACCATTAGCTGTGAAAGCAATGCACAATACAGTGCTTTTAGTCTTTTTTGTTGATCCTTGTTAAAGGGGATCACTTTCACAACATTGTATCTTCAGTCATTTTGACATTAAGTCATTTTGCTGCATCAGAGCCACATATTAAAACTGTTAAAACTGTTTATCCTAACAACAAACATGATCTGTATCAAATATTGAAGGGCCAGCTTGACTATGTCTAAACCTGGCCAGTCATCGTCATCACGCAATTATGATCATGAGCAAGAGACGTGTTATCAAAATCACACCCAAACTCCTACCAACCCAATCACAAAATCTATCATATCCTGTTTATATAGTATCAAAGTATTAAATAAAAGCATACAATGGCAAATATATATCTGAAATGCAATTAGGTTTTTAAATTTTTGGTTCATGCCCTATTTGCTGTCATGGCGAGGGCGGGGTTATGACTAGTACTGCATCCAGCCACCAGAGGGCGATTGAAATATTTTGGCCTCACTTTTGCCATTGCTGCGGTTCATCAAGTTCAGCTAGCATTGTTAATTTTTCACTTCAGCTGTATGAAACAGAAGCACTTTCACTTTGTTTCAGACATTTGTACCCCACTCAACATCATTCAGCAAGCTCAAAACTGACTGTGTTTAGCATGCACTACCGAAGACCGAAGCCTTTTTTTTTATTAAACTCATCAACAGTTGGTACTTTAAGGCGGAATGTGTGTCGTGAAGTCAAAGTCATTTCATTGTCTAGTATCAGCTGAGGAATGCAAACGCACAAAGCGCCAACCCTTCATAGTCTGTATCATGTTTAGCTTGAAAAGCAGCGCATTTGCAAAAATGAATTTTTCTCACATCAATGGCACGCGCCGTTGCGTATGCATCAGCTTTAAAGAAATGCTGAGAACGTGGTGTGATTTATCGCCATTGGCATCCAGTTAGATAAAATGCATCCGATACCCAAACCTCTCAGCTCGCGCTTTAAATTGAATTGATTGTTTATTAGATTACAAATTCCATGAATTTATTTCTTTTATTTTCTTGAGTATTTTCTAACTAAAGGACAAATGTTTTTAACTCAGAAACTGCAGAAGCCTTTAACAAAGCAGAGCACTTGTGCTGCTTGTTTGCGTCTGCACACTGGTGTGTGTTGGTGTGTTTATTTGTTTGTGTCTCTATCTCTGCATCAGCATCGAGTCCCCCATCCTCCTCTCCCCCTGTGTGTCTGGCTGGTGGCTCAGACAGCCTGCATCCGCATTGCGTTCTAGCTCTCTTTTACTCCCCCTCTGTATCTCTCTCTCTCTCTCTCTCTCTCTCTCTCTCTCTCTCTCTCTCTCTCCCTCTCTCTCTCTTTTCATTCTCTTTATCCCTCACTCTGTCTCTTTCTTCCTCTTTCACCTCTGTTGGGTGGGAAAAAGGGCACGTATCAGCATATATGTGCTGAGAGGTTGTTCTGTGGTCAGATGTCGATAGTTTCTGTTGTATGTTGAGGAATCAGTGTTGGGTTCACACACCATAATGGCATGTGTTGAAGTGATATGTTGTTTTTTTGTGACACATACAGGACCAATCGTGTCCTTTTGCTTTCATTTCTTTTTACCTCAACCACTCTTTCTCTATTTCTGCAGCTCAGATCAGTGGTGTGGTGTGTATGCGCTAATAAGTATTTGCTTGTGGATTTAAACTTGAGTCAAAAATCATGTTAATCAATTGTGTTTTTTCTAGTTTTTGTTTGTTCATTTGAAACTTTTCATAATGTACAGTGTTTAATGCTGCCTAATGCTTGATTTTGATTAGTTGATGTAATGTGTGCACAGTGAAAAAAAATATGATCAATTAGTCAAGACCTCAGATGTTTTTATGTTAATTTAATCATGTTTCAACTTATTTGTCATTTACACTCACTTAAAAATGTAAGGCAACCAATTATTTACAGTGCAGTTATTTTCATGGAGATTCTAAAATAGTTCCAGCCAGGTCTAGACTTCATTACACTTCCATATTACTTTGTCCACAGTTATTTTCAGTTATTTGCTGCAGTTACAGGGTCTGGTAAGTCGTACATCTAACAACAGTGCAAGAACAAAAATCCACAAAGGCAATGACCAAGCAAATAAATGTATTAAACAATAGGGTAAAAATGGCAAACTATTTCCGTTCCCACAAAATGATATTTATTATCTACGGAAATACTCTCTCTTGAGCTCTCTTTCCATATAAATACAAATGACTCATTCCAGAATTGTGGGTACATTTCAAGCATTTTCCATTCCTTTTCCTTAAAGTTGAATGATATGCAGCAAATCTATAATTTACAAACCGAATGCATTGTTAGTATAAAATAATGCAACATGCTTAAATGTGATAAGGAACATGTGAATCTGTAACTAAGTGTTCTTGTTAACTTGTTAAACTATTTAAAATGCTAACAGAGTTGACATTTTCCACCATTTTGTGCTTAGCTCAAGAATCGAACCTCACACAAGATACCTCATGGCTTGTCTAAAACAGAATCTTACATATTTTCATCATATAATTGTTCCTAAAAGAGAACGAGACATTCACTGTAATATCACATATAAGAGAGCTGACAAATAATTAATCTACTGTTGGTGTATCCTAAAATTGTGTTCAAATCAATGAGAGAAAAATAATGGCATGCCTCAATGCCTTCCAGAGTTTCCCACCAGAGGAAGTGGCATCCCTTAAAGCAAGTCACATTCTTTTTCTATCAGTGCTTTACAGATTGTTAATCATTTTATAACCAATATAACAGAGTTGACCAGAACATATGCGCAAATGCAATGTTTATTTCTTTTTACCACTAATTTACAAAATAATACAGAAAATAAATCATTTATGCAAATGTTTATTTCACTTATACATTAAGTATAAAATAAATATAATTAATAATTTTACGATAATTGAAGCGGAATGCATGGATTCAGGTGGAGACACACAACGGTATAGTGGGAGTCTTTAAATATTTTCAAGACAAAAAGTTTCTAAATGCACATACATGTATTATTTTTTTATGTAACTTGATGTCATTTGTACTTTTTTTTCACAATTAAGTTTTTGATTTAAAAAAATAATAGAGGGTACCCTCAATTCTAGAATCAGCCACATACAGTAGATGCAGTTGCACAACTGAAAAGATTATTGGGGTCAGTTTTTATGTGTTTTAAATTTTTTACACATTAACATAATGTGTTCTTTTGTTGTCATTTTTTGTGATATTGGAATTTTTTCTGATGTTTTTAAACCTTTTAAAGATTTAACGGTTGATAACATTGCGAACAATCAGAACATCTCTCTCTCTCTCTCTCTCTCTCTCTCTCTCTCTCTCTCTCTCGTGTGACTTTTCAAATATGCTTCTTTTCAAAAATTTGACTGTGAAATATGTTTGTTCTACAAGGACTCAACAAAAAAAATGATCAAACGTGACCATGAAAATGTTTATAATGTGACATTTACATTTAATTGTCTAAAAGACAGTTTTATCAAAAGCAACTTACATACGATTACAATAGAAGCAAAACAAAAGAAGCCAACAAAAAAGAAACATGTAATTGCTGTCACAAGTCTTAACTCAGTGCATGAAAGTGCTTTTTAATAATTAAAATACTGTTCATCCTGACAAAAAATAAATAAATAAACACTAACATCTCAAAAATATTAAGCAGTACAATTGTGTTCAACATTGAAAATAATAAAAAGTGTTTTTGTGCGTCCAATCATCATATTACCTTTTAAAATGTACAAAAAATATTTAATTTTAAATTGATTTTGTAATGAAGTTTCACAATATTGCTTTTTTACTTATTTTATGGACACAATTTCCCTTATTTTATGGACACATTTCCACATTTTTTAATTTGTACATTATTATATAGCTCCACACTTTTAATATTATACTACAAACATACAGTATATAGTTTCATAATTACTTACATATAACTTAACCCTGGAAAAAATGTTATCTATACTTTACCACCATCATTCACCATCAGCTCAAACCTGAGTGGAAAATTTCCTGACATTTATCTGGTGGCTGGAAAGAAGCGGATGTCTTGCCACGTGATGATCGCTTCAGCTGAGAATGACTTAGAAATGTGGCCATCCGGGCCCTCAAACGGGGAGACCTGCACCGAGCACGGTGACGTCAGTCCTCCAGTGAGAACCTTTGTCTCACTGTGCTCCGGTATTGCAGCACACGCAGCACACTAAAACAAAGTAAAAAAAGACATGCAAAACAGTACAACAGCAATAAAGGAAAGACATTCAATTATATGCGGATGGTGCAGATGTATGGAGAAGCAGATAAAACACACGCTTTTGCAAATAACTCCAGACTGCCTGCAATCAGCAGCACTAATAACAGCTGTTGCCATCCCTTGGTGTGGTGGAAATAGAGGTTATTAAGCATTCCCTTTGAATAAGCTTCTGTAAAGCTAATGTATTGCTGATCCATACTTGTGCGCCCTTGTTTAAGTGGGCTATTTGATGTTCCTGCACATCGACGACTGAATGTCTTAATCCCAGACTGCTCTAATAATGTTGTCTGCAGCAGACATTTTGGCTCCGAAACAAGGGACTTTGGTGCCCGCTGATTGTGATGGCACTGAAAGGGGCAATTCCCTCTCTTCGCTGTTCTTCGTTGTTATTTGCGGCTATCTTTGTCTTTGTTACCGTTCGCTCTCAAAGCGACTGGAGTAGCCTCCCCCACTCACTGTACCAGCATGTCATAAATCATATTTAAACGCTACACCTCCACCGAGGCAGTGGGACTGGAGTGTGGCTGGATAAAGAGGCCATGCGAGGACAATGCAGCATTTAGTCGCAGAAATGAGCGTTTTACACAGCTGAAACTTTCGAGTTTTCCAGCAAACTGTTGATGCGGTATTTTGATTTTGCCAGCATGCCCGCACGTATAAGCAACGTGATCTCGTGAGTATGTATTGTGTGTGGAAAAATGTACATTTACCTTCATTTGCACAGACACTGAAACACACAATATTGACATTTAACCAGTGGTGGAAAGAGTACTGAAAAGTCATACTCAAGTAAAAGTACCATTACTTGCCAAAAACTGTAGTATAGAGTAAAAGTATCTGTTCTAAATACTAATCAAATAATGAGTCAAAAGTAGCCCTTCTAAAAGTACTCAAAAGTGTAGTCAGTATTATGCTGTGAAAATGATTCCACCCCCTGCAAATGAAAAATGCTGCTTACATCAGTGCGGTTTTATTTTAAGGGTGTTTCTAAATGTAAGTTACATTCATGGAGTATAAATTTAAAATGTGAGATTAATTTAATGTGAGAACACATTACATTAAAGCATATATAATAAGCCGACAGGAGGCAGATTGATGCATTTTTACGTGAAATCTGTGTAACTTAAATGGCAAAAATCTTGCTGTGTAAATCGTGGCATTAACATTTTGATGATATACAGTTAAACGCAGTTTGCTTCATAAACTATTAGATCTTTTTGAGTTCCAGAGAGTTGAAGGAATGCATAATATTAAAACAATTGAATATCATCTATTTTAAACTACACTTTAAAAGCTAAAAATGAATAACATTTCTGTAATCATTTCACCATTAATTTTAATTGTCACACTGTGACAATACACCCATAAAATGAACCTCAAAAGCAACATAAAATCACAAAGTGGATACATTTTAGTTTTGATAACTAATCCAAATCTTTACAATCTATACAATTAGGACATCCTGATTTCCGATTCTTCATTT
The DNA here is from genome assembly GCA_903798125.1 of Danio choprae. Classification (NCBI taxonomy): domain Eukaryota; kingdom Metazoa; phylum Chordata; class Actinopteri; order Cypriniformes; family Danionidae; genus Danio; species Danio choprae. Next base: position 8,209,780 of record CAIGQW010053747.1, read on the forward strand.
GTTAATTATCAAATAAAGAGTTTGCATGTAAGATATTTATAAAAATGAACACTGAACATACATGTATACATATGGTGAATTAATGAAAATAAATGAAGAACCTCAGACCTGTACATTGTACATTAAAACCGAATCCCATTTCATTTTCAAATACATACAGTACAGAAGAAGTCAGATTATGAAATATAGAATATGGAGGGGAAATCGGTCCATGGCTTTAGAGTGTCAATCGAACCACATTTTTTAAAACAATTATTTGAAAAATCATTTTTGCCCAGCCAGCTTTTATTCGGTAACGTTAGCCATGATTGTAAGTATTAAAACCTGTGCATAAAAAGTTTTATGGCAGTAAATGCTCATTGACTCTCACCTGATTTGTTACCGTTTTAAAGAAGCTTTACAACAGGTTTTACAATGTAGTGACTAATCAGGTCTTCATTAGAACCCAGAGTGATGCCACTGACTCAAATTACATTTTACACATTACATGATAGATTCACACTTCCCATGTAGTCACAATAATCTTTAATATAGGTTTAGATTTATTAAATTATTATTTCAAAGAAGCACCCGAGCCAGGTTTTCAAACAACAGTGTATCTTGGCTCTTAAAGGTGTGTTGTCGTTCCACTGTCTTGTCGCAAATGTTAGTGACAATTCTCTGTAAAAAAGGAAAAACATTTATCAATCTAGCTCCACTCTTTTGGTACTGTACCATACCACTTTTTTGTGACCTTGGCATAACAGTACAGTATGATATTTTGGCACTTCTGACAGTGGAAATAAATACATATTGTACTGTACAGAACCACATACATATAAACTATGAGACAAGGCTGGTATAAATTTGCTGTATGTGTGTGTATGTCTATGTTTATACACTATTTAAGCACATATGCACCAATGCATGTCTTGCATTTTGGTTTTAAAAAGACCATTCACCCAGAAATGTAAATCGCCGTCACAAATCTGAATTGCTTTCTTTCTGCAAAGACGTACAAAGATACTTTGAAACATAATTTTTTATCTATACTGCATAAGAAAAGTTTCCAAAACAATACTAACATTCAGTAAATGTACAAAAATGTTGTTCTTTAATAGGTCATTTTAAGTATGTTTAAAATAAGTTAAAATACTTAATGCTTAAAAAGTAGAGGAATTTTAGAAAACGTTTATTTGCAACAGAGCAAATAAACCATCTAAACAGTGCTGTGTACTGGGCTAAATATTTTCATCTCTGCATGCATGTGATGGTGTTTATGTCAGTTGAGAGGCTTTTCAATGCCTGTATTGAACAGTTATGGCCAATATCGTGATTATGAAGAAAACAACATGGTATGCATGAACATATCATGACCTTATGTCCTGTTTCATACATCGCACTGCAGTTCACATTTTTTGTCAGCAGTTGCAGTCTGCTTGTTTGGTGCATAACAGGTACAGTACTGATTCAGATGAATCAAACTTTCAGAGTATTGCTCCAGAGTTTTGAACCTGCCAAGTGTGAACACACTCTAACATATTTTTTTTAAATATCTTCCAAAAATGAAGGTTGCAGAGGTTTGAAAAGACATTGGGGTGAACAAATGATATCATTTTTTTTAATTGCATGATCTATCCTTTGGACTCAATTAACTTTAATTAAATGGACAGTAATGTTCCTGTTTCTTTTAAAGATTAATTAAATTAAGAAAAAAAACCACACACATGCACATTTCCACAATGTCAGTGGGGTCCAAAAGGTTATTTAATAAATTTTTATATGTAAGCAGTTTGAGACTCACTTAACGCAGTGATTTGACTAGTAAAAGTATATACTGTATGTATATGTAGTACTTTGCAAAGATTTCACAGCATGAGCCGATCTGCTTCACTGGTGTAGCCGTGTGGCACGTCAGGAAGACGGAGCGTAATCTGATGAGGCGTACCCGTGGATTGATTAACAGAAGATTGCGGCAAACGTGGGGAGTAATATTTTCCAGCGCTTTATCATTTTGCTAGCCTGATGCTCAGTGGCTTCTCACCCTGCTTGAGATTCTGACCCTCCCCCTTCGTTTCCCATTCCTTCCTACTCCTGGCTCTCTCTTCTACTCTCCCCTTTGCCCCCTCCCTGCTCCCTCCGTCTCTCACACACATTTCCTCTCTCAGACACACGCACACACACACACACGAGCACACAGACTGCAAAAGAAGGGGGCAGGGGGAGTAGTGGAGACACGATGCCTGAAAAAACGTGAGCGAGGGAAAGAGAGAGCGAGAGACAGAGAGAGAGAGAGAGAGAATAGGGATGTTGTAGGCTAGGGAGGGATTGAGAGGGAAAAAGCGAGAGAGTTTGAGATTGGGGACAAGGGATGTGAGTGCCTGAGATGCTGAGAGAAGACACAGAGTGATGAAGGCAGAAAACGTGAGTGTGTGTGTATGTGTGTGTCTGACACTCATAGTGCTGTAGACTATAGGACTGCTGTAGGGGAGGTAGGTTGTGCGTTACCTATGGGATCAGTGTAATTGTCTTTGCTCTACCTGCCTGTGAGTTCATTGTCTCTGTGTGTATGTGTGTGTGTGTGTGTGTGTGTGTGTGTGTGTGTGTCTGACTGCCTGTCTGACTGTTCTTGTCTTTCCAGAGGTGACCAGACACTTAGATCAGAGCTACAGAGTGCGGAGCGGATGGACATTTTCTCGTTTTCTGTTTCGTATGGTGTCTTTGTCTCATCAGGTTCAACTTTTTCAAGTCGGACGCATTTACGCATCCTTCATGCAGCTTGTGAACTGGTTTTTTTTTTTCATCTTAGACGTTTAGTTTTCGACAGACTTTGCACAAAGGTTGACATTGTCAAAGTCTGCATGTTCCTGATGCCTTGATAAGGTAGAGCATGTCATTCTGGATTTTTGCCATTCGCCCCTGCTACATCATTATGCGATTTTCAGCACAGCGGAGACTTGTGTTTGTCAGACAGTTTATTGTGCTGCTTGTGATTGGCACACCTGTGCACATGCATGTTTGTAAGACATCTTTGGAATGCATTTAATAAAAGCATTTTTTTAAGACAATAGAACCATTTGTCTAACTACTGCTGCAGTCGATTTTTATAATTCATGACACTGTGATGTTTTAGAATAATATTATCGTCATAATATTTCAGAGAATGTGACCAATTGTTAGTATTGCATGTCTGCAACCAGCTAGCTATGATCCAATCAGTCAGTTGCCAACTTGCAATTTTTCTTTGCACAAAATTATTTTTATTAATGAGAATTGTTTGGGTTTTTAGTTTTTTTGGTGATAGCCTGGGTGAAGAATGTGAACAGTTTGGAGTCTCTACTCACTCAGTCACTGTGTCAGTTATATCAGCTGTCTGCCAAGAAGGGGCACTATTGCACCATTTTACCTTCTTCTGCTCTCCATTTACAGTTTGTGCACTGAGTGGTATGAATGCATGTTATATTAAGTGTTATTTAGCACTGTAAAATGTTTGCTTTGGATATATTCACATTTGTTTTCTTTTTTCTTCACAGGTTTCAACCTAAACAACTGGGCGTTTTGGGAAAATTGGATTATTTTGACATTCTGTTCTGTAGGTGCTCACTTCAGCCTTGTCCTCATATTACCTGATGACAGCTGAAGGGGCTGTGACTATTTTTGTTGGCTAATTTATGACTTTTTATTCATTAAGAATTACTTCACACTGTACGTTTGTTGTATGCTCAGTTTTTCGCTTGGTTGTTACGTAATAATGCAGAAAAATCCTCTGTCTTTGTCTCAGGAGTCAGGAAATGTACCTTTGATTTTCCAAAAGAAAAGCTCCTCAAGCAGATGAAGCCTTCCTGAAGCTCATGCAGAGGGTGATGCCACGGCTTATAGCCTCTGCGGTGAAACATATTGCAGTAAAAAGTACCCATCAACAACACCCCATGGCTTTATGATGACTGACACAACACAGTCTGGTGCAAAAATTATTTGTTTACTACTCTCTGTGCGCCATCACAACCTGAAAATCTGAACAGCGTAGCCCCCCCTTTTTTTGCAGGTGCTTTGAATGTTTTTGGATTTGAAGACATGGTGTAATTGTGCTTTTAAATTCCAGCAATATGGTCCTGTTTTTTCCACAGTATGTCTCTTTGTCCCTGAGACCCTTAACCTGTGAGGTCAAACTAGGTCACAGGTGAGGTCCTCAGGAACAGGGCTGCATGCATCATCATCCCAAAATATCAAACAGAAGAAGAACATTTGTCTTTCAACATGTCTTTTAGTCGTATGCGGAATCATTTTTCAAAGTCTGATTAAAATAGATGCGCTATTATGTTTCGATTTGGCGTTCTTAGACTGCAAACGATTAGATTATACTTTGGCCCTTTAGTTTTGGTAGGGACTACCGGGGACACACCCTATTGGCTGGCTTTGTGTTCTACACAAAGAAATGGTCCAATGAGAAGGCAGCCAAGGGTGGTGACCCCATATTACTATCATCGCTGATACTATAGAGTTCATACATGCGTATATTTCGATGTGCATCTCATTTAAAATCATATATCAGTGAGTTTTCTTACTTTCTTGTATGCGTGATTTGTTTAAGCGTATCAATGGAGCTATTTAAAAATACATTTATCAATGAAGGAGAGCTTAAACATCCCACAAAGCATGGTCGGAGACTTTGCTGCAGCTGTTACACGTTTACTGCTCTCTGTAAACCATAAAAGCATAAATTAAGTGAGCGTAAGATCTGACTGAACAGCGCAGTGCAGACTGAGCTCTTTGTTCTGGTATAATTCATTCATACTTTTCAATAGTTTTCTTTTTAATGAATACAAAAGGCATTTGGATAAAGTTCAAATATGCAGGACTCCAGGTGATGCCAACTTTGGGTCAGGATTTAAAATCATTATATTTAAATATAATATTTGTATATTTTAATTGAATTAGCCAATATATAAAATAATTAAAATTTCCTGTGAGATATGGGCTGGTATTATATTATTGCTGTATTTTAATGAATATTGTTTTGGAACCCATCTCTGGAGTTTGTGCTTTGAAGATACAGAAAAATATTGTCATAATATATTTAGTATTATAGGTCATTTATAGTTCATTTTTGGTGTGACAGGCTAGAGCATAAATCAATAGGACATTAACTAACCATATAAAAAGTATTATAAGTTTTTTTTCAATTCATCTTTATTTCTATAGCACTTTTTACAATGTAGATTGTGTCAAAGCAGCTTAACATAGATGAAGTTCTAGTAAATTGAAACTGCTTCAGTCCAGTTTTCACAAGTTTAGTTCAGTTCAGTGTAATGTAAAGCAGTGTAATGTCACTGCTGATAGCCCAAACACAGAAGACTAAAGAGCAACACCACCGATGCGCATTTAATTTAGTGTCTAATTCTTATTCATTTATAAGATCTCGTTCATGCATTTCATAAAATTTGTTCACAGCCCCAGTGGGGTCATGTTTAGGGATGGGCCTTCTTTTGTAAATTTGTAATTTTTGCGGATTACCCAGTTTGTAAAATAGTTGTTTTATCATGAGAACAGGTTGGTTTTATATTATTTCTGCATTGTAATGAGCATTAATTTGACATTTAATCACAGTCTCGTATCTGAAACAAGCGTTTTCTGCAAAACCTGATTTGAAATGATGTGTATTATGAAAAATGTGACACACTTGAACTTGAATTGAACTGAACTGAAGTAAAAGAAATCTCACAAACATACAAAACACAAAGATTTGAATTCACAAGTTGCACAGTGCGATTTCTCTCAAGAAAAATGACTTTTGGGCTTAAAAAAAAAAGCAGCACTGGCACTCCATGATATGTTCATTTTTCAGCGCCCCCTCTCTGACTCTCTGGCCTCCTGTTGGAGAGCCAGCTGTGGAATTAGCATCTCAGGGCAGCGCAGCGCAATGCTACCTATCTTCTGATCATTGCTTATAGGCCGGCTGACTGACTACAAGCGTCTTTTCTCTGGCAGGCCTGTGGTGGGGCTCCTGCTCACTATTGATTGGCTTGTCTTTGCGGAGACAGATGAATGCATTAGTACCCAAGTCGCTCCTGCCACTGGAAATATATTAACTTCATGTATTAGGCACCCTGTCTCGTTACCATGGCGACACTTTGGAAAAGACAGGGAAGGGGGGGAAGAAAGAGGGTTTTGGGGTGATGGAATCGGGGGGGAGGGGTGTGGGATACTGGATGCAATGAGCTTGTGGGCTTGATTGGTCGTCTCTCTCTATTTCTCAGACACACACACGCTGACTACACTGGGAGTCTTTCCCATATCCAACTATATTATTATTTTTAAATATTTGTTTTAATCTTTATATTTATCTTTCAAAAAATGCCAATTACACTCTTCTTTCGCCCATTATTCTGATTCCATGTTTTGTCTTTCTTTCGTCTGCTGCTCATAGATCGGTGATCGATCACATGCACAGAATGCCTTTCCTTTTCTCTTTGTTCCGGTCAATTTGGATCATTTGCAATATCTCGGCACCCCACCACCATCATCATCATCAACAGGCACACAAGCATCGCCCTCTCCCTCCTTTTTCCCTTCTCTCGCTCCTTCTCTCTTTCACACACACTCCCCATCTCTTTACTTTGCAGCAAAATGGTGCATAATGGGAGCAGGAAGAGGGTTTGAAAGACAATGGAGTCAATTTGGAGTAAGAAATATTGGGGGGGGGGACTACACAAGACCACCATGAGCATCATATGATCTACTCACATATGTTAAATGTATATATGGATAAATGAGAATGTTGCCATCATTTACTCTGATTCCTGAGAAAAATGCAAATGTCTATTATTTCCAGAGAAACACAAAAGAAGGCATTTTGAAGAATGTTATAGTTATATTAGTATGCAGACAGTTTTTGTTTCTGCCAGCTTCCATTGTCTTTTTTGTTCATCGAAGTATTTAAAATATCGTCTTTTATGTTTCACAGAAAAAGAAAATTCATTTGAAATTAAAGAGATAGTTACCCAAATAAATGAAACATTTTACTCACTATTTACTCAACCTCAAGTGTCTACAAACATTTGAAGTTTTTTGTTTTGTAAATCTGTAACTACTGGCTTCCACAGTAGGTAGAACAGATACTATGGAAGTTAATGTTTACAGGTTTCCAGCTTTCTTCAAAATATCTTCTGTGTTTAACAGAAGTAATAAACTCATGAAGGTTTGAAACAAGTGTGTAAATGTTGACAGTTTTTTGACAGGGGGGGGGGGGGGGGGTTGAACTATAACTAAAAAAAGTGACAACGATTACTTAATAGTGTTTCATGTTAAACTGTTTGAAGTTTTGGAACTGTTAAATTACAGTGGAGAAAAATACATTGTGGAGAAAAGCATTTGTTAAGTTGTTGACTGGTTCAAAGCAAGTAATGATTGCGTTCTGCAAGAAGTGTTTAATGCTTAGCTTTCAGCATATTTATTTCTGCTATAGATATATAGATTAATAAATATAACTGAGTAAATATAAACATTGTCAGAGAGCCAAAATCACTTTGAGCCTATTTAATTGGGTTATTTAAATTGGTTTAATTCCATGAAGCTGAATAAATCTGTTTTACTTAAAGCCAATAGTTTCATTGCTATGTTGCGTATTCAGTAACAATAACAGATGTATATTATGTGCTGTGAAGTACCCTTTAATCATAGGAGTTTCTTATCTACCTCCACATCCAATGGAAATCCAAGGTAATGGATCGGCTTTGTGCACTAGTTTGCTATGCTTTTAAAGGGATAGTACACACCAAAAATTTAAACTGTCATCATTTACCCACCCTCCCATTTACTCTGATGCACAAATATTGTCATTGACAATTAGCGTATCTTGAAAAATGTGTAGGCTGTTCTGTCACTTCCTATTTACATATAGTGTGCCTTATTACATATTTGACAGTGAAAGTATAAAAGTGAGTGCAATTCATTTATTTCCTCAAAATTCTACACACAATACCCCATAATGACAATGTGAAAAAGATTTTTTGAAATTGTTGCAAATTTATTAAAAATAAACCTGAAAAATCACATGTACATAAGGATTCACAGCCTTTGCCGTGAAGCTCTAAATTGAGCTCAGGTAAATTCTGCTTCCACTGATCATTCTTGAGCTGTTTCAGCAGCTTAATTGGAGTTCACCTGTGGTAAATTCAGGTAATTGAACATAATTTGAAAAGGCATACACCTCTCTATATAAGGTCACAGGGATGACAATGCATGTCAAAGCACAAACCAAGCATGAAGAGAAAGGAATTGGCTTGGGACGGTTACAGAATTTTTTTGCTGCTCTGAAAGTTACAATGAGCACAGTGGCCTCCATCATCTGTAAGTGGAAGATGTCTGGAACCACCAGGACTCTTCCTAGAGAAGGGCCTTAGTCAGGGAGGTGATCAATAACCCGATGGTCACTCTGTCTGAGCTCCAGTGTTCTTCTGTGGAGAGAGGAGAACCTTACAGAAGGACAACCATCTCTGCAGCAATCCACCAATCAGGCCTGTATGGTAGAGTGGCCAGATGGAAGCCACTCCTTAGTAAAGGGCACATAGCACCCCGCCTGGAATTTGCCAAAAGGCATCTGAAGGACTCTCAGACCATAAGAAACAAAATTCTCTGGTCTGATGAGACTAATATTGAACTCTTTGGAGTGAATGCCAGGCGTTACGTTTGGAGAAAACCAGGCATCGCTCATTACCAGGCTAATACCATGCCTACAGTGAGGCATGGTGGTGGCAGCATCATGCTGTGGGGATGATTTTCAGCAGCAGGAAGACTAGTCAGGATAGAGGGAAAGATGAATGCAGCAATGTACAGAGACATCCTGAATGAAAATTGCTTCAGAGTGCTCTTGACCTCAGACTGGGGCGACGGTTCATCTTTCAGCAGGACAATGACCCAAAGCACACCACCAAAATATCAATGAAGTGGCTTCACAACAACTCGGTGAATGTCCAGATCTAAATCCTATTGAACATCTCTGGAGAGATCTAAAAATGGCTGTACACCATCGCTTCCCATTCAACCTGATAGAACTTGAGAGGTACTGCAAAGAGGAATGGGCAAAAATTCCCAAAGACAGGTGTGCCAAGATTGTGGCATCATATTCAAAATGACTTGAGGCTGTAATTGCTGCCAAAGGTGCGTCAACAAAGTATTGAGCAAAGGCTGTGAATACTTATGTACTTATGTGATTTTATTCAGGTTTTTATTTTTAAGAAATTTGCAACAATTTCAAAATCTTTTTTCACATTGTCATTATGGGGTATTGTGTGTAGAATTGTGAGGAAATAAATAAATTTAATCCATTTTGTAATAAGGCTGTAACATAAAAAAATGTGGGAAAAGTGAAGCGGTATGAAAACTTTCCAGATGCACTGTACATACAGTTAAGAAATTTGAAATTAGATTTTAGATTTTTTTTAAGTGAACTGTGTCTTTAAGAAAACCACACATTTAAATGGTCTACCTTTAAAATATTTTTTGTTATTATTAATTTGTTATGTTAATTATAACAACAATAAAGATAATAATAATGACGATAAGATTAAATTATCTGTATTGCTGTGCTAAAATAATTATTTCATTTCATATTCGTATCTCATCCTTATCATCTGGATGATGTAAATAAGCGTTACTATGGTTCAACTCATTTTTGTTGTTGTTATTGTTGTTTAGATTCAAATAATTTCCCCAAGCCAGAATAACAGATCCAGTGCTAGCAGAAATGTTTGTGTTTATTGTGAAACTGCTGATTTTCACCTCAGTTGTTACATCGGCTTTGACTTGCTATCAGTGTTTCATCGATGTAGATGACAGTCTTCGTTTGTGTTGGGGTCATATTCTTACAGAATACAATGTAAGGAATGTAGACTTTTGTTTCAAAAGACTGGATCGCATATTCAACAATGAAGAGAAAGTCATCGAGGCAGGGAAAGTAGGTAAGAAGAATAAATCGCTTACTATTATTATGCTAATGTGCTAAGAAAAAGTTTTGACGTGACTGGGGCAGATTATTTTTAACTTTGTAAAATTGGAAAACTGTTGTAACGTTAATACAAATAAAGTATTATATACTTGGAACAAAAAATTTATTACGCAAACACATGAATGATTTTCATCCGCTTACTTATAACGATACGTTATGCGTAACTCACGTTAAGCTGCGCAATAATATTTGGGACTTTTGTGCCATGAATGATTTCCATCCGCTATAACGTAAGCTGCGAAATAATATTTGGGAGTTTTGTTGGATAATGTATAATTTACCGTGGTTGAAATCCAGGGACGATTATTTGGATCTGTATCAAATTTGATAGGCTACCAAAATGTTGTCGCCGAGCTTCACATTGTTCACGCTGGAAGACACTGTAAAATAACATGTAATCATTAATAAAGTATAATTTATTCTGGTTATAATAATTATATTTTTTTCTGCTTAGTATAATTAGCTTCAGATACATTTTCTTAATCAGTAATTAAATGCAATATAGATGAAAACCTGCATTTTAGGCTATAGTCAGTTTGATTGTACAAATGAAGACAGCAACAGTTGAGACTTTAAAAATATTACTGTACTTGTACAACTATATTGTTGTTGTTGTTGTTGTTTTTATCTGTTTCTCAGGGAGAGGATATGACTTGATGCTGAAGAATATTTTGATGGCTGAGATTATGCCTATAGTGGAGGAATTTGACCAGCAGCAAAACTATGGTAACAGGTTCATCTAATTACCAGTCTAAGTAATAAACGTGTTTGGGGAAAGACCTGTTAAAGAGG
>CAIGQW010053747.1:8225556-8236341 GCA_903798125.1 Danio choprae
GCGTGTTATCAGTTATACCAGTCATTTTGCCTTACTATAACAGACCACTAGATGGCAGGATTGAGAAATGAAATTGAAAATTCCGTCATCACCCTTGACTTGTTCCAAACTTTGAGTTTCTTTTTTCTGTTGAACACAAAAGAAGATATTCTGAAGAATCCTGGAAACCGGTAACCATTGGCATTTACAGTAGGAGAAACAAATACTATGGAAGTCAATGGCTAGAGGTTTCCAGCATTCTTCAGTTCTTTATCATCGTCTTTAGTGTCCAACAGAATACTTTTTTTGTTATTTTACTATGATTTCATTTATTATTTATTTTCTTTAACTCAGTTCAAAATGGAATGAGGAAATAGTAACAGAATTAATGTCACAATATCAAAAAAAATCACAAAATAATGAATTCACTTTGGGGGGTTGGTCCAATGCAACCTTTTATTTCTTTAGTTCTTTCCCCCTAAATGTTGTCTTATTGTTTTACTTTATCTCTCTTTGTCTACAGGCTGCTGTATTGGTTATTTTATCAAATTACAAACCAGCGTTTTTATCCAGCCCAAGAAACAATATTGACAGAAAAGAAGAAATACTTGATTCACTGTTAAACACAGGAAAAACAAAAGAGTGTTTCAACACTAAAGGCAATTCCTAATTAAAACTGGGCAAAATTATTTTAGAATGAATCCCTTCAAATATTACTAAACCGAAATGAGCTTTTGAAGACCTCAAAAGAAAATGAGAGAGACAGTGAATCTGAGGGTATGAGTGCGACTTCACCACTACGTTCAGTTATAAAGGCTTCTTTATGCTACTAAATATAGCCAGACGTGACTCAGGGTGTAACTCCTTTTACAGTTTTTACTCAGTATTTTGATGCTGTTGTCCCAACAACCCATTAAGCCCAATCTGGGCGAGGGAAATACTTCATTGTACAGAATTGCAATTTTCCATGTTTGTTAGGACAATGTGTATTTTAGAGCTGCAAACTTTATTACAATGTCTGGATTTTATCACAGTGCTTAAGATTTCATGGCTTTTTCAAAAATATCGAAATAAATCTAAACAAGCAGGATTTTAGGGATGACCTTTGATGTTTATTATCATCATTTCCACCAGCCAGATTTCTGCTTTTCGTCTCCTTTGGCACCTCTTACCTCTATTTATCTGCAGTAAGATAAGATGATGTCCGCCAACTCAATGCTGAGGTCATGGCTGTGAAGAGAAAACACCCAAAATAGAAGACGACGTGGTGTGAGAGTAAAGAGGAAAATAGGATATTTTAATTCAAAGACAACCTCTGCCCTTGCTTTTGGATTTTGTGTCAGATGATTTTATGTGTCTTTATTTGCTGGCTGTTAGAATGAGCATCAAGCTACAAAACCGACAATCATCAGCCATAGTCTCAGTTGCAAACTGTGAAATAATTGGTACGTGTGTGATGCAACAAAGAGATTTAGACAGAGAGACGTAGGTGCAATGTAGGTGCAAATATTGTTTTATGAGACTTCTGTTCTTTTTTCCTGCCTTGATGGAAGCTGTGAAAGTGTCAAATAAATAGCCATGTCTGATCATTTGGTCTCAACGGCTTCATTGAGAGAATTATCTAACTATCAGATGTGTCACAGAAACTTTGTCTTCAAAGATGTTAAGGAGAACGTTTCGGTACAGAGTACAAAAAAAGCTGTCAAAATGTTTAATGTCAGTCGACATGAAATGACTGTGGGTACAGAATTGATAATAAAAATAACATTCAAAAAAAGAAACATGGCTGGAGTCCAGCAGAACGTGTCTGTAATTGGATGTCAATTGAAAGAAAAATATATATTTTTTCTACAGGAACTACCAGTGGGCCTCACAGTGGCGCAGTGGATAGCACGATCGCCTCACAGCAAGAAGGTCGCTGGTTCGAGCCTTGGCTGGGTCAGTTGGCATTTCTGTGTGGAGTTTGCATGTTCTCCCTGTGTTGGTGTGGGTTTCCTCCGGGTGCTCCGGTTTTCCCCCAAAGACATGCGGTACAGGTGAATTGGGTAAGCTAAAATTGTCCCTAGTGTATGTGTGTGAATGGGTATGTGTGGATGTTTCCCAGTGATGGGTTGCAGCTGGAAGGGCATCCGCTCCGTAAAACATATGCTGGATAAGTTGGCGGTTCATTCCGCTGTGGCAACCCCAGATTAATAAAGGTACTAAGCCGAAATGAAAATGAATGAATGAATAGGAACTACCAGTCCTGAAAACAAATGATCTGTCAGCTGTAGTCAGAAATATCAAATTCATTTTGATCAGAAAAAACAAAAATAGGATTTTCACAGTTCTTGGCATAGTAACAAGATATTATAAAAATGATTTACATGTGTGTCCCAAAGCTTTTGACAATATAGTGTATGTATAGGTAGATTCATCTTTTATGGTTAACATAGCATCATGTCTAGATTATTCCAAAACGCCACAACAATATGCAGCCTCTAATTGTGCAAATTGCTGAGATTTAAAGGTCCTATGAAGTGCTTTGCAATGTGCATTTTATTTTGGTTGATAAATCATTGAATTGATGGAATTAGCTTTATCAATGACTCTGAATCATTTGTGGGTGATATGGTGGTGTAGTTTTGCTGTGGTGAGTGCAGCGTGTGAAAGGTGAAACAGAAATGACAGGATGATGAACATACTGTATGAAGCCTACACTGCGCTACTCTTACTCACACAGCTCTGCTTCCTTTTTTAATCATTGCCAGATGTGCGGTCTGGGTCTGTGGACCCTCTGACGCAAGCAGGCGAACAGAGACTGGGTGGGCAGAAGCACAATAATTGCAAACATTTGTTGAGGCTGAAGCGTAATTTTTGCCATGGGCTCACTACCAGTAACAGACAGAGGTTTCTTCATTTTTCTCAAGCGTAATCACGATGAGTGTTATGTCTTTAGGTCATTGCATTTTTAAATCACTGCCGGTGTGTATCAAGCCAAATAAAACATGACTAAACAAAACAGAAACCACTGGTTGGAAAATCGTTGGTTAATGTCAGTATTGACCGCTTATCAACCTCTCCGAGTTCAGTGAGTAAGAATGATGCAGGGCAGGTCCATTACTGGAATTTAACATTAAATAAGGCCATTTATTTGCAAACGGAAGAACTCTATTACATTACTGAAGAGCTCTAGTTTGTTGTTAGAGTCATATATAAGATGTGTTTGAACTATTTAAAGGTGTAGTCACATTTACTGTTGCCCGGTAAACGTTTTAGTGTAAAATCCTGTCATTTTAATAAGAATAGATGCAATTTGGAAGATCACCTGAAGGGGATAAAGTTCTCTTACATCGATTTCTTGCATAATTATATGTTTATAATAATATGTTAATTGTTGCTTGTCATAAAATCTACATTACAACATCCAGTCATTTCAATAGGATTCCTTACCCCTAACCCAACAGAAAGCTGGATTTTTTGATAGCAGCTTCACTAATGTGACTAATATGAAATTTCAGTAATATCACCACACTTACATTTGTGCTTGTTGCAAAATGACAAATTTCGCAAAAATTATTCTTAACTCTGGTTGTATTTAGATTTTGATTAAAAAGGGGCATGGCTTCGTTAGTGTATCTAATATTTAAATGGTACTCACATTTCTTGATGATCCTATTCTGTTGCCATTGGTTGATCTAAACTATAGCAATGTATGTACTGAGCTGTGATTGACAAGGAAAGGAATGAAGACTAAGCCAAAGCCTTGCACAGGTTTAGGTGTGGTATGGGAAGACTACAATCAGATTTTCCTTGTGACCTCTGACAGTAATAAAGAGTGCGATGGCCCTGTGCTCCAGCTGTTTATAGGGATGATGATGTCACAACCTCAGGAGCTGAAGGAACCAAAAAAAGATTATGTTTGAGACAAGAGTTTGCAACCCTTTGTCTTTAGGCATGGCAATTTACATATGCACTCTGATTTGGTGTTTGTGGACAAACTGGTAAAGATTTTAAATTGAGGATGAAAATATAAAGTGAATAACCATCCAGCAGTCTTAAAGAGAAACTCATAGATACTAAACATAGCATACCTGTGATCTTGATTAACTATAGTAATGCTAAAATGTTAGTTCTAATTTACTCCATTAATGCACGAGCAACAGACTGCTGAGAAACTAGTGACATCTGTGAGAGACTGATGTCTGTAAGAGACTAGTGATGATCTGTGAGAGACAAGTGATGTCTGTAAGAGACTAGTGATGTCTGTGAGAGACTAGTGATGTCTGTGAGAGACAAGTGATGCCTGTGAAAGACTAGTGATGTCTGTAAGAGACTAGTGATGTCTGTGAGAGACTAGTGATGTCTGTAAGAGACTAGTGATGTCTGTGAGAGACAAGTGATGCCTGTGAGAGACTAGTGATGCCTGTGAGAGACTAGTGATGCCTGTGAGAGACTAGTGATGCCTGTGAGAGACTAGTGATGTCTGTGAGAGACTAGTCATGTCTGTGAGAGACAAGTGATGATCTGTGAGAGACTAGTGATGTCTGTTAGAGGCTAGTCCAGATTTCTCTCATTTTGATCCCTATTGTAAGTCACTTTAAGGTCTGTTTAAACATCTGTGGGCAAAAATGCCAAGGTCGAAGTCAAGCTAAATTTTCTATTAATTTTTTTTACAAAAACATTTCATACTGACCAACAGAATTTTGCTTGATTTGACAGGGACTTTTGTGTGATCTTCGTGTGTCACAATAACTGCTGCTGGTGACGACCTTGACCAGTGAAATTTCTTGCATGTCTTTAAACATATAGAGTGAAGATTGATGTCTAACATACTAAGACAAGAATATTTGTTCCTCCACAAGTTTTATCTGCCTTGCTTAAGAAAATCAATTCTATAGGCTGTTCAAAACTAGTTGTAGATTACAAAAACAAAAAAAACTCTTTGGCATTGCATGTTTGAATATACATACTGTTTGACATAAATCATTAACATGGCTGATGTATATATTTACAGGTCATTTTAATACTATGATGAATGGTTGTTTAAATGACTTGGTTATTTACCAAACCCTACCATGATAATATAACATTGATGGATCACTGTCACCAGTTGCATAATTTTGTCAATTTTGCAAACTACTGATATCATTATTGTATTTTTTTATGACAGTCACGAACATGACAGTTACCACACCACTGATGAATCATAATTTTCTCAAGCACTTCCTTTCACTTACCATTCATTCTTCATGACACAAGCTGTTATGCCTTGGCCATTTTATTATTCCAAGTATCCTTAGCCTTTCCTAAAATTCACTTGAAATTAAAATGTAAAATGTTTAATTTGCTAGCTCACATTGTAATCTGTGTAAGTTAATCCACTTAACAAAAATGTTTGTTTTGGTAATCTTTAATCAAAGTGCTTTAATCAAATGCTTCCACATTTGAAGTGGCGGTCCTTTTGTTGACATCAACCTGAGGGCTTTCATCGTAACAAAATTTCGAATTAAATTGTGTATAAGTTCTAATTGTGTGGGTGAGAAGACTACAATCAGATTTTCCTTGTGACCTCTGACAGTAAGAAAGAGTGCGATGGTCCTGTGCTCCAGCTGTTTAGGGATGATGATGTCACAACCTCAGGAGCTGAAGAAACCCCCCCCCCAAAAAAAAAAAAAAGAGTATGTTTGAGGCAAGAGTTTGCAACCCCCTTGTTTTCAGGCATGGCAATTTACATATGCACTCTGATTTGGTGTTTGTGGACAAAAATATAAAGTGAATAACCATCCAGCAGTCTTAAAGAGTGATGTCTGTGAGAGACTAGTGATGTCTGTGAGAGACGAGTGATGTCTGTGAGAGACAAGTGATAATCTGTGAGAGACTAGTGATGTCTAAAGAATTAGGCAGGGTCAGACTCAGTTATAGAATAAAGAACATTTATTTTAAAGTTAAACATGAATAGCAGTGAATGCTCTCTTAGACTTTCCTTTTTCTCCCTGTTTGTTCCTCTGGCAGCTCTTACCCCAATCTTTCCATCCCAATCACTGCAAAGACACAGGTAAAAATAATGTTTTTGATTGACCTACATTTCAGCCACTAGTCTCCTAATGTGCTCTCCCTTCATGCGGGCTGGCCGACCAGGTCCCCCTCATGACAAACTGTATATTATTATCCTTAACCATGGCCCTCTTACAATTAGATGGCTATGAGAGAATGATGAAAAAAAAAAAAAAACGGCCCCGGCCATGGCCCCTATCTTCCATTTCAGTTCAAAGTATATCAACATACTGAGATAAAAGTCCAGTTCAAGTGGACTTTAAAGGCATAGTTCACCCAAAAATGATTTTGTTTTGTTTGTTATAATTTACTCACCATTCACATAATTTAAACCTACTTGAGCTTCCTATTAAAAGGAAAATTCACCCAAAAATGAAATCTGACTCCCTATTTTCTCACCCTCAAGTAGTTTCATACTTTCATGAGTTTCTTTATTTTGTTGAACACACAAAAAAAATGTTTAAACCGATAACCATTGACTTTTATTGTAGGAAAAACAAATACTATGGAAATCAATGGTCACAGGTTACCAGTTTTCTTCAAAATTTGGAAAATTTGGAAGATTTGGAATGTAAAGAGAGACTAATGATGACAGCGTTTTCAGTTTTGGGTAAACTATGCCTTTAAACTCTCAAAAAGATATTTTGAAGAATGTTAGAAACTGATAACCACTGACTTCTTTAGAATTTGTTTTTAATTTATGGACGTCAATGGCTACCATTTCTAACATCCTTCCAAATTCTCTTTTCATGTTCAACAGAAAAAAAAGATACTCATGAATGTTTGGAATTATTTGAGGGTAAGAAAATGAACTTTTCATAATAAATTCATTTTAAAATGTATATTTAAACTATCCTTTAAATATATTCTAAAACCGCTTGTTAAATTTTCTCAGTGGTATTCTGCTTCTAATTCTAACGTTCTACAGTAGATGTTTAATATGTTTGGAAATGTTACGTTTTAGTACTGTTTTGAGAAAAACAAGCCTTATTATGTAATAAATTTAAGTAAGAAAGCTTAAATAGGTTACATTCTTATAAACATTTGTTATATAGCTTATAGTTTAAAGACATTATTATACTGCGTTTTTTCAGTTTGTTTTTTGTATATGGTTTTATTGAAGCAATTTTTACCCTATAACTTGGGATCCTCCTTAGTTGCCTGTGGTAACAGTCTAAACATGTTTAAACTCTATAAATGGTTTGTATAAAGCAATAACCCCTAAACGGCTCCCACCCCACTCTGATTCAGCCTGTGTCCATGAGTGACCAGATGCCCTTAAATCACACAAGAGGGTAAATCATTTACTTTCAATTGATCTTGCATATATAATTCCACAGGTCAATTATGGGAAGCCATAACTTCTCCTTCAGTGTTATTGATTCTGCTGTAAATGACACTCAAACTGATTTATGTCAGTGCTGATCTGGATGTACAAATGTCAGGGAATCCTCCCTTATACTGTCTTTGCAAAAAAGTGTTACCACATGCTATACAGGAAAATACAATGTTGTGTTTCAAAACAATCTAATTTAAATAATTTCGGGTCATTTTAATTCACATATCATTTGTATATTTTAGGGCACATACATTATTATTTATGTTTTAAGTTGTTTGAAAATTATTATAATGTGTTAAGGAATTAGATTTTAACGTAATGGAAATAAAAATTTGTGCTATATATATGATACACTTCAGTATAGGGACCAATTCGTACTATTAACTTGTGCCTTATTATCTCCTTATAATTAACATATTGGCTGTTTATTAGTAATTATAAAGCACATATTCTGCATGATCTTATTCTACAACCCTAAATCAGAAAAGGTTGGGACAGTATGGAACACACTAATAAAAAAGAAAGTAGTGATTTATAAATTTACTTTGACTTTGTATTGTCTGCAATTTCATTGCAGACAATACAACAAACATCACTTATTGTGTTCCTCATGAATTTTATTGTTTTATTTTTGTTGTATATTTTTATATGTGTATATTTTTATATGTTGTATATTTTTGTTGTATATTTTATTTGCGTTGTGCCACGCATTCTCTATTGGAAACAGGTCGGGACTGCAGGCAGGTCAATCAAGTGCCTGCATCCCCTTTCTCTGCAGCCAGGACTTTGTAATGTGTGCAGAATGTGGTTTTGCATTGTCTTGTTGAAATATGCATGGGCGTCCCAGGAAAAAAAGGCAGCATATTGTGCTCCAAAATCTCTATTTTGCCAAGGGCACTGACACAACTTGTTGCAAACAGTCTGGATGATCCTTTTCTTTTTTGGTCCGGAGCACACGGTGTCCATTTCTCCCAAAAAATACCTGAAATGCTGATTCATCTGACCACGGTACACGTTTCCTCTGTATAATGGTCCATCCTAAATGCATCCGATCCCAGAAAAGTTAACGGCGCTTTTGTACACTGTTAACATAGGGCTTCCTTTTGTCACAGTACAGTTTTCACTGGCATTTGTGGATGTAACTACGTATTGTGGAACTTGACAAAGTTATTGTTTTTAAACATTTTAATAATTTTCCCACGTATTTTCTTGGATGCTGCTTTTGTACCAAATCATAATTACAATCACCTGTTGATGTCACCTGTTTCAAATCACATCATTATTTAAACAATTTACCTGATTACTAGCCCTAAATTGACTTTTTTTTTACTTTAGTATACTCAATACCTAAGCTAAGTCATAAAATAATTAGTTTGTTTTTGTTCATAGCAAAGATTGTACCTTAAAATAAAGTGACCAAACAAAACTAACAATTTTCCATTTTTTTATTCCAATCTAGAGCTGCATAAACAAGAGATGCTTCACATAGTGCAAAACAACAAATATTTAGTTTGATTTGTATTCATGGTGTCATTCAGTAATTTAGTCAGTAAATAGATTTGAAATAAATTCCAAGCATCTTTGTTAAAAATAAATCGTTTATTTAGTCATATATTGTTTAAATAAATATGTGTGAGTTCACATTAACAAAACATTCTTGGCAAACATATTTCGCAATAAATATACTGACATAACGTAATTCTTTCAAGTGCTAAAATACAACATAAAATGCCCTGTCACTGTGAAGTTATCAGAAAAATGAACACTTATCACACAAAAACATTAGGAAATTCTTGCACATTTCACTTGTTTGTTAGTAGTCATTCTGAAAATTCATGGTCGGTGCTGTTCACTGTGTTAGATTTGTAACTCTGTACTATAAATAATGTGTAAATAAGTGTTGTAACAGGATATCTTAGTGTTTCCTCGGTCATCTCAACAGTACATGAATATCACTTCAGTAAGCATCTATTATTTAGATTTAATGTTATATTATCACTGATTGCTTTCTGCACATTTCACATACGCATTATTAAACTTCAAAAAGACATACATTTTTATCAGTACATTTGATACTGATATTATTATACATATTACACTTATACTTCATAAAGACTGGTCACTTCCTGGTGCTCATTTCTGAATACTTTCATATTCCTGGTCATTCTGCAAATTGCATAAAATAAATTAAATACTACCTTTCCTAAACCAAAAATCATAAATAAAATTGCAAGATTGAAAAACATTACATGTAAACCAAAAATGTGCAAGTGTTCTTAAATAAATAAAAAACGTGCCCAAATAAATTGTCCTAGACATTCACAGTGTAAGTCTGAGAGCGTTTGCGGAATAATCTCCGAAACCAAATCCAGTAGAGGCAGATCATTATGAGCCAGTAGCAAACATAAGCTACGGCTCCAAATATCAAAAACTTGATCTCTTCTTGTTTTGCAGCTGTCAGCCAACTCTTTTTGGCCTCCTTGTAAATCGTGTACCCCAGACCTCCCAACAATATGGCCGCCCACACTGAAAGTGGTGCCAGGGGAATATAGTTGCCTACCATCTTACGCCGACCTGACGTCCCCCAGCTGCTTTTGTTCATGGTGATAATGGCGAAGTACTTGGCAGGCAGGAGGCTGGTCATGTAGAGGGCAGAGTACAAGGACATGAAGAGCATCACTACGTCTTGTCTTAGGAGGCAGGCATAGGCTGCCTTTATCAGCCCGATCAGCTGGATGCAGCACAGGACCCACAGAATGTCCCATAGAGTGCCTGTCCAGAAGAGCTTGATGATGGTGGCCGTGACAAAAAAGGGAAAGATGCCTGAGACGATGGATTCATAGGTCATCCACAGATGATGCTTGTGCCACCACATAGCATTATAGAGCCATTCTCGAAAGTAAGATTTGGTCCAGCGCGTCTGCTGGTTGAGCCAGCGCAGAAACTGAGCAGGGGTCTCCGTGTAGCATTTGGAGCGGGCTGTGTACCTAGTGGGGACAGAAAACAACAGTTAAAACATGCTTGTTGGAAATGAACTGTGATTTAATTAAGTAGTTGACAGGATCATATGATGTGGATACTAAAGGTTGTAACACAATCTCAATTCGTAACACTATGTCTACACCATATTGGATTATTGTCGCTTGTGTCGCAGCAGCCAGAAGCTCTCCAAAAAGTTTGAGTTTTTACCCAGATAAGTTCAGTTTTGGGCTCAAGAATGCGGATTGTTGTCATGTTAGCTTACGTTACATGGCCCTGCTCCAAAGCAAGTTTTATTCTTGCAAATATTGTTTTATTGCAAACCCAAACTGAACCCATCAGATGAGAAAAGTGACATATATATATATATATTTATTTTTTTTTTTTTTTAAACATTATTAATATATGTAAAAATGTCTAGTTATAATTATCAGTTGTGGCATTGTTGCATC
>CAIGQW010053747.1:8247302-8267891 GCA_903798125.1 Danio choprae
GTGTGTGTGCGTGTGTGTGCGTGTGTGTGCGTGTGTGTGCGTGTGTGTGCGTGTGTGTGTGAAAACATAATCAGAATAAGTAACCTTCTCATTAATGTATCTTGTTAGGATACAATAATATTAGGCCAATATACATAATCTGGAATATGAGAGTTAAAAAAAAAAGTAGTGAGAAAATCGCAATTAAATTTGTCTGGTTTTGATACATTTATGGTAGCACATTTTCAAAATGTCCTCATTTTAGATTATATTTGTAACACAAGTTCAGAATTAATTAGTTAGCACTGTATCATATTTCAGACACAAAATGAGGTTTTAGCTAATAGTTGACTTTACTTTAAAAAATAAGTAAACTTGTTGCCTTAAAATTATTAAGTAAATTAACTGTGTATATTACAAAAATTAAACAGTCCCAATTTACAAATGGTTCACTTAAATAAGTGCTTAAGTGAGTTTAATTAAGATTAAGTAACTTAAGTTTACTTTTAAGTAAAGTCAACTTGCTGCTTTTAAGGCAGCACATTTACTCACTATTTGTAAGTAACATGACTAATCGATTTTTACGGTGTGTGTAAACAATCAATACACAGTGTTTTGTTTCTAAATGAGCGAGATAATTACCACATCATGAAAGTAATTAGATAAAAATGTAATTGCTTGACAAACCTATGTACTTAATTTTTGTGTTAAATAATAGCTGCAGATTTGAGGCAACAGATTTTCAGGTACTCTATATTAACATGTGCAAAGGTGTTTATCAGTGACAGACAGAAAAATAGATGTGAGGGTACATTTCACTTACCCCATGATTATATATACTTAACTTTTAAATATAACGCATTCCCATCCAGTATGGGCAAGTTCTCGTCTCCTCGCTCTTTATGTCACAGCTGACTGGATTTTATTTGTTGAACTTCAAAGGCCATGGTAAGGACTTCTCTGGGCATTGGTTTAATGATGAAAATAAATGCTGTTTTGTTCCCTTTAATGCTTCGTTTTAGTTTTCGATGTCTTCTTGGTCATTTACTGTTTTTAAATGTGTATACTTTAGGAGGGTTTTATTTAGTGGACTATTGTAAAACCAGAATAAAAAATCTCACTTGCTGGGCAAAAAGAGAGAAGGAAGTGAAAACTGATTAAAAAAAAAAAAAAAAAATAGGAAGTGGTTTCATTCCTTATGGTGCAAAACAATGAATGTGAAACTTTTGCCAGAATTTTTTCTTCTTAGTCAGAACTTGAAATGAAACTTTATTTACTTTGAAATAAGCTGAATTTACAATTAAAATATAAATCCAGAGTATGCACTTTTAAACAGAGAGAGAGCATATTATGTAATCGCATGCAGGTTAAGGAAGGATACAGGGAGAGCCAGCAGTCATCTAAACTAATAATAGAAGAAAACAAAAATATTAAGTAGCAGAAAACAAGAACCGGAAAATGGAAAAAGATAAGAGACATGTGCATTTAAAAACCACAACAAAGTTGTCCACATGACAGATGTGGGTAAAATCAGTGTAATTGTATATATCATAAGTGGCTGATGTTCTAAATGTCAGATGTTGCACTTTTTCTCTGCTGACAATGACAATGAGTTCATATTCACGTGGAGTTTATCACAGACGTGGAACTGAAATTAGAATATGGCTCAGCGCTCCCACAAAAAAGCAGCATGTGCTCAACAGATGCTGACTATTTCACATGATGAAACAGTGTTTGCTGAATGGGGTCAATGAAGGAAGTAAAAAAGTGGGAAGACAAAATTTCACTGTCCTCTCTTGTGTGTATACGGCAAAGTTTATTGACTTTGTCCATATGCCAGTTGCCTGGCTTCGATTTTCCCCTCCCTAAAAATGCATATGTGTATTTCTCCTGTGGTTTCTGACAGTTGTGTTCATGTGAAAAACAAAGAACCTTTATTCCTCGTTCAGTCTTTATTCTCACAAAGGGACGCCATCTCTGTACATCCCAAAATGTTGGGCTGTTAGATTTTCATGCGCAATATAGTATCCATACATTGGTCTGCCTGTTTGCTGTCATTGCGGTGAAGACATATATTTGTGTCGCTGGTTACAAACACTGTGGTTGGAAGTTAAGACAAGTAATAGGAAGTAGGTCTGGCAGAGAATCTCCAGCTTTCCCTCTCTGTTGATTTTTGGTCAGACAGGCAAAGCAAGAGTAGGGAGAAAAATCTTTGACTCCATAACAAAATTCTTGACCTTTCCACAGCTGTAACACCACAGTTTAACTCCCACTCTGCACCCTCCCCATCCACACAAATCCTGATGCTGACATAAATGGGAAATGCAGAATTAACCTTAAACCCTGTCATTGCGATTACAGGTTCAACTTAATGAACACAATGATTTAGCTGGTTTAACACAAAGATCTGATGCACTTACAATGAAATCAGTCAAACTTCTTTAAAGTATTAAAGTAAAATGAAAGATGTTATAGTTCTTTTGTCTTATGATGACAATGAGACGGGCCTACATTTTTTGTTCATAGTTTTCATCTGTGTCGATAAAAACATCATCAGAGAATAGGTTTTGTTGCAAGAGGAAGTGCAAAAAAATATGTCAATTTAAAGAAAAACTCTAAGACTCGTAGATGTGAGCACAAGCAACAGTGTTAATTTTAGAAAGAAAACATACAAAGAGGTTTTTGGTCAGTGTTACTTCTCCGAAGAAAAACAGCTGTTTGCAGCAAGAACTTCTAAATCGTTTCTTTTCTCATTTCAGCACAAATGTTTGCCCTGCTAAAATGCGGGCTGGAACTGCAATAGGGTTGTAAGGATTTTCCCCTAACAGCTACATAAACACAGGGTGGAAGGCTGTATGGTGCCTCATTAGATTTTTCACTGCCACAAAATGAGAGCACAGCAAGTTCATTTTAGACTCTTTGGATCTGTTTTTTTGGTGACCACACCCTGGCTTCATCGGCACAAAAGAATCTACTCCAACCGAGCCCCCAGCCCAGGCACAAACCTACTCTCTGCCTCATGCTCCCACTAGTTGTTTTACACACCCAAATTGGTATTTATGTTGGCTGACCAAATTGCAAGTTTGAGAGACCTGGGTGCCCACAAACTACTGGATCTATTAATATCCCATCTAGACACCATAATTATGAATGACTCATAACAGCTTTATGGGAAACTTAGGACAATCAATTAAAATGGAAAACCTTAATGAAAATATGCAGCATAAAAAACATAATTCATATATTTATGCTCCGATTTCATAACTAAGGATGAATCGGCAACATTTCTAATCATTTGTTGGGATAAGGTTGCAAAATGTAAACTATTAAAATATTCAAACCTATTGTTAAATCAAAGCATATATCTAATAAGAAGAGACAGGAAAGATTTCACAGTCTCATTTGGAGATTCAATCTCTGCTTGTTTTCCCTGCTTCCCATAATGAAAACATTATTCGTGGTAGAAATAACATGATTAGGAAAATATACGTTCAATTTTATGAGTATTTGGGTGGTGCTTTTCATTATTGCAGAATGAATGATGCATTTAATCACTTAAGTTTCTCCACCCTTCTGTTTCTCTTCCTGTGTCATTTCCTTTTTTCATTCTAACTTCATCTTCCTCTGCACACATCTGTATTGGCAGCGAGCCTGACTTTGAGATTGCTTGATTGTGCTTTCAAGACTGTAATTTTTAGTTTGAAGTGTGCAATCCATTTTTCAGCCATATGACGTTTAAACTTTTGTATATAAAAAACGAGTTCTGCAGCTGGTTGTAACAAACTGCAAAATAGAAAAGATTAAGAAGACCTTTGCTTAAACCCTGTTTGAGAGTGTCAGCACAGGACCTGTTAAAACATGACACAAAATGATTAGCTGGAAGATAAAGTCTTTCCTTCTGCATTTGTCTTTATTGTCAGAAGCAGCACTAATGCAAACATCCATGTATTCTACATGCTGTGCATCCACTAGTTTATTTGTCTTTTTACATGATGCACATACAACTAACAGATTGTGCAAAACTATCAAATCAACTCTTTACTCTACATACACTTTCTGCAGCAGAATGTCTGTTACCTTAATTAATATTTAAAGTGTATCAAAAGATCTTTTGAATTTTGCCCTTACACTCCCAAACTAGTCAATAAGTCTAATTATGAGTGCATTAGAAGCTATAGTTGCAGAATCACTGGTGTATCATATATGAGAGGAGACTCTATTGTTTTCTGTAGAACTGCTTTACAGCAGAATCCCATCTTGGGGGCAGTTGTGGCCAAATGGTTAGTGAGTTGGACTTGTAACCCAAGAATTGCTGGTTCAATTTCTGGTTCCGTGAATGAACTGCACTCTCTCCCATCTTAACTATTGAGCAGGGCACCGAACCCGTAATTGATCCTCAGGCACTAGAAGCAATAGCTGCTACTTCTCAGAGTGTATGTATACAGTGTTTGTTTGTGTGTGAACACTCAAAATGTGTGTGTTTGCACTTGAATGGGTTAAAAGCAGAGGACCAATTTCGAGTATGGGTAAAACCACAAAAGCTCACTTAACTTCAACTCATCTTAAAACATTGTCGTTTTAAGTTGTGTTGACCTCAATTTCTGTAATACAACAATGTGTCTATTGTGTTTTATTTCTATTTTAAAACATAAATGTGTTTGAACCTTTGAAATATTGTTTAACCTATTCACTTCAGTATACTATTCAATTCAGAAACTCCAAAAGAGTTTCTCAAGTGGCATTGAAATTAGTGACTTGTGACTTTTTCAATGTAAAGTGTTTGTACTTTAACTTGACAACTGCAAAATCTGTGATTACTATTTAGGTTGTGGGCTCAAATTAGTTGTCTATAGTGAGCAATAGTGAGGCGTCTGAGAGACAGAAGGCAGTTTGGATATCTTTATGCAATTGAGAAATCTTGAGTGAGCCTAGAGATCCTAACTTTACTATTTCCATTGCTTGTTTTGCTTAATATTACTGTCAGGAATTGTCATTTGCAGAGTCATTTCATTTTAAATGCAAAGATGACATTGTTTGAGATGTCTTTGTTATGACAACTTGACATAAGCAAATACATCATAACCTCTCAAAACATGATTTGTATAGGCAGCAAGTTCAATAAAAAAAAAGACATTGGTGGTTGAGCTCCAGAAAACCAGTAAGGTGCACACAAAAAAACATACACTCTAAAAAAAGATGGTTCTATAAAGGTTCTTTGCACAATGTTAAAGTTGTGTTTAGAACTGTGTTGTCCAAAAGAACCTACTTAATGTTGAATTGGTTCTTCATGTGGGTTTATGGTTCATTATTTACAGTATTATTACATGCTTTTCAAATCTGCAACTGACCAAGCACCTTACTGGTTTTCTATGTTACTATGTTTTCTAACTAACTATTTCTAATTTATAATTAAATACAGAAACATTTCACAGAAGATTCACAAAAGGGTCTGTAACTACTGTTAACAATGATTTCCTAACACTGTTCCATTCCCACAGCTGTCCAAGTCAAGCACTTCATTCGCAACCCCAGAGAACTCTAGACCCACAAAAAGGTTCACATACTGTCTGCCAATATTCATAATACACCCACACAGCAAAGCGCGAGTCTGCAATGCATGGGCGTATAATAAATAAATGAAGGCATGTAGGGGGTGTTTAAGAGCCCTTCCTCATCTCTGTAGGTTGGGTGTGTCTCAGGAGAAGCTGTCAGGTTTCCGTAACCTTCATGGGAAGGAGAGGTGGAAAGGGAACTGTAATCTCCCAGCACTCATCCACCTACACAGGCCCCTTCTGCAGCTTGGACTGATTATGTTTTACTCCTGTTGCACAGTCAAACCTTTAGTTGTAGTTCTGTAAAAAAATATGCTGTCCAAACAACCAAAGAAATTGAGCTTATTCAGTGAAAAAAGTTGTCCATTCCAGTTGACATAAACTGATGTAACACATGGCAACTTCATTTTTTCTCATTATATAGTTTCTCTGGCTGTATTGTATTTGAGTAAACAATTGTCAAGGATACAAAAGG
This sequence comes from Danio choprae, assembly GCA_903798125.1. Lineage (NCBI taxonomy): Eukaryota > Metazoa > Chordata > Actinopteri > Cypriniformes > Danionidae > Danio > Danio choprae. The sequence goes on from CAIGQW010053747.1 coordinate 8,253,309, forward strand.
ATACACCAGCCCCATCAGATTTAATCTAACCTCTGCAAGTTCCCAATCACCCAAATTCTGAGCATCCACACCTGACACACCTTATCAGCACCGCCACTTAAACCATCCCTTCACACTCATGCTGTGTCTGAAATTACATACTTCTATACTATATAGTACGCTGAAAACAATATGCAAGCCGAGCAGTATGTCCAAATTCATAGAATTTGAAAAAAAGTATGCGAGAAGTACCCGGCCATAATCCTTCCTGCTCAAAGAATCATGGCCCAATGTGACCATCAGTTGCACCCTTCATAATCTTTCATTCTGAAGATCACTTTTGTTTGAAACAAAACTTTAATATTGCAACCATGAGTGTTTTCACTCTGAAGTGCATTTCAGAGGGTAATATATCTTGTTTGGGATGCACCATGAAACGTTCACACCCTCCGTGAATGCACCGTGAAAATCAAGGAGCATCGAAGATCATGTTCCTTTAATGGAAGTTCGGAAGTGCGAAACATGAATTATGTGAATCAAATCATCGAATGTAACAACAAATGTTGACATTTTTGTAAAAAAAATAATAATTTATATTTAAAATGCAAAAATAACAAGACAGGTTAAGAACAATCTAGCAAACATGTATAACTGTTTAATGTGAAGGGAGTAGATTTTCTGATGGATATCCGCTCCAGAATGGAGTTACACATATACACATAAAAATCAATGTTTAAGGACCTAGATTATATTATGACCTTGTTGATTGTACCACCCGTTTTGATAAGATGGCTGAGAGTACAAGAAACAGTATGAAACAGATTGTACTTGGTGTGTGTGTGTGTGTTCTATTCATTTGTGAATCATTTCACAGGTTCGAGGTCCGCTCTAAATAACCTAGTGGTTGTCTCCTCTCTTAGAAGAAGATATGACCCCCCTCTGCGTACCTCTTTGGAAACTGTCTATCTGTGTTTTATCCAATCATGACATAGTGACGCATATTACAGTATAATTGTTGTTGTTTTGAGTTGGTAAAACACAGTTGGTAGAAACTCTGTGCAAGTGTTGAAACTGGCTTCTGCTGATAAAACTATCTTCAGTAAACTTTCTTTTATTTGAATCTCTGACTCTGGCTCTTCTTCATCTGACAGACTGTCATTTTTGAGTTAAAACTGTCAGTTCCCCAACAAATGGTTGAAATGTTGCTGGTGGTATATGAAACAATCAAATTATTTAGATATAACGTAGGGGATAGCTGTAAAAGTAAAGCTGGATGAAAGCAACAAAACAATTATTTTTCAGAACGCTTACAACATTTGTTTCCCAGGTTATAACAGGACATTTAGCATGCAACCTTTGACACATCTGCCAAATATCACGTGATTTCATCACTGTGTCCCATGAATTTCAGTTTTTAACTGCAGAAAGTAAATTATTGTAGCGGTAGTTTTTTCCTCATTGCAAGTTGTGTTTCTCTTTTCATGTGTCACAGTAATGATCAATCTACAGGTTATTTAGTTCTATAACACATCCTTTACAGACAAATTTGAAATGTCTGAGATGTTCAGTTTAAAAGGAAGTCAGGTTTGAATGGCAAGAGTTCCATTAGAAGTAACACTGTTATTTACGTACCCCTGCTAACAGCCATACCTTATTTTTCACTTTCACATTTGAGTTTGTGGTTCAACTCAGATGTTTTATCAAATTGATGAGAAAGTGATGGGTATTGTGATGTCCTAAGTGAAGAGTGGGGGGTGGGGGGATGGGATGTGTGATTGCACTGTCGAAAGTAAACACGTCTGGTCGCTGGGCTGCTAAATTGCCAGGCCCCTATGCACTCTGTCACCCTTTATTCCCACCAGTGGGACTAAAATATACAAAGGATAGATATGTAAAAGATTGTAAAAGATGTAAACTGATCACAATGCAGAGCAGTAGAAGATTAGCTAATATTACAGTGAGCCAGCTAATGTTAATGCTACCTTATTTATACTCGGAGTGGTCCAAAACAAAAATTAACACTTACATAAGTAATAATATAGTGCAAAAACGAGGCACGGTGGCTCAGTAGTTAGCACTGTCGCAATGGGAATACTAACAGCTGGGCCAGTTGACATTTCTGTGTGGAGTTTGTATGTTCTCCCCATGTTCGCGTGGGTTTCCTCCGGGTGCTCCGGTTTCCCCACAGTCCAAAGACATGCTATAACTGAATTGGGTAAACAAAAATTGTCCGTAGTGTATGAGTGTGTGTGAATGCAAAAGTGTATGGGCGTTTCCCAGTGGTTGCGGCTGGAAGGGAATCCACTGCGTAAAACATATGCCAGAATAGTTGGCGGTTCATTTCACTGTGCAACCCCTGATAATAAGGGACTAATCTGGAGGAAAATGAATGAATATTGCAAAAACATACAAAGCTTAAACTAAAACAACCTCTTCAAACTGTAAGGAGTAAACGTACTTTAGCAAGCAAACAATAATAATATTTGCACATATTCATTCAATACACTTTGGGGATATGACAAGAATATTGTTTGTATTCCAAAGTAAGCAGAAGACAAAACTGTCTCTGTGTACTCATCCCAGTGTTTAGTTTGGCCAAAAAGACCTGTTTTTGACAGAAACCCTTTTGTAGGTTGGGTCTACTTTGAGTGTTTGCAGAGACTTTTTTGGAGCTCATAAATATTTGGCCTTATGGATCTGATTCTGCTTCTATCTTGAGAACTCGATTATGACATGCTAACCAAAGTTTTAAAGTTATGTAAGGTGGTATCAGTGTCTTATTAATAATCTCAAGGCTTTTGGGAAACATATATTTACAACACTCTGGTGATGTTTTGCCTTGAAAACAACAAGACAAATCTGGGGAGTCACTATGACACACCAGGCAGCTGTGACCACAGTAAATTGTCAACAGATGCAGTGACTAGACATATGTCATATGTCCTGCTTAGAAAAATAACATACATGCATGTTCACTCATTCACCACCAGTAAACACATGGTCTGTATTCGAACCTCAAACGTAAGCTTGACCCAGTAAAAAAAAAAACATTGGGAAAACAAAAAAAGTATACATATAATTTAAAAAAATGCTGGTAGCCTAATGGTTTGAATGTTTCAAATAACATATATTATTGTATTGCGTCACTTGATCATGATATGTAAATATGTATGCATGTGTATATTAGAAATGTAGAACAATCTGCGAAAGTAACAAATAATAACTGCATGTTATAATATACTGCAGTAAGGGTATAGGGTTTATTTACTCACTATTTGAGAACCTCAGGTATTTCTATCAACTTACCACTTTCAGGAACAGAAAGCAATGATTTAAGGCAACCCTTAAGTGGATTTGTGATTTAGGCTCATTCACCCTCTCCACATTATGCAATGGGGGCATTTTAAATTCATTTGTTTGCATACAGTTTTATTTATATTGCTCTTTATCTTATTAACTTGTGTTGTCAGAAAGCATTTGCTATTGTACTCAGAATGATGATTTGTTGATGGTAACCCTTTTTCATGTAGTCTGTCAAGTGTGAGTGCCATAAGCTTTACTTGTCTTATGAGTGTTTGGGTAGTGTGGTCATGTGATGCTATAGTTCATGATTATAAGACATATCATAGTTTTAAGACAACAATTTACATTTTAAATGTACATTTTTAACTTGATGCTTGTAGACTCCAGTCACATGTCAAGTATTATTTTTAATAGAGTCCAATATTACTCAGTAAATTAACTGAAAAGATTTATTGTCGTGAACAACAATAATCAAAGATATTAAGAATATATATTATATATTAAGAAGTAATATTGTAATACTCTAAATTAACCTTATCAATAGATGACTTGACTATAACAAAAAGGGTACGTAAATAAATGTTATGTATAGGCCTAGTAGCCTACTGCATGTATGTGAAATAATATACAGTTATAAAAATGTCGGACATTGTCGCGTGTTTTAATACTTCACGTCTGCTTGCTTCACTCGTTTCTCTAAACATGCTGTTTTTGTCAGGAATTTGCAGTTCGCGTTACCGCATTCGGTAAACCGCATTCATTCCGTGGAAAGATCTGGCTGGAGACAAGTGGCAAGCTATAACACGTATAAGAGGCTTGTTGCCTCAAGAAAGATAATTCTAAAGTCTTATATTTAAACTTGGTACATCGAAACTACGTGGACATAAACACTGCTACAATGTACGAAAATAAATATTATAAAACTGAGAGAGAAGTGATGTGCAACAACGACCCAGCTGAACGAGGGTGCGGGTGGTGATGTGACGTCACATCGATCTGGGATTGAGTTCGCAGACAAGAAACTACAGAGGTTAGTGCAGTTTTGCTCTCGCGAGTCACGGGTGTGAGTGCGAATTTAACTGTGGAATACATTTACATGCACCTCTTGGTAAGTAATATAATTATTTCCGTTTAAAATGTAACTTTTACGTGACGTTAAATATATTTTATGTATGAACATTTTAGGTAGGATAATTTGAGCATCTTTTCATAGTAACCTAATCAATTGAGACGTCTTTTGTAGCACATCAAAAATGAGCGCAGTTTCGTTTGCGTGTTTCATACAGCCTGTTTTAATTTACTGCATGAGCACAGATGCATTTTCTGAATCAGTTTTAGTTTTAATGTTAGACAAGTTGTGTAATTTACTTACAATTTACTTAGGCCTATTGATCTACAAATTTACACAATATCTTAAATGTCAATAGTGATGTGCAGTGATGTGCAAAAAAACAGCACTATGTCTGAAACAGTGTTCACGGAATGAATCGATGTATAAGAAGAAAAAAACATGCTTTTTTTTTGTTTCTAAGTTTAATTCACTGGTCTTACATCTTCATAAACCAGGAAAATGCATTTTAATATATAGACAATCCTCATGTGAAATGTAAAAGGCTGAGTAGCCAGAAAAAGCTTAGATGATGCTCAGAGCTGTTCTGTTGCAGACTACTTTACTTCTCAAATTCTGGCCTCCAGTGGGCAAAAACAGAACAACACAATCTTAAATAAATGTACTTAAAAAGGGGGCCAGGAAGAACCAGGGCTTTCACAGTGATGACATAAGAGAACCGTTCCGAAACCTTTTTTAAAAGACCATTTTAATGATCTAAAGAACATTTTTCCACTATAAAGAACTTTTTTCATTGCATAAAATGTTTCCAAGGATGATAAAGTTTTTTCATTAAATTATCTGTGCTAATAAAGAACCTTTATTTTGAACATCTTTGACAGTCCTTACGTTTCTAGATGTGTTGTAATTATATTGGATGGCTTTTAATTATTGACTAAATACCATGTTTATTCTCTAATTCCAGGTTTGAAGGTACAATGATGGATCAATTTAATTTCACTGAGATTCCTCCAGGACACAACTCATCAGAGTATGATGATGAATATGATGATGAATATGACAATTCAGAGCTCGGGAAATCTCTTAACATTATGTCACTCATACTCTACAGTTTGGCTTTTGTACTTGGAGTGGTTGGAAACGGCATTGTGATTTGGGTTACTGGATTCAAAATGAAAAGGACAGTCAACACGGTCTGGTTTCTGAACCTCGCTGTGGCTGACTTTCTCTTCACGGCATTCCTCCCTCTCAGCGTGGCCTATACAGCCATGGGATTTCATTGGCCCTTTGGACAATTCATGTGTAAATTCAGCAGCACTCTCAGTTTCCTCAACATGTTTGCCAGTGTGTACATCCTAGTCGTGATCAGTGTTGACCGCTGTGTGTCTGTGGTGCGTCCAATCTGGGCACAGAACCATCGGAATGTGGGCCGCGCATCTGCGGTGAGCTTTGGAGTTTGGTTGTTTGCTCTGTTGCTGAGCTCACCATACTTTGTCTTCAAGGACACTGCACCCAAACACAGCAACCCCCAAAAAATCAACTGCTTCAACAACTTTGCTTTCTCTGACTCTGAAACACCAGAGGTGGTGGCGCTTCGTATGCTACGGCATCGTGCCATGATTATTACTCGTTTCATCATAGGCTTTGTGGTACCGTTTGTGATCATCGTCTCCTGTTATGCAGTCATTGTCCATCGTCTCCAAAGAAACCGTTCGATGTCTGGCCGAACTGGACGTCCTTTCAGGATCATTGCTGCGGTGATCACTGCCTTCTTTCTGTGTTGGGCTCCATACCATATCCTGATGCTCATTGAGATGATAAACCACATGAGAAATGAATACAGCCCCACCCTGGAATATGTCATCACTGTTGGTATTCCCATTGTGACCAGTTTGGCTTTCCTAAACAGTTGCCTGAACCCATTGTTGTATGTTTTCATGGGACAGGACTTTAAAGACAAAGTGCGCAAATCAATCCTGAAGGTTTTGGAAACCGCTTTCACGGAAGAAGTCTCACGCACAAATACCTGGACAAACTCAATGCCGACCATACGTAATAAAGAGAATGGGAGCAAGTCCTTCTCTGATGCAGAGGTATAACAACGTAACACACGTGAATCACTTTTTCTAAAGGAGGACTTTACAGAGTGACATGTGGATTTACTGTCATCATTAGATAAAAGAAAGACACGCTAACCTGAAAAAACTAGAAGATATTCATTTAGTTTGAGACTTTACTTTAAAACCCTGCCTTTCCTTTACAGGGAAATGCTTAAGTGATGCAGAATTATTATATATTTGTGTGTGCATGTGTTTACCCACTTAACAATATTTTGGAGACAAATTTGTTCCCAGAAGTGAGCTAAATCTGACAGAAACAGCCAAAACCTTCTTTTTGGAAAATCATCTATTTAACAAAATCTATAAAATGTTAAATGATTTTATCATTACTGTGTTATTTTTTTGTAACAATACAGAAGGGTTTTTTTTAAAATTATAATTAGGTTATAGTATCTATAACAAGCTGTATATAAGTATATAAATATCACTAGAAGTGAAGAAGAAAGTGTGTGTGTGTGTGTGTGTGTGTGTGTGTGTGTGTGTGTGTGTGTGTGTGTGTGTGTGTGTGTGTGTGTGTGTGCGCGCGCGCACGCGCGCGCGCGTGTGTGTGTGTCTGTGTGTAAGAGAGTGGTGAGAAGGGGGTTAATAATATACCCATAAGTATTTGGCAAAGATAACTTGGTGTTGTTGGCCATGTAGACCATATTAGAATGAAGTTTTTCATATATTGTGCATGAGATCCATTGTAGCTTAGCTTTTTTATATTTCATTGCTGCACATATTATTTTTATAATGCATATTTTATTTTATATTAAACAGTATCATGTTTATTTGTGTATTTCAAAAACTAAGCTAAATAAACATATTAATTGAGGTTCTTATACTGGTGTCCATGTCTACTGATGTCTGGATCTTCATATCCTTTTTTCTAGTACCAATATAGTTGTAAACTTAGCATTAATAAAGATATTTTAAACATCTTTTGCAAATGTGCAAAATTAACAATCTTTTATTTATTTCATGCTCCATTCGTCCTACTCAACCATAGATGTCGTTTCATGAAATTAAAGTGCTCAGTTCACAAAAAAATATCCAAAGCACCTTCTAAGACTGCACTTCGCTCAAAAAACCTGTAATTGCATTTTACATAAACTGCCATCTGATTGCTGTTGTTGTTTTAAGTTTCAATTATGCATGTGTAATGTAACAGCTTAAAGTGCAAGTAAAGCAAATGCAAAAGGATTAAATGCAGCAATTCTTTTGACCAGGAATTGGACATACTGTTTTGTTTTCCAGAGAATGGAAGTCATATCCAAGGAGCTAAGCAGACAAGAGATTAAATGTACGCTGTTTTATACAATGTGTTATTGTTTGTATGCCCAAAATAAAATAATAGAAATTTTATTTATAAATACATTTTATTTATAGAAATGTAAGGTAGTACGTTATCTGAGACTTCAGGGGAGCATGCAGTTTGGTGAGCTGCAAACGCAAAGATCTGTCTTTCACATTTTGCTCTTAACATTGGTGGCCCTGGGAAAGAGTCCCATCACACTACACAATGACGCCAATTGGCCAATTAGATGGACTCTCAAAATCCTCTTGAATGACTGCTGCGATATTATTTCATAAAAGCTCTATGTGGTGTCTACATGTCCAGTAAATGACAGTAGTACTACCTGAATTCATGTTATACCATAATTACAAAAATTCCAACTTTCCGACTAGAATAATGCCTTGACATCTGAGTACAACTCGATCTTGTAAACTTGCAAACTGAGTTTTCATAGAGCACAATGCAGCCACACTTTTCCAAGTGCACCTCACTTGTGCTGAAAAGGGAGGCCAAAACATTTTGATCATACACTGGTGACTGGATGCAGTACAGGTCATAAGCACTGCCCCCTCCATGTAAACAGACCAGAAATTAGACAAACTTGAGGTTCAAATTAAATTTTTACATTTATGTTGACAGTTCAGGTGTTAAACTTTCTTAAAGGTTTGCCCAGAAAGTCTGGGTGTTTTATTTTTTTATTTTTATATAATGCCCCAATTCATGATCATTATTGCACCGGCACAGTCTCCAAATCCAAAAGATGACAGCAGCCAGGATGGGAGATTTTTTTTTACACCTTTCTACAGTGGAATAAAGGCAGTCATTAAGTGATATGAAGGGAGGAACAATGTAAACCAGATATAAAATTGATCAAATACAGAGTCAAAGTTTTTTGAGAAGCAACATGTCATGTGGCACAGTCTCAGGGATGACAAAAGTTCTAACCAGCATGCACTGCTTTATGTCAGATATAAACATAGCCTGTATGAAAAACATATTTTATGGGGTAAAAATGCTCTAGAGGGCAACCCTTTTTAAGATTTGTAAGAAATCTCAATGGTAGTAATACAGAATAAAATAATAATAATAAAATTCTCAACACATAACTATAACTGTAAATGCACACAAGCTGAGATTTTAAGTGGTCATTAAACACTCGAGTGGTTCTTTAATTTATTTCATACTTCTTGTTAAACATAAAAGAAGATATTCTAATGAATTTTGGAAATAATCATCCAATGAAATCCATAGTAGGAACAAAATAAAATACCATGGTAGTACTCCTACATCGCACAGCACATTTAAGAAAAAATAAAGATGGGCTCTAAAAACCTCACAATACCAGTCGTCTCCCCAAGGACGTAGTCAGTGCGCAGGCAACGACAAATAATCTAAATAAAACTGATTTGAATAAAACGATTTAGGAATTGCATTTACAATATAACATGAGCAAAACATTAGCAACAATGATTAAACCACTTTTTCGCGCGCACCCAGTCATTTTCTCTCCAGTCCTGTGGGAGGCGGGATAATCCAGTAAATTTCAATATCACACGAAGAAGAATGCGAAGAGGAAGCTTTCGTTTCTTCGTCCCCTCTTGTGTTGCCTGTATTTCTCGAGGATTTAACGCTTTTGGATATACGATAAAATAGTCCAGCTGACCGATCAAAACCAAAACCAATGTACAGTAAACACGGAGTTTGCGATGGGTCGCATTATTGCTACACGCTAGACACGAAGAAGGCGGAAACTTGCGGCCAGCATCTGAACCTCTTCAGAAGTGATATCGAGGTAATTCGCGGACACGTTCCCCTTTCGTTGTTTAAATATGCTATCAAAACACACCGTTCTTGGTATTTTTTAATATACATTTAAGCTAACGGGTTGGGTTTACATTAGGGTAACTAGTATATGATATTCAATCAAATTAACTGTGCTAGCGTAGCTTGTTAGTTAGGGTTGTAATGTGGCCGCTCTAATAGCTGGTTTTGTAGCGAGTGGATATTTATATTTGCTTTAAATCATACCGTTTACCACAATCTCTGTTTTTATGTGTGTGTACATTTTACCTCTAGTTAATTTTTATCATCTTTAAAATTATTTTATTTCTTTTGAATATCTACATTATTGGAGATTTGATTAGTATCAAAGTATCAGTACAGTATAAACAAGCACACACAGAAATCATACATTTGGACATAGCCTCTGTTCATTTGTGTTTGAAGTGTTCGTTTCAGTGGCGAGGTCAGAAATTTAAAAGTGAGTGAACCTCAGTGCCTATCTTAAACTAATTGTAAAATAACTCGTTTCTGATATTTATCATCTCTGATAATATATTAATTGATTTAATAACTATGTATGAGCTGACACTTCTGAATGTCCAACACTCATTTAGCAAAATGTGTCCAGAGTCCAAAATAATTCACTTTGTCACAAGACCTATAGGAAACAGAAATGATCATTCATGATGTGAAAGCAAAAAATATAGTTTTTTTTATCCAATCTTTATATAATTCTGATACTGAATAAGTTTTTTCTTTGTTAAACTAGAAACAACAAGAAGAAGAAAAAGTGACAGCATGAACTAGGTGTTTATTAGCTTAGGCTGAGGCAAAGAAATGAGACAACCACTGCACAGAAATCATGATCCACACAAAAAAGGCTGCTTATATTGGCAAGCTTGAGCAATTGTTTATTTAAAATAGATTGTATAATTTAAAAATACACCTGGAGAAAACATTTGACAGGCTGAATAAATGCTAATTCACTCCCTCCCAGTAGGTGGCGCTTATAGACCAGAAATAATCCCGTCATGACACACTCTGCAGCCTGCACAGTGACTCTCTTAATTTTTAGAGCTGCTGTCAAATAAAGTAGAAAAAAGAGCTCAACAGGACCATAATTGGACATTTCCATTCAACAATGCTTATATCAGAAGAAACTACAATTTGAAACACTGAAGCCATTTTTTACTTTTTGTACTTGAATATGCTATCTTGATAGGGTATAGGGTGATATATATAATAAATATACCCTAAGTCTCCATGACTTACTGGTTATCTTTATCTTTAATCAATATTTTGTAAGTGCCATAGAATAAAAGTCTGCACATTGTTTTATTAGGGATTTTATCAGGGATGTTATGTTATGTTGTTTTTTTATTTGAGCTTGATGGGGGTTTGTTCTAGTCAGTGTATAAGAAGTTTGTCAAGGTATTATCTGATTTAATTTTTCTTTTGTTTTGTTGTCTTTTTCAGATTTTAGAAATGCTGGTTATTGCCTCGAGTTTTCTTTGCAGCTTCAGATGGAGTAATTGCTTTTAAAGTACCAGGATTGTGTAAGTAAAAACTCCTTTTTTTGTGTAGTTTTTTTTATTTTATTTTATTTTATTTGACTCTTTAATATAAAGAAATGCAGCTCTTCCTGGGCACCATCTGGACAATATATACCATGTTCATTACAGATTTAAACCAAACATAACAAGGAAGTTGACTAAAGAAAACAAATAATTATATTGTGAATAAATCCACCTAACTATTTATGAAAATTAATTAATTGTAATATCTTTTTTTATCTGTAGATATTCAGTAATTAACAGTGTTAATAAGTTGCATTGGATTGACATATAGTAGGGTTGTTAATGTGCTTGGAATTTGTAATTGTTGTATTTCTTTCTGACTGTTGGATGGCCAATAATATACATTGCGTTGATTAAAATGTTTTTTTTTTCTTCCTATAAGCCAGTTCTGAAAGATGCTGAATGTTTATGTTTACATCAACATCACCTTATGCTAAAATGTGTGCAAAACTCATGTTAAATACACCCACCAATACATGCAACAACACTTAATACCGTATTCATTCTTTTACATGTTATTTGCATATTCACAGTCTTCAGATACCTGTAAATATGCTGCTTATTTTTATACATGGCAGTGTGAAACTGATTTCTAAACAGTGTAAGAAATAGAATCTGCAGTTTTGTTGAGTGGATGTAAACTGGCTCATTTGCTATGTTTCCATCCAAAGATGTGAATTAGATTTGTGCCAGAACTGGTATATAGCATAAAACATTTGCTTTAAAGCACCCCTTCTGTCTAAGAAAACTAAATATTGTCACTTCCTGATAAACTGGCACCAAATATTTAAAAGAAAATGTAATTTTCTCTGCTTTGGAAGCAACTGTATACATTTTTTTCTTAAATGCATTACTTGCACCTCAGAAGGTGTGAGGCACTCTTTGGGAGCACAGATGCTAAAATTCTGAAGGTAATAATAGCCTAATGATCCACTATGATGACGGATTTATAAGATTTTATAATGACCAAAACAACATTTAATTTGTTAATGCTGTCCTATCGCTTCCATTATGTTAGTACATGATCTGTTAAAACAAAATCACATGACAGTTTTTGATGCGCAAGCTGGAATTTTTCCGGTTAATGTGTTTCCATTGTAGTTATTGTAGGGATAATTTACAGTTTGAACCCAAAAATGACCAATCTGTCAGATGAAGAAGAGCCGGAGTCAGAGATTCAAATAAATAAAGATAGTTTGCAGTTTCATCAGCAGAAGCCAGCTTCAACACTCGCAATGAGTTCGTAGGCAGCTCTGTGTACAACTCTGAATGATATCTCAATATCTCAAGCATACAAATGTCAGAAAGCCACTAGGCTGTTTAGAGCTGACCCCAGACTTGTGAAAGGATCCACAATCGAATAGAACGCACACACACACACTCAAAGTACAATTTATTTCTTACCCAAAGCTGAGTGTACTCTCAGCCGTCTTTATCAGAACTTGTTAAAAACCCGGTATAATCTACATCCAAACTAGCAGCTTACATACAAAGGAATTAACTTTAAAAGATTTAATACTTAAAATGGCAAATATCACTTTAGATATAATTAACACATTAGCAAATAACAATATAAACAGTTGTTTCCATTTCTTTAAGAGTCCAGGTCCACTCAAGAGGTCTCCATGACCTCTGACCTGGATGGCTAGATCCTGAGGAAACAAATCCTTTAGCATAATGAAAAGCAATCACACACATATTAGTCCAGTTTTACTCTGAAGTGGGATTTCACTAAGGTCATTCTTTAATCTAGGCTCTTAAACATTCAACTTTATTAATAATCATAAAGACATAAGAAAGGAAATGTGTTACACCATCCTGGAGCGGACATCCATCAGAAAATCCATGCCATTATTATGCAAATGTTCTTTTATTGGATAAAAAGTTTGTCCTACTCAGTAATGCGCATTGTCAAAATGTTTACACATCTTAATATTTCCATTAAACTTTTTTATGCGCATATCCAAAATTCACATAAAAATAGGTGGATGGAAACAGCTATTGGCGCCAGAGCAGCTCTTGGTAGCCTAACCTTACAGCAAATTTTATGGTAGCTTTATTGAAGGCCCTATTACAGCAATAGTGAATTTTTCTTTATTTTCTAGTAATTTCTTTTTATCTTAGAGTTGTAATCTACTAACAGTCCTAACTTTTATTATATTAGAATGTTTCACCAGATGATTTATGTAAATGTAGTGTAGAATTGACAAAAGAATACTGATTGAGAAAATTATGTTTGACATGCTCAAAAGTGTGTTTTATGCAAGCAACTTGTTAATCACTATTGTTATTGTCAGCTGACTATTGTTTTACATATCTGCAAATATTTATACTTGCCTCAGATTGCTTTCAACATTTACCATCTTTTTACCATTTCTCCTTACATTACATTACTTTTTATTTAATAGAACAACAAACTCAAAAGATTAAACCGTTGAGCTTTATTTAAATTTCTTTTCACAAAACCTATATAAGAGTTGCATTAAACAATTATATTAATATAATAGTCTCTTTGGGAAAAATACTGAAAATGCTAAATACACTGTGTTCTTTACTGATCTCATTTAGCACAAGTAAAAACACAAAAATGCTGTACATGGATATGAAAAATGCCATATACTATTTATGGATTTTTTTTGCTGCTAAACTTATTAAATGACCTAATTCATTCATACAAACCACGATGTTAGTAGAATTTTTGTAAAACATGTTAGAATTATTTTACAACCACTGTATTGTATTGCTATCACTATTTGAAAAAAATATATATATGTACACACATACATATATATATAGGGTGTAATGATGCGAGTATTCGTATTGATCCGTTCAGTACAAGGCTTTCGGTTCGGTACGCATTAAGGCTGATTTATACTTCTGCGTGGAGTGATCGCCGTGACCCACGGCACCTCCCTTGCGCGTAGTCATTCATTTATACACTTCTGCATGCTGTTTGTGTACACTACAATAACACTTCCGAAACGCTAGCTGGCAGTAGGTTTTTATGTTCCTCTGTTTTTATGTTCCTCTGTGTCGAGTTTCTTTGCGGGTGTTTTGCTTTTTTCTGAACGCTACCTTATATGTACAAGTAGCTCAAACTCGCTCATTCAGAGACAGGAACCGGCAGATGTGCAACAACTTTAATGATAAAGTAACCACAACACAAAGTTTCCATCTGAAGCTCCTTCATGGAGCTTGACTACGCGTCGTTGCAACGTGTAGTTACATTTTTTAAGAGGTGCGCATCAGCCACGGCAAGCGCTATGAGACTGTGCGAAGGCTGCGCCGGACCATACCCGTGCGCTTGACGCAGAAGTATAAATCAGCCTTAAACGATGATAATTTTCATTTTGGTGTGTACCATCTCACTCACTTGGCTACAGCAGGTTTTCTGAAAGACATTTTAGAGCATGCACGCACGCACGCACGCCAGGACATTATAGGAAAGTGTGTTTTCAGCATCAGCTCACTTGGCTG
>CAIGQW010053747.1:8267991-8292108 GCA_903798125.1 Danio choprae
GTGTGTATGTATATATATATATATATATATATATATATATATATATATATATATATATATATAATACACATACATATACACATACATATACACATACAGGGGTTGGACAATGAAACTGAAACGCCTGGTTTTAGACCACAATAATTCAGCCAATACGGCATTGAATTCATCTTGGGAATAACAGATACAAGTCCTGCACAGTGGCCAAAGGGATTTTGAGCCATTCTTCCTGCAGTGGCCAGGTCACTACATGATGCTTGTGAAGGAAAACGTTTTCTGATTCATTCCTCAAAAACACCCCAAAGTGGCTCAATAATATTTAATCTGGTGACTGTACAGGGCATGAGAGATGTTCAACTTCACTTTCATGTTCATCAAACCACTCTGTCAGCAGCCTTGCTGTGTGTATTGGTGCATCATTATTTTGATTCACTGCACCGCCTTCAGGATACCATTGGGTGCACATGGCCCTCCAGAATGGTTTGGTAGTTCTTGACATTGACGCACCCATCTAGCACAAGTATTTGGCCTATGGAATACCATGATATTGCAGCCCAAACCATCACTGATCCACCCCCATGCTTTACTCTGGGCATGCAACAGTCTGGATGCTATGATTCTTTTTGCCTTTTCCATATTGTAACTCTCCTAGATCTGGGAAAGACAGTGAAGGTGGACTTCGAGAACAGAGAACAATACATGTTTCACATTGTCCACAGTCCAATATTTTTACTTCTGGCAGAACAGTGAAGAACAGTTTTGGTGGAAACAGGAGAGTTGAGGTGCAAATATAATTCTGCAGTGAGTTGGGCAGCATCCCTTTCAGACAGCTTCCTCTTGCATTCACAGTTACTTCTGTTGGATGTGGTTCATCCTTCTTGGTGGTATGCTGACATTACCCTGGATATTGTAGCTCTTAATACATCACAAAGACGTCCTGGCTTGGTCACAGATGTGCCAGAAACAATTTGCCCTCTTTTTTGCATTGCAATATTTTAAGCAAAACTGTGCTATTGTTCTGCTCATTAAACCTTAACACTCTGTTCTTGCTGGTGGAATGGGCAATCAATAAAGATTTAGCCAATTTCGTCAAATTTAGCCATGACCGCTTCAACCCTAAATTGGCCACAGCAATTGGTTTCCCCATTGGTTTCCCCACAACATCAAAAGAACTGCAGGCCTCACTTCCCTTAGTTAAGGTGAGTTTTCATGACTCCACCATAAGACTAAAACCACTGCTGAGCAAAAAGAACAGAGGCTTTTCTCAGTTTAGCCAGAAAACTCTTAATGATTAAATATTCAAATAATTAAAAGTGTGTGTCCCATTATGTGTGGCGTAAAAGTAACACCACATTTCAGAAAAAGAACATCATACCAACAGTAAAATGTGGTGGTGGTGGTGGTAGTGTGATGGCCTGGGGGTGTTTTGCTGCTTCAGGCCCTGGAAAAATAAAACCATGAATTCTGCTTTGTACCAAATACCCTGAAAGAAAATGTCCGGCAATCTGTTAGTGACCTCAAGCTGAAGCGAGCTTGGGTTTTGCAGCAGGACAATGATCTAAAGCACACCAGGAAGTCCACTTCTGAATGGCTGAAGAAAAACAAAATAAAGATTTTGGAGTGGCCTAGTCAAAGTCCTAACATGAATCCAATTGAGTTGCCGTGGCAAGACCTTAAGACCCAATCCCAATTCTGCCCCTTAGTCTTTACCCCTACCCCTCGCTTTGCATGATCATGTGGGTAGGCATGTCCCAATTCTCTTTAGCTTGAGGGCGTATGGGTTAGGGCAGTGTTTCTGCAAAACTTTTTCACACAGGCCTATGTAGTTTTGGATTTTCTTTTCCCTTAATGATAAAAAAACCTTAATTTTAAAACTGCATGATGTGTCTGTAAGGGGCCAAACACCTATTCACACCATTATGTGTGTGTGTGTGTGTGTGTGTATATATATATATATATGTCAACTAGAAATATGGCTTGCCACTAACTATTTTCTCTCTTTTTTTTTCCAGATGGCAATATCTGAATTGTGAGCCAGCACCTGAAAGAAGGCAGGCCATATACCTAACGAGGTTTACATCCCTGTTTTATGGTCAAATGACAGATTTTTTTTAAACGGCTAACAATGATTGATTTGACAATCAAAGACTTTTTAAAGGATAACTTTTAATCATATATCTAGTTTTTTTATTGAGGTTATAAGAGTTGTAATTTTAGAGATGCTCTGAGCAGTTGGGTTTTTTAAATGCGTAGAGGAATCTAGCGTTGTTTGATAACTGAGGTGAGACTGGAACAGATTACATTTCTTTGACAAGAATTACAATATTGAAAGTTATGCATGTATAGAAGTTTTTAAAAATTTGCATAATTATGCTCTCAGCTTCCTAAACTATTGAAATTTATAATTCAAAAGAAGCTATATTTGGCTTGGTCAAAATGGCATTCTCAATGGACTTTACCCAAGAGTTAAGAGGAGGAGATGCCTTCATCTGTACAGAGTGTGGTGAAGGATTTAGACAGTATCCAAAACTTGTTGAACACATGGCCATTCATGGACTTACTGGCTCATTTTCCTGTGATGGTGTGAGCATTAGTAATGGCAGTTCTGTCAACCCATCCATTGAGGTTGCACTCCATGAAAACGGAACACTTACTGTGGTTGACCGATCCATCTTGTCTAACTTTACCTTCTTGTTTGGAAAACCTCCACCTAAGAGATTATTGTACCCACCCCCCAGTCAAGAAACCATTATTCCATCTAAGGCACCAGAAAAAGAGCCTACTCTGTATAAGTGTGATAGATGTGGACAAGTGTTCAAAACTCCCAAAAGCTTACATTTGCATCAGCAGTACCGTGCCCTTGAACAGGGGTTCAAATGCACCCTGTGCTGCAAGGTATTAAATGATCGAGAGAGTCTGCAGAACCACCTTCAAAACCATGCTCATGAACGCTTTTATAGTTGTGGACACTGTGGAAAGCGATTCTTAAGACAAGACACCTTGCTGTCCCATCAAAAAGAGTGGCATGGATCTGCTTCTCCCAGGATTTTGAGTAGATCACAAGAAGATCAAGAAAATAGCATGGATAGGTCTTATCCTTGCAAATCTTGTGGCTTACGCTTCTTTTGGTTGTCTGACCTACAAAGCCACCTTAACAGTCATTCTCGTGTCAACAAGTCACCCAGTGAGGTGATGCAAGGTCAGGGAACACTTGGAGAAGAAAACAGGAAAAATTATGATAATTCAGTTAGTGAGCCATGTTGTTGTAGACTGTGTGGGCGAAATTTCCACCACATTTCAGATTTAAGAGAGCATCATAAAATTGAACATCCAGATGAGATTGAAGTAAAGGATTCTTTAGGTTTACCAGCTAAGATGAAACAGCAATACTATGGTGTAATGCGGAACACGGTTGCAAAGCAGTTGCTAAGGGCAAACATAAGAGGAAAACCTAGGGGAATCAACAGAGCTGGCTTTAGTGGTAAATTATTCTCCTGCAAACACTGTCATCGTGTGTTTGTACACTCAAGCAGTCTCTCGCGTCATATGCGGTACCATAAGGGTACTCTGCATGCCTGTGTTTATTGTGGAAGGCACTTTCCACAAAGATGTGATGTCACAAGGCATGTGGCTATGTACCACACTTCAGAACTTCAATCCAAATCTCAGGAGGAGTCAACAACGGAACATGAGAATGGAAATAGGGAACCAGAACCTATGAAAGAATCAACACAAACAACAAGCGATGGTGAACAAGAGGATCTTGAAGAAAATCAATCCGCATTCAAGTCAGAAGACCTGTTATTTGGTTCTCGATATAAGAAAACGTACAAGCCAAAGATGAAGTATAAATGCAAAGAATGTTGCAGAGTCTTTGGACTACTTAGTGTTTTTCAGCGACATATGGTTCACCACAAGAGAAATCCCTTCAGGATATTGCTAAGTTGCCCTCTCTGTCCAAGCCGCTTCTCATTCATCTCTGCTTTAAATCGCCATCTTGAGTTCCATCATAAAAAAGACCCAGGGACCGATGGCACTAAACCTCATGAAACTAAGGATTATTGCCAAGATCAACAAGAAGATTCTGCTACCGAATACCCTGATCCAAATGCAAATACTGCCGTGTCATCAGAAATACTAAATGAATCTACTGAATGTTCTCAGATCTAGTGATACACAATATGGCCAACAGCATATGGACGCCCTCTTCTAATTAACAGATATGGCTATTCCATAAACTTCAGTAAAGTCAAATCGTAATGTTTAACTATAAAATGTTATTCTATTTTTTTGGGTGGAGCCTGGGCATATTTCTTATCCAGCAGGGCAATGTTCCTGTGCTCAGAGCTGTAGTCTTCTTGTTCATGTGGGGAAAATTGTGAGTGACGTGCAAATCTCTGACCTAACCCCTACTGGAACACCTTAGGGGGTGGTATTGAGATTGCAAACAATGATCCAGGCCCCTTTACATAATGTTATTTCCTGACCTACTTCATGCTCAGTCTTTACAATAGTGTTCTTTCAAAGAGGGATGAAATCGTTTACTGCAGCAAAAGAAGAGATTAATGCTTTTTGTTCTACTCGTGTCTTTTGTCTAATATTTTATTTGAATTACATCAGAGGTCAGGGACCGATGTTGGAAAATGTGTTGATGTTCTGTCCCCAAAGGCATTTATGTCTTAATACAAGCTGTCCTTCTGGAAAATGGCTCAACTAATATAGTTGCACTAGAGTTGGAATACCGAGTCACACTGTAAAAATATCTGTTAAATAACAGTTTCCGTATTTTATGATTCGAAAGTGTTTTCTGTTTAAATACAGTTGTGAATTTGCATTATGGGACCTTGATCTCTGCTCTGTTGACTTTTGATGTTGAAAATTCAACTCTACAGTTTAACAAAGTGACTTTTATTGACATTTTAGTAGTTTCAAATAATATAATGTATACAAAATAATATATAGAGAAATAAGTCTGTAAAAGAACAGAAAATGTACTGGCAGTTTATTACAAGTCTTTTGTACTGTCATATACAACACCAACCAAGACAATATATCACTTTAAACTATATAAACATGAATCACAAAATATGAAAAAGCTGCTAATTTACAGATGTTTTACAGTGCAGACCTGTTAATTGCAAGAGAGTGTCCACACTAAAGATGTAGTTAATGTCAGTAACATCAGAATGCTCATAGGTACTCGCACATTTTACATTTTCTATCTTTAAAATGTTGTACTTTTCAGAGGCTTCAAATGAATATGTTCTTCTTGTGTATTGCATTCGATGTATATAAAATGTTCCCATCAAATATTCTTATGCCATTTTCAATTTTTGGATATGCTGTCGCAGTTCTTATTCGAAATCTAAATTGTGTCATACACAAACCTAAGGGACCTGTAAAAAAATCTTTATACTAACCAGAGTATCTGAAATTTAATGCATATCAGAAGCAAGTCTGGAATTACTCATTAGTTATACAATTACTCATCTTGCAAAATATGTATTTTAGCTGCTTTTATAGCCAACAACCTAGATTTCCTTCACTAGTCTGCATACAGGCTAAACAGCAAAGCTTTTATTTAATTTTTTGTATCTTCCTGTTACAAAACATACTTTTACTATTCTCTGACATCAGTAGTTTTGTGCAAGTCTGGTTTCACTTGTTTAAATAAAAAAAAATTCTGTTTTTCTTCTACAGCCTTGTAATTGTTGATTTATTTATTTATTTTTTTTATTTATTTGTTTCATCCGAGCTGCAAATTGCTTTGTTTTTTGTATGCAAATATCAGCAGATCACCATTCATGTATTTTGGTTAAGCTTCAGTTGCACTAATTTAAGATTTCTGTTAACTATGAATTAGGTGCACTTATCTTTCCTTTTTAAAATATTAATTAATTAATTAAACTAAACGGTTAAAAACAATCGACAGCTTTTATTTTATAATTGAGAAATTAATGCCAATTATTCATTTTCCTTTCCTTTGGCTTAATCTCTTATCCATCAGGGGTCGCCACAGCGGAATGAACCGTCAACTATTCCGGCATATGTTTTTAGGCAGCGGATGCTCTTCCAGCCACAACCCTGTACTGGGAACTAATGCCAATTATAAATTGGTTAAATTACAATCCACATTAAATAGCTTAGTCTTGCAGGCATGTGGTGGTCCAGATTTTAAAGGCGTTTCATGCTGTTGTTATCAGATTTCCCAAGTGGAATTCGGGTCATTTCTATATTCTTTACAACAGTCTAGTAGTTTGTTTTCTACCACTCCTCGTTGTTTTCGAAGTTCCAAAATTCTTTTACCATAAGTGGTCGTTTAAATGACAACATTTTCAGCCAAAATTGGAAATCTTTTTTTATTTCAATAGCGTTTTGGGAACTGAAATTTGAAAATTGAGTTTCAAAGTGGAGGTTTGTGAAAATGCCACAATTATGCTTTTTGTGTAAACAGCGAAACGGGAATCTTTGAAAGTGATGACTTCATGTCTCTGTGCCGTATGTGTTTCCAGGCATGTAGACATTTAGCGTGATTAAATATACACAACAGTACATAACAGTATTGTTACTGGTCAAGAGCAATTCTTATTTGACTGCTTCTTTAGAAAATTGTAAATTTACCTCCACTATTACATCCAACAACGGAAGCACATCATATAACAAATTCTAAATACACACAAGCACAGAACCGCCAACCACACATCGTCACTTCACATCAGGTACTGTCTACTAACAAGGCATGGCATACATAATATTCTGTTTTCGAATATTTTGGGGGAGATATATATATATATATATATATATATAAATATAAATGCAGATGGTTTTTAAAACAATGTGTCTTTGTGAAACTTGATGTATAAATATTAAGTCCAAAATTTTCCTAAGTCTCCAGTGCTTTTTGTTCAGTCATGGGGATCCATTGTTTGTTCAGTTTGTTTTTGTCATTCCAAAGTGAACTAGTTACATAGGTGAGTCCAGCTGGCAGGATCTCAGTGGTTAAAATGGATTTGACCACATGCTATGCAGCAGTTTATTTTATTTTATTTATTTTTTACACTTGTCCCTACACCCCACACACTATCGGTGGTAGCCATGTGACTTCTTGAAATATTTTTATTCTGAGTTGTCCCATCCAGCTCTTTCTGGGTCCGTTTTTTTTTGTACCTTATTGTTTGCACCTTGTCTACTGACCACGATACAAACATTTTAGGCTCCATGTGTCAGTTGTTTAATGATTCTGTGGTGACTGTTGCAAAATGTTTATTTAAAATTAACAATGTCGGCAATCAATGATGCAGCTAGTAAAAATTCTATCTGGCCAATCAGTGATATGCAATGTTTACACATCATATTTTAGTATCAGAATGGCTCACTTGGAACATTAACTGAGGTGGTACTGAAAAGCACAAGCTACTAGGTACTATACACATTGTAGAGCCCTCAAAAACCATACCAAGTCATACTGAATTACATGAGCCCTGGAATTGCAAACCAGTGGGGAAAAAGCTCCAACATAGATTAATTAATCATCTAGATCTTCAAGGCAAGCATACTGAATTTCTACAGTGGAGCACCTTAAGGTACTTTTAAGTTCACATTACAGGGCCGGTGGACAACACATACCAACGGTAGCATTGCCACTGTCGAACCTAAAGTGAGCGTGCCTGTGCCAGTCATGTTTCTACAGTAAATTCTGGGGCCTTGTCTGGGTCAATGACCAGGCTTTTTCAGGCTTTGTGGTGAGCTGAAAGCAAAGGAGGAGTTTGCTTAAGTCTCGGTGCTCTGGCAAAAATGCCAATTTAGTTTTGCATTTGTGCATTATTAGGTGTGAGATTAAACTGCGATGAGATTTCTCGTTGAGGTGAAAAGTTGTCTTGTGAGTTGAGATGTTAGCATGATGGAGTTGAAGCATTGGATTAGCATTGAAGATTGGAAGCAGGATTGAATTTGAACCACAAATCAAGTGCTTTGCACATACCTGGTAAGGCCGGCCTCTATGTTGCACATGTCACTCGTTTGGGCAGGCGAGTGTAACTGCTTTTTTTTATCACCGGAGTTCAAAGGCTGCTGCGTTATTCATGTCCAAGCAGAGGCTGCAACTACAACTGCAGCCACACAAATTAACCATGGACATTACCACACGATGGAATGTAACTTTAGATGTGCTGAAAGTCACATTATTGAAGTGCTGTACAGATATGTAAACACTGCAATCAAACTATTACCATAGTGTAGGACTTTTAGCCGCATTTTGAGACAGGACAGTCCCACACAGCTGTTTGACACTATATTCTCTGCACCTACACATCTACATCTCTAAGCGCACGCATACTGAACTGCTGGAGACTCAACATACATCACGTGCATAAATCACACCATGGACATTACATTAAGATGCCTACTGGTTTAAAAAGGCCTAGATTAAAAGAAGATGGCCAAATGAGAATGTTTCTGTCATAAACTATAGCAAAACAACTTGTCAAAAAGAACATTTAATTTACCTTTATTTAACTGGCAACCAATGGAAGTGAGGACAGGGGTGATGTGTTCCCTCTTAGTACTCGTCAGAAGTCTAGTTGCTGCATTCTGGACAAACTGAATTGATGAATGTGATAGACCCATATATAATGAACAACAGTAATCAAGTCGAGATGTAATAAGTGCATATATTACTACTTATAAGTTCCTCTTTGAGAGAAAAGGATTTAATTTGGCAATGTGTCTGAGATGAAAGATGCTTCCTTTTAATGACAGAATTTATCTGCTTGTCAAATAATAATTCTGAATCAAAGACCACACTGTGGTGGGGAAGGCATGATCAAACACCAGAAGGGGGGGAGAGCAAGCGGAGACACCGGCAGCTGGTCAGTGGTCCAATCATAAATAATCAATAACACCTGTATTTTCTGGTGATTGGGCTGGAGAGACCCTCATAAGAAGAGGAGAAGGAGCAGCCGGGGGGAGAGAGCCGGAGACGGGATACGCACACACATACACACACATACGTGGCCAGTCCAAAAATAAAGACTTGGAAACTTACCAAATATCGCCAACCTTGTCTTCTTCTTCCCACAAAACGAACTTTACTACAGTGGTGCCGAAACCCGGGAAGAAGAAAAGACTTCGCTGCCAAGATGACCACTCCGTCAACCAGTCCATTTGCAGAAGTGATCCAGGCGCTCGCGGTCCTCCACCGCAAACAACATGAGGCGCTGGTGGAGATCCGTGCGGACCAAGATCAATGGTTCCGTGTCCTGGTGGAAGCCCAGCGCGCGGACCGTGAGCTCATCTGGAGACTGCTGGACCAGGGGATCCGGCCTGCGTCGACACCTGCCGCCCACCCTCCTATAACTCTCCAGAAAATACAGGTGTTACTGATTATTTATGATTGGACCACTGACCAGCTGCCGGTGTCTCCGCTTGCTCTCCCCCCCTTCTGGTGTTCGGTCATGCCTTCCCCACCACACACACATTGTGTTAATCAAAGACCCACACTTTCAGAAGTACACTCATAGGGGGCTTGAATGCATAGCTCAAGTTGAGCCTCAAGCCTCCTTTTAGGACAGCGTTCCAAGTTCATTTAACATTATGCTTGTGAATCTTCATATAGATAGCAGTTCTCTGATGTTTTCAAGTTACATACCAAACTACTGTCTTGCGGTTTTTAGCTTCAGCTTTAAGGCCCTGCTATACAAGCTTCAACTTTAAACAAAGTTGTTTTTCATTCTTTGTTTGAGGGCAAAAAAGAATTTCAAAAAGGCTGAGTAGCAGCATACTGTTTTTGAACCTTATTACACCCCTGTGCTGCAGCAGGCGGGGTTATACATGTGTTGTGCTCATAGAGTTCATGCTGCTCGCATGGACCCCTAAACACAAAAACGATATCAAATGATTTCCTCTGTGAGAAAACAAAATTTGAATAAACCTCTGGCATAAAGCCTTCTCCAGCCTGTCGCAGAGGAAAAGTCACCGCGGTGCACCACATCTTCACACTGTTTTCTATTTGTCGCGAACAAACACCAAATGGAACAATGTTTAGAATTACACTGCATCTGGAAAGTATTCATAGCGCTTCACCTTTTCCACATTTTTTTAATGCTACAGCCTTCTTCCGAAATGGATTAAATTAATTTATCTCCTCAAAATTCTACACACAATATCCCATAATGACAATGTGAAAAAATATTTTTTTGAAATTGTTGCAAATTTATTAAAAATAAAAAACCTGAAAAATCACTTGCATAAGTATTCACAGCCTTTGCTCAATACTTTGTTGACGCACCTTTGGCAGCAATTACAGCCTCAAGTCGTTTTAAATAAGATGCCACAAGCTTGGCACACCTGTCTTTGGGAATTTTTGCCCATTCCTCTTTGCAGTACCTCTCAAGCTCTATCAGGTTGGATGGGAAGCAACTGTGTACAAATATTTACAGAGATGTTCAATAGGATTTAGGTCTAGGCTCTGGCTGAGCCACTCAAGGACATTCACCAAGTTGTTGGGAAGCCACTCCATTGATATTTTGGCGGTGTGCTTTAGGTCACTGGAAGATGAACCGTCGCCCCAGTCTGAGGTCAAGAGCACTCTGAAGCAGGTTTTCATTCAGGATGTCTCTGTACATTGCTGCATTCATCTTTCCCTCTATCCTGACTAGTCTTCCAGTTCCTGCTGCTGAAAAACATCCCCACAGCATGATGCTGCCACCACCATGCTTCACTGTAGGGATGGTATTAGCCTGGTGATGACTGATGCCTTGTTTTCTCCAAATGTAACACCTGGCATTCAGACCAGAGAATTTAGTTTCTTATGGTCTGAGAGTCCTTCAGATGCCTTTTGGCAAATTCCAGGCGGGCTGCTATGTGCCCTTTACTAAGGAGTGGCTTCCGTCTGGCCACTCTACCATACAGGCCTGATTGGTGGATTGCTGCACAGATAGTTTTCCTTCTGTAATTTTCTCCTCTCTCCACAGAAGAATGCTGGAGCTCAGACAGAGTGACCATCGGGTTATTGGTCACCTCCCTGACCAAGGCCCTTCTCCCCAATCACTCAGCTTAGATGGCCACCCAGCTCTAGGAAGAGTCCTGGTGGTTCCAAACATCTCCCACTTACGGATGATGGAGGCCACTGTGCTCATTGGAACTTTCAGAGCAGCAAAAAATTTTCTGTAACCTTCCCCAGTCTTGAGCCTCGAGACAATCCTGTCTCGGAGGTCTACAGACAATTCCTTTGTCTTCATGCTTGGTTTGTGCTTTGACATGCACCGTCAACCCTGGGACCTTATATAGACAGGTGTATGCCTTTTCAAATTATGTCCAATCAACTGAATTTACCGCAGGTGAACTCCAATTAAGCTGCTGAAACTTCTCAAGAATGATCAGTGGAAACAGAATGTACCTGAGCTCAATTTAGAGCTTCACGGCAAAGGCTGTGAATACTTATGTACATGTGATTTTTCAGGTTTTTTATTTTTAATAAATTTGCAACAATTTCAAAAAAAAATTTGTCATTATGGGGTATTGTGTGTAGAAGTTTGAGGAAATAAATTAATTTAATCCATTTTGGAATAAGGCGGTAACATAAAACAATGTGGAAAAAGTGAAGTGCTATGAATACTTTCCGGATGCACTGTCTAGAAGATGCAGTGGCGCTCTCCACAAAAAAATCTCTCCATAACCAATCATACAGGTGGGGATACAACTATATACCAGTTCAGCTAATTGCCCCTTCTATTTATTCATGTTGCTATGTTGTTTTTGATGTTGTTCTCCTGTCTGACCTTCATGGATATGAGATATGAAACAATTGCGCTTAAAAGAAGGTGGAGTTCCAAAACACACCCACCCATTGCATAATCGTCACAGACTAATAGTAGCTCAAAGGTGTTAAGGAGCCTTAATGAATGCCCTCCAAATGTTTTCTTTGGTGAGCTGTTTTAAATGGCTGAAAAAGAACTCAAAATTACCCTCATTTTGACTGAATTTTGTTTGAAGTTGCATCATCTCAGTTTGTTGTTAAAGCTTGTTTTAATTCAGCAAATCAAGCTCTTCAAGATCACTTAGAAAAAATGCAGGCAGGTATGCTGAAAAAAGCTAGAAGAAAACTGAAAATATACCCTCTCTTCCCTAGCTCATATCACGTCATCAACTTTTGTCAATAACAGAAAAAAAATCTTCTTGTGTTTTGCCAAAGATCTTGAAAATCTGTCTATGACAGCAAACTTAGGACAAACGTTCGTGTGTAGAACCTTTACCAGATCAACAACCTATAGAAAACATTGTACTTCTAGCATTCAGAAACTCTTCCAAACTTCTCCCCTATATTCTGGTATTTACCACATTTTCTCTACACCTTCCTAACACCTAGTTTGCCACTTGTTTACTAAACAGTGTTGCAACTACGTGTCTGCTCTAGACCAGTGGATTTCAACCCCATTCATGACATATTGGGCTGCTTGATTATGGGAAAAATAATAATTATTATTATTTTGGTCATAGTTGTAATCAACCCAAGTTTGTTTCAGCTTGAGGTCACTAACAGATGGCCAGACATTCTCTTTCATGATGATTTGGTACACTGCTTGGTTCCATTTATTACAGCAAGTCTTTCAGGTCCTGGAGCAGCAAAACAGCCTCATGCCTTCACACTACTACCACCACATTTTACTGTTAGTATGATGTTCTTTTTCTGAAATGCTGTGTTACTTTTACATCACACATAATGTGACACACACCTTCCAAAACATTCAACCTTTGCCTTGTCAGTCCACAAAGTATTCCCAAAAGTCTTGTAGATCATCAAGATGTTTTCTGGGAAAATTGAGGCAAGCCTTTGTGTTATTTTTGCTCAGCAGTGGTTTTCGTCTTGGAACTCTGCCATGCAAACCATTTTTGCCCAGTCTCTTTCTTATCCTGGATTGATGAACACTAAACCCTACTGAGGCAAGTGAAACCTACAGTTCTTTGGATGTTGTTGTTGTGGGGTCTTTTATGACCTCTTGGATGAGTTGTCACTGCACTCTTGGGGTAATTTTGGTTGGCTGGCCACTCCTGGGAAGGTTCTGTGTTTTTGCCATTTGTAAATAATTGCTTTTACTGTGGTTTGCTGCAGTCACAATGCTTTAGAGATGGCTTAATAACCTTTTCCAGACTGGTAGATCTCGGTTATTTTATTTGTCTTTTGTTTTTACATTTTTTTGGATCTCAGCATTCTGACTTAGGGCTGACTTTCTCATCCCGTTTCATTCTCAACTCTTTATTAGAGGGGCAGTTGTGGCCATTAGCGAGTTGGACTTGTTACCCAAATGTTGCTTGTCCCGGCAGGAATTGAAGGTGGGGAAAGTGAATGATCCGCACTCTCTTCATCTTCAATACCTAGCTGAGGTGCCCCTGAGCAAGGCACCTAAATGATGAATTATACTTCTGCGTCAAGTGATTACCATAACCCATAGTGCATTAAAACTGATTTACACGAATGAACAAGAAAAGAATAAAAAGAGAGTGCAGATCCAAGAAGGTCCTAAGTTGATGCAGAGGCTCATCTGCCACCAAGATCCTTTTTAAGAATTTTGGTCTTGTGGGCATGACTCATCGATGTCCTCTATGGGTCTGGGTTGAGATCATCCTCTGTGCACGATAACCATTTCGTCTGGATTTGGACAAGATTCCAACCTCATCTTGTGAACCTCAGGATAAGGAGAGACAGATAGACTTAAAGTGACTGCTCAATGCATTGTGTCAAACGACAGTTGCATCACAGATTAGGTCAGGTTATCTCTTCTCCTTGTGCTGCTACTCATTAATATGCCCATTCCAAAGGGAATGGGCAGCTGACAAACTGAAAGCTGGCATCATTTATTTTAGATGAGAAATATTAAGCTGGCGAATTTCAACATTTTCAATCAAGTAAATGCAAACCAAAAGTATCCATCCAGAGCTTCACTGTGGGACTCAAGTCTTGTTAAACACTCACACCACTAGCTCCCAGTGTTCTCAGCCAGGTCCACACTTGTCATCATTATCAAGCTGACCAATCACAGATCTTACCGAGATGTCTAGTTACATTTTTGAGGGGTGTGTATCAGTGTTTGCTTTAAGGTATAGCTAAGGATATGCAACGCCTATGCTGGACCTACTGAGTACACTCTGCCCAGAAGTATAAATTGGCCTTTAAGTCTAAATTGTAATGTAGCCTTACTTTCTGTCTCCTGAGGTACCTTCATCAGATTGATTTTTGAAAACAGCATAGTTACAGTGGGTATGGAAAGT
Source organism: Danio choprae (assembly GCA_903798125.1). Lineage (NCBI taxonomy): Eukaryota > Metazoa > Chordata > Actinopteri > Cypriniformes > Danionidae > Danio > Danio choprae. Next base: position 8,282,257 of record CAIGQW010053747.1, read on the forward strand.
ATTCAGACCCCCTTAAATTTTTTACTCTTGTTATATTGCAGCCATTTGAGGAAAAAAAAATGAACTCAAATTATTTTAGCAAGGCACCGATCTGGCCAAGGTTACAAAAAAAATTCTACTGCACTTAAGGTTCCTAAGAGCACAGTGGCCTACATAATCCTTAAATGGAAGATGTTTGGGATGAACAGAACCCTTCCTAGGGTTGGCTGTCTGGCCAAACTGAGCTAGGGAGGGAGAAGAGCCTTGGTGAGAGAGATAAAGAAGAATCCAAAGATCACTGTGAATGAGCTCCAGAGATGCAGTCGGGAAATGGGATAAAGTTGTAGAACTGCAGCCCTCCTCCAGTCAGGGCTTTATGGCAGAGTGGCCCGACAGAAGCCTCTCCTCAGTGCAAGACACATGAAAGCATGTGTGGAGAAAACCAGGCACTGCTCATCGCCTGTCCAATAGTCACAACTTTGAGCATGGTAGTGACAGCATTGTGTTGTGGGGTGTTTTTCAGGGACAGGATGACTGGTTGCAATCAAGGGGAAAGAAGAATGCAGCCAATTACAGGGATATCCTGGACAAAAACCTTCTCCAGAGTGCTCAGGACCTCAGACCGGGCTGAAGGTCACAGCTAAAATAGCGAAGGATTGGCTTCACAACAACTCTGTGACCGTTCTTAAATGGCCCAGCCAGAGCCCTGACTTAATCCCAATTGAGCATCTCTGGAGAGACCTAAAAATGGCTGTCCACCAATGTTTACCATCCAGCCTGACTGAACTGAAGAGGATCTGCAAGGAGGAATGGCAGAGGATTCCCAAATCCAGGTGTGAAAAACTTGTTGCTTGAGTCTTTCCCTAAAAGACTCATGGCTGTATTAGATTAAAATGGTGCATCTACTAAATACTGAGCAAAGGGTCTGAATACTTAGGACCATGTGGTATTTCAGTTTTTCTTTTTGAATAAATCTGCAAAATTGTCAACAACTGTGTTTTTCTGTCAATATGAGGTGCTGTGTGTACATTGAGAAAAAAATGAACTTAAATGATTTTAGAAAATGTCTCCAATTTAACAGAGTGAAAAAAGTCTGCATACTTTCCGTCCCCACTGTATATCCTCCTATAATCTTATGCGATCAATTTTTTTACAGTTAAGCTCAAAATAAAGATGTCATCTGGAAGCTCCAATACCTGGTTATCATGTATTTAAATGTACATTTCTGAACAACTTATTCTACTCTTGATGTAATTTTTAGCAAAAAAATATCATCAACGCATCATACTGCCTCAAAAGCCTGAAATCAGTTTGGAGTGGTGTCTCCAAATGTGTTGCCTCCAAAGTCCCTGACTGCCTAGCCATTGACTGCCAGTTCATTTATTTATTACTTTCACTTGGTAGCTTCCCTCCATTTTGTTGACCCAGATGGATGTCATTGATTTCACTGTACTGCTAATGGAACCTTTGCAGTAGGGTGAATGGATATGTTTCAGGTGCTTGAAGGAAGGTGCAAATGTTTTGTCAGATGAGAGAGACATTGAAAATGTGGGGTAAACCAGTATTGGGAATCATCTGAATCCAGTATTTTGAAGTGATCCATGGTTGAGAACCACTCAATATATACAGTGTAATGTAGATTAATTCATACTTTTTCCTACACATCTGGAGACAGACTTAAGGCCTGAGATAGACCAGTTTCATAAACATCTATCAAACAGCCTTCTCCATGAGAAGACCCACCACAGCATGTCATATCTTTATTTTGTTTTCTATTTGCTGTAGACAGACATCAAATAGTGTCACCGGTGTGCTTAAACTCATAATAAAGACATGGTGTAACGAGGGGAGCTTCTTGTTCAATGTGTGACCCCTCCATGTCTTTAAAATCTCTCTGCGATTAATCGTACAGGTGCGGATACATCTATACCAGCTCTGCTACTCAACTCTCAAGTGTATTTATGTGACTAGTGTTGTTGTTTTGGATGTTATTTACCTGACCCCCATGGAATGGGAAACAACTGAAAAGAAAGAAATTGCATGCCAAAGAAGGCAGAGGTCCAGAACACACCTACTAATCGTATAATCACCATGGACCAATGGGAGCTCAAAGGTGTTTAGGAGTCAAAACCAACTCCTCCAAAAGTTTGTTTTGGTGAGCTGTTTCAAACTGCCTAAGTGAACTTAAAAATCACTTTGTTTTTGACCAGATTTTGTTTGAAATTGTCTTTTAGTTCGTGCTTCTGTCATTTCAGTTCGTTCTTCGACAGTGTTATAGCTGCCTCCTTAAAGCCCTGGTATACTTTAAATTAAATCAAAGAACAAACTCTTGACGTAATTAACGTTAGGCTTAAATGAAGTTCAAAAGGCTTACCAAAGCAAACTTTCTGGTGGGGTTTGTTTTGTCTCCAAAACACTTTTGAGCTACCATTGATCTGTAATAATCATTTAATAAGTGGGTGTTTTTTTGGAACTGAGGCAAGTAGCTAATCTTGGCACTTAGAGAGCAATTCAAATGGCCTTGAACCTCTCTTGCTGGGCACGCACAGCACGATCTTGCATGTTTTAGACACACTTTCTTGCATGGCTCAATCTCCCCATAATGGATATTGATGTCCCAGGCATTTTGGTAGGTTTCACATATGCCAGTACCCCTTTCAAGGAATTGTCAAAGCATGCAGTGACGTATGAAAAAGCACTTCCTCATTTGTGCCTCGCCATCATCCTTTGCTTTCATTAGGTGGACAGACTTATTGTATGTATGTTCTTTTTTTGCCATTGAATAGATCATTGCTACTTGAAGATGCTTGCAGAACTGTTCTTCTATCAGCTGCCGTGGCTGTTTAGTTTCTCATGCCCCAAAACTCTGTACTTCAGATATCTGTTCTAAATCAACTGTAAAGGCCCCAGTATACTTCAAAGTCCTATTTCATTTTTTTGTTTGAGGGCAAAACGTTTGAAAGCTATACTGTTTTCAAACACTCCAACACTACAGTAGGCAGGGTTCTAAATGTGATATACTGCTTGTGTGTACCCCCTAAACACAACAACAATGGCAGTTGTGAGAGAATAACTGTTTTATAAACAACAGAAAAATAGAAAACAATGTAAAGATGCAGCACGCAGCAGCACTTCTGTCCCAGTGTGTGACACGATGGAGAACAGCCTTCTCCAGCCTGTCGCACACTGGGAGAGAAGCGCCACTACATGCTGCATCTTTACATTATTTTCTATTTGCTGCTCACAAACACCAAATGGTGCCGCCGGTGTACGTACACTCATAGAAAACAATGTTTAGAAGATGTGGGGTGAAACGGTGGCTTTTCTTGTCTGATGTGTGACCCCTTGTGAGTCTTTAAGATCTCTCCGCAAACAATTATACAGGTTTGCTACTTGACCCTCCAGTGTATTAATGTTGGTAATTTGATGTTGTTCTCCTGTTTGACCTTCATGAATGAGATATGAATCAATCACACTTTAAAGAAGCAGAACTGTTCCAGAACACACCCACACATTCTCCAAAAAAGATTGCTTTTCTAAGCTGTTTCAAACTGCTGAAACAAACTGAAATTAACCTAGTTTTGGATGGATTTTCTTTAAATTTATGTTTTAGTTTGTCAGTCAATTTTGTATGAAGTATACTGAATCACTTTACACTTGTCTAGTAAGTGTAGCCTGTGTGTAAAGAAGCTGAAGATTATGAGTGAATGTTCAGAAGTAATAATTTTCCTGGCTCGGGTAGGAAGCAATGAAGGAGAAGGGAGTAGAGACCAATGCAACACTGTGTAGGGACTCTGTCATGTGGAACACAGTTCATGCATGTAGCTCTCTCCTGAAGAGTAGGTTCTCTGAATCAGGTGTGTTAATTAAGAAAAACATGCAAAATATGCAGAGCTGTGGTGTGCAAAAACAGGATTTAAGAACCACTGATCTATATAAATAGGTTGCAGATAGACAATTGGCAGTCAGTTTTAACCCCTAAATCACTAGTAGGGCCACCTCCGCTTCAACTCAAACTTGTCTCAGACAAGACATCAACCAAAAGGTTGCCATTATGTCTTTTTTTTGGTAGTAAATGACTGGATTTAACGAAAATAATAATAAGTTTTGTTGACTTGTATGCTTTATATATCCATTCACATATTGCCCCCTACCTTCCTTATACCTTCTTTTTACTTTTTTTTTAACCATCTTTTCTTAACAGCCTTGTGTAAAAATAAATGTTGACAAATCTTATTTTCTCTTATGGTAGATGTTGGATATATGTAGTGTATTTCTTATCATGAGTAATGCTGTTTTAAGACCATGTTAATGAGAAGCACAACATTGTATTAAGTTTCACTAGGAAAAGTCCTGACTGCATCGGCAATGTATCGAAATTGAACATAGACTTATATTTCAGTTGTTATATTAAGTTGTTCCCTAATTTAAGAATTTTCAAAGTAAGGGTATACTCAAAACTAGGCTATCCAAACCATACCAGTGTGCATTTGACCCCCATATCCTTGATCGTTTGACGAGTGTGAGTGCTCCAAACCACACCTGGGTGTGGTTCATTTGGCTCGCCCTGACCCTGTTGGAAGAGGTATGCCAGAGAGCAGTTTGGTTGGGCTGCAATGTGAGTGCAGGCCATCAGGAGAGTGGGAAGGGGAGTGGGCATCGTGCCTGGGTTTGGTTCAAGGCAAACTGCCTAGTTTGTGTACACCCCAAAGTGGACCGTGGCATGTCCAGTCTTTACATGGTTGTCTATACATTACAAAGCAATGCGAACAGATGCCGAATGGCAGCCCCAGTGTATGTACCTAAATAGAAAATGGTTTACACAATTCTAAAAGGTATGGCGCCTCTCCATATGTAGATGGTGTTATGAGGCTGCTGTCATTTTAAGACCTCATGCACAGACATTTACTCACCATTTCTTTCATTTTGGCCATAATTTACTATGTTCAGTACAATATTCACAGAGGCAGGCGTTTCTACAATATTGGACTGCAAAAGTTATCTAGAGGTTTTCATTTCACCTACACCTACGCCAACACTTTGAAAACCCCTGCCCTAGCTATTTAGGGCACTTTTCCACTGCATGATACAGTTCAATTTTGGAGGGTTTTCCAATGTACACTACTTAGTAATTTTATGGTCAATTCTTTGGTCAAGGTTCTAAGCAAACTGTACCAATACTAAAATGTGACATGTACAAAACTCCACAAGATTTAAATAGTCAGCAACTGCTACAACAAGATCATTTTAAATGACCATCACGTGCAACCTAAAATGGCTGTATCATGGCAGGAGGGATGATGCAATTACAATAATGTGTCTTGAATCCTACCCACATTGAAGCATTGCTAAACTGCAGAGAAATAGTAAACTGAGTAAGTAAAAGGAGCTGAATCATACCAAATTCTATAGTGAACAACATGACCAAGGTGTGTTGTTTTGATATGACTGCTTTTCCCTATTTAAGTGTTCCCCTTTCATTTCTGGCTTTTTGGTATCCTATGCTTATATGGAGATACAATTCTGGGGAAAAGAGAGATGGATAAATAAATTTATCTGAGGTTGGTGGGTAAACGGTTAAATCAGCATGAGTAAACGTCAAGAAAACTAAAGGGGGGAAATGAAAACATTAAGGGTTGTTTCTCTCCCTGAACACAATGGAACCTTTCTCTGGGTGGGGCATTTGTGCATCTGTGCTAGGACATCCCCTGGGGAGATGCCATATGTGAGCCTACAACCTGTGCAAAATAAAGACATGCCATGATGGTCACAGAGACAGTACAAGGTTAATCTGATTCATCATGGTAAACGAGAGGAACCACTGTAACATCATACTAGTTGTTTACTAAATAAATTGCAAATATTATTTTCAGTTTAAAATGTTTCTTGTAACACAGATACAGTCCACCATGTGTTTACAGTGGGGACCAGGGGCAAGGTGAGGTAGCCTGGGGTCTAAAGTAGGTTCTGACTTTTTGCCTTTACCCACAGCATGATACATATGTAACACTAAGAACAATATAACTGTGGTGTGGATTGCTGAAGCTCTGGGCAAACGTACTTGCTATGGTTCTTTGAGAAGAAACTGTCCACGCTCCCTGCAGCAGTCCAGAAGGCATCACGCAGGATAGACGACGGAATATCTAACAAGCTCCTCCCACGACATCGGCAGCCATTTTAAGGTACGTTCCTTAGAAATCATGCGCAAAAAAATGCTTCCACACATTGGGGATTGAAATGGAGGCCCCGTAGAACTGTGGGCGGGTCTTCGTCTCCGTTCTCTGCCTTCTCATAGGTTCAAGAGGTGGAGTGTCACGGAACATCCCGGGTTGAGCCACATTGTTTGGTGAATGTGCCTCGAGATGTACTAACATCAAGCTCTTATTGATTTGGTTTAAATTAACGAATTGCTTTCCAAGTATCTCCGTATGCTGGGTTGAAAGTTTGGAAATGTCTTTCGTGCGCGTTGCGCCACGGGAAGGTACACAGTCTTACAAAGGATAACGACAGCAGCAGGAAGCCGAGCACGACGGTGAGTACGAGCCGTTCTAAAGGGGAGTGAGCTCATGGGGAAATTCATGCTTTACCGCGTGATCCATCGGTTATATAACGTAATAAGAAGAATGTATAATGCGCTTGATAATATTATATTTCAAATTCGGACGATAATTTCTGTTGTTCCACACATTGCTAGTTCTTGTTTGTTTCCACGTACTCCAGGTTGCAAGCGTGCAGCCCATTTTGTTTTGTGACGTTGGACTTCCATGTTCCTAGCCAGCTTAGCGTCGGGCTTTTCTCTTGCAGATTTGTCCGTTGCAGCTATGTAAACAATTAATGAACAAGTTAAACATACACGCAATGACGTTAAAATGGATAAATGTACGTAAATGTTACAACGCTTACCATGCGTTTGTTCATTTATTTGCTAGTTGAAGGTTTTCGTTGCAGGGACACTTGCATCAGTTTAAAACAGCCACCGGCTTGTCACCGTAGTGGTGTTAGGAGGTCTAGTTTTTAAGGTTACCGTGGCGAATTTATTCAATTCAATATAAACAATATTTTATTTTGTAGTTTAAGGATTTATTTTGTAGAACGGGAATCTGATTTACGTTAGTGTTTACCATAGTAAATGGGCTCTTGTTAATGTGTTGTGGCTAACATTTTTTTCTCATTCTACACAAAGGCTTTATAGTGATGCCAACTTCTATTTTCACAGAGTAGATGAGAGGAAAAAACGGTTATCACAGGAGTGAGTCTACTTTTGGAATGTGTAGCGATACTGGCATATTAGGGTAAGTTGTGCAATCCTAATTCTTGACAATATAGTTTGTAGAATGTATGGATCCTTAGTTGCTTTCAGTCACAAATGTATGATTTACCCTGATGGGAATTAGAGTATTTATTTTTGTAATTTCTATTACTTCAGCTTTATTTTACAAAGAAATGGCTTGTGCAACTTTTCCCCTATACATTTGTACTTTATACACATTAATGTAGTGCACAAGTTTTTGACACCGAATTAGTGGGAAGGTAACTTGTAGCATACTCATCATGTGCACAACCTGAACATCATATTTAAGTGACATAAATATACAGCCAAGTTGCTTAAGAGTATGCTAATGCTAAGTTTTGTTTATGGCAACAGCGCTGGTTTGCAGGCTGGTGATTTGTTTTGTTTATTTATTTATTTTTTGCACATTTATATTGTAGTTTAATTTTAACATTATAATTTAGGTGTGACTCACATGGACTTTTATAAAATGGTCTACTAAACTGAACCAGTTACAATAGTAATAGTAAGAACACCAAATCCAAAAGCATGTCTGTGTAGTTTTAGAACCAAAAGTAACATTTAGAAATTTATGTTTTAAGTGGTGATTAGCATTTTTTTAAATAGTGTATTGAACAATTTTTCACTAACAAATTAATAAAATCTTAAATTCAAGTAATAAATAAAAACAAACATCATATTGTTTTTTTTGTTGTTGTTTTTTTAAGAACAAAATTAGAGTAAAATAAGTTGCTTGCATATGTGCCTATAATATAATTAATTATAATAAAGTATTATTAATTTGTCATATGGCAGTCAGATTTGTGGTGTTACAAAGCAGCAGACACCACCACTCAGCAAATTTAGCGCATAATGTTTCTGATCCATGTTTTGGGTAAACTATCCCTTTAAGATGCGCTTTAGTCAATCTAATCAATGCAAAATACAGAGGAGTATTGCACAAAAGCAAGGTAAAGGATTAAGCTAGGATTTTCAAACTGTCCAGGCAGAATTTAGCCGGCTAATTTAAGTTTAATTAAGTTATTACAGAGATTTATTCTTTGCAGCTAGCCTGCTCCAAAGATAAATCCTAGTGATGTTAGTTTCGTTTTCAATGCTACTAGAAATAAATCACAGTCACCCCATGCACTTGGCCATTTAGAAATATTTTCCAACTAATTAAAATATGTATGTTTAATTGTATTAGCAATCGTCAAGCCTGTTACAATAATCAATATATCGACTTATTGCACAACACATGGACATGACCTCAATCATTTATGGTGATGCAATATATATCGCCCATATATAACCAATTCCAGCAACATTTTAGCTGATTGACACCTTCAGTAGAGATAGAGATGTTGCACAATGTCAGTATGGTTAAAAAACACCATAGTATTTACTATAAATTACTGTAGTATATTTTCATGTGGGTACCTGACAACTGAAAATAGATATGGTTGCAGATATCGTAGCCTCGGTTACTTTTACCTTGCATTTTTTTGTTAACGTTATTATTATTTATTTACGATATTCATTTTCACATTCTGGGTCCAATGCCTAATTAAGTCTTAAAATGACAATAATATTGTTTATCATAATATATTGTGATGGAATATATCATACAACAAAAAATAGATATTGTGACAGGCCTAGCAATAGTTTTTTTTAATGTTTATATTTGGCCATTTTGTGTTTAAATATTTATTGGATATGAATAAGAGTGTTAAAATAGATGACCAATTAGAGAGAAAAAAATACCTATTCAGTGCTCAGCATAAATGAGTAACACCCCCTTTTGAAAATTAATATTTGTATTAATTTCTCAGTGGATATAGCCAATATATTTTGGTGCATTTAAACAAAACAGTTTTATTAAACCGTTATGTCCATTATAAGACGGGTCTATATTTTTTCTTTTTTTATATATATTTTAGTTATATCAAAAAAAGATAAATAAATTTTATTATTATTCATTATTTATTATATTTTTTTAATTCCCTGTTTATGAAGAATACTTTCTCTCAATATATTAGTTTGGGTGTATGATCTGTTTTTGAATTTTTTGGACTTTTAAATTTTAGATTAGTTCTAGTTTTTGCTTTGATGCTGACTAATCTAATTTGTATACACGCATACATGGTAAAGCATCATAAAGAAAATGTTAATTTAATGGAGAGATCTGTGAGCACTGTACATGCATGCATACATGTGTATACACACGTGCACACATGCTTATAGGGGTTGGACAATGAAACTGAAAAGCCTGGACATGCAACATTTTAGACCACAATAAGTCATTAGTATGGTGTACTCTTTTTGCTGCCAATGCAGCATCAATTCCAGGGTTCAACGCTAAGTATTTTTTTCTACTGGCCCAATCAGGCCTGGCCCCACTAAAAAAAGTTAATAGCTATATCTTAGCCACATATTTTAAATAATGTGTCAAAAGCCAAACATGACTTTTTATTCAGCTTAACCTTTCTTTAAATACAACTGGAAACTTAAAAAAAATTACAGTTGTGATTGTAACAAAATTTGAAGAAAAAAAAAAAATATATATATATATATATACATTAAATATATATATATATATATAT
>CAIGQW010053747.1:8292508-8317735 GCA_903798125.1 Danio choprae
AACAGAAACTAACAAACAAAAAACTGCATGCGCTCGCCAACCCCTCCACGCACTGCTTGACATGAATGAGATGAACGGAGTTAATGATCGTAACTTTTGCTTTTCTCTCGGGTGGTGTCTGAAATTGCACTGATGATACTGACATATAACGTATTATTTGCATACGTCAGTTGCATGACTGACAGCATCGTGACAATTAAATGGATTAAATAATGTAAGAACATCTCGTGCCTAAAATGTATAAATGTGGCAAATGCTGTTACCTGAAAACTCCGTCCCTGAATAGCTTTAGTAATTTTCATAGCGAACTTTGGCCCACTGGAAGTCTATCCACTTTTCGAAAAGTGTAAATGGTGGATTAACATTCACCACATGATCACTAAAAAGTTGTGCCTTTTTTGTAACTTTAGGTGGTTTCTAAAACAAAATCTGTCAGTGTTATTTTCATTCTGTCGTATTCAGACCTTTACGTTGGTGTTCTGTTCTAGAGCAGTGGGCCAATAAAAAGAGCTTGAAGACAGGATGAGCATTGCAGGATTTGTTTACTACAGCAAGTTGACATGTCAACTGTTTTAAACCAATTCTGATTGCTGCGTTTGGTGTTTTTTTTGGTGCAAAGATGCATTCTACATGAATGTGTCCTAAATCCGCACATACGGTGAACATTTTGCTACTGGTTGCATGGCAAGAATCTTATGCAGTTCTGGTTTGCTTACCCTCATATTTCTGCTGCGTCACAGAACGCCATTTGATATCCGGTGTGCACCCCTCTTTAAGACTTTTTAAATTAAACTTTAGTGATAAGGCAGCACTGGCCCGATCGGGCCAGTAACAATCCTGTCCTGAGCTTCTCTCACGCTGGCCCTGGGTCATCGGGCAGTCCTTATTGTGAGCCCTGAATTCATCTTGGGAATGACAGATACAAGTACTGCATAGTGGCCAAAAGGATTTTGAGCCATTCTTCTCTAGTGACCAGGTCACATGATGCTGGTGGAGGAAAACGTTTCCTGACTCGATCCTCTAAAACACCCCAAAGTGGCTCAATAATATTTAGATCTGGTGACTGCGCAGGCCATGGGAGATATTCAGCTTCACTTTTGTGTTCATCAATCCACTCTGTCAGCAATTGTTCTGTGTATTGGTGCATCATCATTTTGATTCACTGCACCGCCTTCAGGATGCAATGTTTGAACAATTGGGTGCACATGGTCCTCCAGAATGGTTCAGTAGTCCTTGGCAATGATCCGCCCAAGTATTGGGCCTAGGGAATGCCATGATGTTGCAGCCCAAACCTTCACTGATCCATCCCTATGCTTCCCTCTGGGCATGCAACATTGTCTGGGTGGTACACTTCTTTGGAACTTCATACCTGAATGTGGGAAAGACAGTGAAGGTGGACTCATCAGAACAATACATGTTTCACATTGTCCACAGCTGCAGGATTATTGCTGCTGGCACCATTAAAATATCTCTCTCTCTCTATCTGTCTCTCTATATCTCTCTCTCACCCTCACCCTGTTGGATACAATCTGGGTTGGCACCCGAAAATCCCTTCCAGTCAGCTTCTTCTTGCATCCACAGTTACTCCTGTTGGATGAGGTTCGTCCTTCTTGGTGGTATGCTGACATTACCCTGGATACTGTGGCTCTTGATACATCACAAAGACTTGCTGTTTTGGTCACAGATGTGCCAACAAGATGCACACCCGCAATTTGTCCTCTTTTGAACTGACATGTCAGCCATAATGTCATGTGCATTGCAGTATTTTCAGCAAAACTGTGTGGTCACGGTAGAGATTGTGCTTGCGAAATTCTGTTGTACAGCGCTGTGAAAAGTGGCGCAATTTAAAACAAAATGATTATAAGTTGATTATGATTATAAGTGATTGCTCCATATTTAAAGTTTCTCTACAGAGAGGTCACATCTTCTACTTTCTCCAGAGAGCTTGCGATTGCTCGCTCCGCATCTATATTTTAAATAACAAATTATTCAGCTCATAATAATAATGTGCGCATGATTATTGAAGTGCTTCTTACATTCCGATCCTTTCATAAACGGACAAATGCGAGAGTGAAGTGCAAAATAACAAAGGAGAAGCCAGAAAAACCAAATGATTCTTCAACCTAAAATATGAACAAACTGCCATGTAGTAGTAGTAGTAGTAGTAGTAGTAGTAGTAGTAGTATCATCATCATCATCATCACCTTTTGGACTATTATGAACTCTGAATGACAGAATTACTTTTTAACAAGATGTTACGTTACATATGGCTGGTAAAAATAAAGATGAGAGGTTTGTACTGACTGTATATGTTAGGTGACCCGTACCGTACCATACCGTACTGTTCCACTCAGTGGAAATGGTAAAAAAAAAAAGTTACAAATAATGGCGCAGATGAGCGTGATTGTGGTGAATGTTGATCTGTCAGCCCAAATCAATCGAATGCTTTCGGAGAGAGTGCTAAAAGACCAGAGTGGATCAGCTGTTTAATGACCCAAATCTCGATTCGTTGCATTCACTGCGTGTTCAGGTCAAATGACCACTAAATGTAAAATCTATCACTGTATACATCATTGCCAAAGAAGCTCGCCTTTACTAATCCTAATCTGAAACTACGGCTCAGGACAAAGAACGGTTGTGCGAATGTGGTCATTTCGAGAATCCTGCTCTGCCAAGCTCATATTGCGCCGGCTGCATGTTAAAAGAAAAGCATGTTAAAATAAAATCATCATGTGTTTATCAATATGGAAACAGTTTAACGTCCTCAAACAGAATAGTCACTGGTGGCCCTTACACTCTGCAAACTGGCATCCTCTACTCCCTGATGCCTATGGGTAAACTGCATGGGATCAAGTGCATACTCATTTCTTCTTAATATTTCAGACCTCGCAAACTTTTCAAAATTTTTCATCACAATTGATTTTAAGGCTATGGGTCTGAATTCATTAAAAGTTTGAGGGGACTTTGATTTTTAGTTTGTAAAGGACAAGGGTGCAAGCCTGAACAACAGTGATCTCTGATCCCCCAGGTGGCACTGCATCAAGAATTGTCATTCATCTATAAGGGATATCAACACATAGGCTCAGGACTACTTTGGCAAACCTTTGTCAAGTACCACAATATGTAGTTATATCCACAAATGCCAGTGAAAACTGTACTGTGCAAAAAGGAAGCCTTATGTTTACAGTGTGCAGAAGTGCTGTCGACTTCTCTGGCTTTGGAGGCATCTGGGATGGACCATTAAACAGTGGAAAGGTGTACTGTGGTCAGATAAATCAGTATTTTTGGGAAAAATTGATTCCATGTGCTTCGGACCAAAGAAGAAAAGGATCATCAAGACTGTTACCAGCAACAAGTCCAAAAACCACAGTCTTACATGGTATAGGACTGTATTAGTGCCCCTGGCAAAGGTTAATTTCACTTCTGTGACGGACCAAAGAAGAAAAGGATCATTGAGACTGTTACCAGCAACAAGTCCAAAAACCAGAGTCTGTCATGGTATGGGACTGTATCATTGCCCCTGGCAAAGGTAACTTTCACTTATGTGATGGCACCAATAATGCTGAGAAGTAGAGCCCATTCATATTTCAACAAGACTGTGCAAAACCACATTTAGCCATTATTTTTAAAATAATGGCTAATTGTTTTGCTAAGACCCTTATTCCCTGGCTTTGATCATATTTAAACCTCAATGGACTCCATACATAGTCTCAGCTTTAAGGCTTATTTATACTTCTGCGTCAAGCCCACTAGTATGGTCACCCGTCTGTTATTGTGAGGCTAACTTTGATGCAGGTATGCTTATATTATATTCTATATTCTTAATATACAAAGTTTACATGCATGTTCTGCTGATTTTTCCTACATGTTTTGCTGACAAATCATTTAGAGCAGGGGTTTTGAAACTTGGTCCTGGAGGGCCGGTGTCCTGCAGATTGTGGCTACAATTTGACTCAACACACCTACAAGGATGTTTCTAGAAAGTCTAGTAAGAGCTTGATTAGCTAACCCAGGTTTGTCTGATTTAGAATATTAATGCATTGTTGTCAACTTTGACAACATTGTTGTTGCCGTTCGTGAATGAATGATATGCGGTTGCATGCTGGGCTGTTAGGAAAATGCCACAGACATGAGGTGAGGTCTAGCTATGTGATACTACTCAGAGATCGCATGACTCAGCAGCTATTTCTGCATGGAATGGAGGCTCAAGGCCAACTAGACAGTGGCATTCTGCTCCGATCGCAGCCGAGATAAGGACATTGATTGTTGGAGATTCAATAATCAGGAATTTTAGGAGCAGAGCCACAATGATATACTGCTTCCCTCATGCAACAGTTTCTGATGTAAACAAAGAACTTGAGAAAATTCTGAAGAAGCACAAGACTGCAAAACGGATTATCATCCATGTGGGGAAGAATGATATTCGGAAGGAGCAGTCAGAACTGCTCGAGAGATTTCTGTGAGCTCTTGGAAACAGTTGAAAGATTGAAAATTCAGCCGTTCATCAGCGGACCACTCCCTGCAAGAGGGACAAATGTTTTCACGGCTTCTTGGCCTAAATGCATGGCTGCAGAAAACATGTAACAGGAAAGGACTGAATTTCATTGACAACTTCAATCTCTTCTGGAATCAAAGACAACTGTTTACATCAGACGGCCTTCATCCAAACAAATTTGGTGCAAAAGTGCTGAAGGACAATATCTATTTCTGCCTCCATCATCCATCGACTGTATGTGCCACTGAACTCAACCAAAATGGCACACGAATGACGAATGACCACAGGACTTCAAATCAGCTCCTGAGTGGACTTGGGGCTGACGCATCTCACAAGGACAGTGATAACGCCACGCAGTCAAAACAACCACTGCACACAGAAACATTGCCGCCTGCACCCTGCACACTGAGCCCAACACAGATAGACTGTGACGCATCAGAACAACGTCAAGACTCAGTTCTCACCAATGATCTTCAGGAAAATAGCCAGGACAATATATTTCAGCAGCCAGAATCTCCAGAGCCACAGCTTCTGTCACCAGACACGCTCTCATTGTCATCTTGCTCACCTCTCTTGGGTTTTTCAAAAAAGATGGAGGAACTGGTGTTTGCTGGAACCAAACTTTTACACTCCATTGCTGCAAGCCCCCAGTTATCAACCAAAAAGCGGCTTGCTCCACAACCACCTCTGACTCCACCTGGAAGACCACCTCTGAGCCCACCTGGAAGAGCCCTCCGACTCTTGCCACACCGCCAGGGCCCAAACAACGCCCCATCTTCAGCTGGTGAACAAAACAAATCTCATTGATGTGTGTCGGGTGCCTGCTTAGATAACAGTATGTTTATCAAATGTTTACAGAACAAGCAGGAACCCAGTGTGCCTGTAGCTCTCTCTACGCAGATATATGTTGTATTACGTGACAGAAATCAAAGCCCTCTTCAAGCCATAGAGCAAATCATTCAAATCTGGTGTACATTAAATGTAAATCTGAGACTACTGTAGGGAAAACAGCTAAAACTGTTAAGTTAGCACTTTTAAACATCCGATCACTAAACAATAAGTCACTTCTAGTCAATGATTTTATCAGCACAAATTGCCTTGATTTTATGCTTTTAAATGAAACTTGGCTTGATGACAGCTGTAGTGCAGCAGTCCTGAATGAAACCGCCCCGGCAAATTTTGACTTTATGAGTGTTTGCAGAGCCAATAGGAGAGGTGGAGGCATTGCTGCCCTGTTTAAAGATGTCTATGAGTGTAAACAAGTGTCATTTGGTGACTATTTGTCCTTTGAATATCTGAGTATAGCACTAAAGGGTGCTCCACGCATCTTACTGATCATTATCTACAGACCTCCAAAATATTCTCCAACTTTTATTGATGACTTTACAGAGCTGCTATCAATAGTGACCTCTGAATTTGACCATTTTACTATTGCTGGGGATTTTAATATTCACATTGATAATCCAGAAATCAATGCTGCAAAAGAACTCATGACTGTTTTTAACACTTTTGATCTGACTCAACATGTTCAAGGACCCACACACAATCGTGGACACACTCTAGATTTAATTATAACTAAGGGTTTACACATTTCATCGACTGTTGTTAAGGATGTTGCACTATCTGATCATTTCTGTATTTTCATTGATACATTGATCACTCCAGCCATTGAAGACAGATCTGTGTCTGTCAGAAAGAGATGCATAAATGAGAACACTAGTGAGCAGTTTATGAAGGCCATATCGCTAGCACCAAGCATATCTGCACACTCTGTTGACTCTCTCCTTGATTTGTTTAACTCTAAAGTTAAGAATGTCATAGATGACATTGCTCCTGTTAAAGTCAGGAAGATGACTGGGAGACAGAAAGCACCTTGGACAAGGTCAACAGCGGTAAAGATGAAAAGACAGTGCAGAAAAGCTGAGCGTATGTGGAGGAAGACTAAACTAGTAGTCCATTATAACATCTATA
The DNA here is from genome assembly GCA_903798125.1 of Danio choprae. Classification (NCBI taxonomy): domain Eukaryota; kingdom Metazoa; phylum Chordata; class Actinopteri; order Cypriniformes; family Danionidae; genus Danio; species Danio choprae. Next base: position 8,298,975 of record CAIGQW010053747.1, read on the forward strand.
AAGACAGTCTTCATGCTTTTAATGTGGAACTAAACATTGCTAGGCAGACTTTCTTTTCAAACCTTATAAACAGCAACCTAAATAACGCTCACACCCTCTTTGCAACGGTAGAGAGACTCACAAACCCCCTCGGTAGGATTCCCAGTGAACTACTCTCTGAAAGCAAATGCAATGAGTTTGCTCATTTCTTTACTGATAAAATCAATAATATCAGGAAGGCAATCAGCTCATCCAATCAGCCATGTTGTGTCGACGTCACACAACCTCAACCACAACTTAAGAAATCAGACAGTATGTCTGATTTCATTGCAATTGATGATAAAATCTTAGAAGAGATTGTGCAAATTCTGAAAACATCAGCCTGCAGTCTTGACACGCTCCCCACATCATTTTGCAAAACGGTGTTTAACTGTTTAGAAATGGATCTTCTAAAAGTGGTAAATGCTTCTTCTCTCAGGGACTTTCCCAAACTCACTTAAAACTGCAGTTGTTAAACCCCTCTTGAAAAAGAGTAACCTGGATAACACCCTATTGGGCAACTACAGGCCAATTTCAAACCTCCCTTTCATTGGCAAAATCATTGAAAAAGTGGTTTTTAACCAGGTTAACACATTCTTAAGCTCCAATGGATGTTTAGACAATTTTCAATCTGGTTTCAGAGCACATCACAGTACAGAGAGCGCCCTTATAAAGATAATCAATGATATCCGCCTAAATACAGATTCAAGCAATACCAGCACTGTTAGTTTGCCTGATCTCAGTGCTGCATTTGACACTGTCGATCACAGCATACTTCTGGATAGGCTGGAAAACTGGGTTGGGCTGTCTGGGATGGTCCTTAAATGGTTCAGATCTTACCTTGAAGGGAGAGGTTACTATGTCAGTATAGGCGACCATAGGTCGAGGTGGACACCCATGACATGTGGAGTCCCACAAGGCTCAATTCTGGCACCTCTCCTGTTTAACCTTTATATGCTCCCACTGAGCCAAATAATGAGAAAGAACCAAATCTCCTACCACAGCTATGCTGATGACACTCAGATCTACTTAGCCTTACTACCTAATGACTACAGCCCCATTGACACCCTCTGCCAATGCATTGATGAAATCAACAGTTGGATGTGCCAACTTTCTTCAGTTAAACAAAGAGAAAACTGAAGTCATTGCATTTGGGAACAGAGATGAGGTTCTCAAGGTGAATGCTTACCTTGTCTCTAAGGGTCAAACAACAAAAAATAAGGTCAAGAATCTTGGTGTGATCCTGGAGTCAGATCTGAGTTTCAATAGTCATGTCAAAGCAGTAACTAAATCAGCAAACTATCATCTCAAAAACATTGCAAGATTTAGATGCTTTGTTTCCAGTGAGGACTTAGAGAAACTTGTTCATGCTTTTATCAGCAGCAGGGTGGATTACTGTAACGGCCTCCTCACTGGCCTTCCCAAAAAGACAGTCAGACAGTTGGAGCTCATCCAGAACGCTGCTGCCAGGATTCTGACCAGAACCAGAAAATCAGAGCACATCTCGCCTGTCCTCAGGCCTTTACACTGGCTCCCAGTTACATTCAGAATAGATTTCAAAATATTACTTCTTGTCTATAAATCACTAAATGGCCTAGGACCTCAATACATTACAGATATGCTCACTGAATACAAACCTAACAGATCACTCAGATCTTTAGGATCATATAAACTAGAAATTCCAAGAGTTCAGTCAAAGCAGGGTGAATCCGCCTTCAGCTACTGCGCCCCCCGCTGCTGCAATCAGCTTCCAGAAATGATCAGATGTGCTCCAACGTTAGGTACATTCAAATCCAGACTTAAAACATATCTGTTTAGCTGTGCCTTTACTGAATGAGCACTGTGCTACGTCCGACAGATCGCACTATTATGTCTTTCTTTTCTTTTTCATTCTTTTATAACCTGTTTTAACACATTTTAATCTGTTTTTATCTGTTTTCATATTATTATTATTATTATTATTATTATTATTATTATTATTATATATTTTTATACTTGTCTCTTTTATTCCTGTTTATGTAAAGCACTTTGAATTACCACTGTGTATGAAATGTGCTATATAAATAAACTTGCCTTGCCTTGCCTTACTCAATAGCCAAACTCCTATTATCAACACTAAAGGCCTTGATTTGTGCAGTTTCAGTGGCCAGAGGTCAGATTGAAAGGGCTTGGAGAGGATCACTCTAGTTCAGGCATGCCTAAACTCGGTCCTGGAGGGCCGGTGTCCAGCAGATTTGAACTCCAACTTGCCTCAACACATCTGCACAGATGTTTCTAGAAAACCTAGTAAGAGCTTGATTAGCTAGCCCTGGAGAATTTGGTTGGTGTTGGAACTAAAACTTTGCAGCCCACTGGCCCTCCAGGATCGAGTTTGGGCACCGCTTCTCTAGATGGTTATCTAGGTGGTCCTCAACCATGTTCCTGGAAGACCCAACACCCAATTTAACTCTATCTCTTTGCAGAAACTCCAGAAATTGAAATGGGTGCGGCAGACAAAGGAGACATGCAAAATGTGCAGTGCTGGTTTTCCACAGTAACATGGTTGAAAACCACTGTTCCAGATTATTAAATAGCAGTAACTGCTTAATAAAGCTATTGCAAACATTAACAGCAGATTAATACTTGTTATTAATACTAATACGGGAAAAGAGGTGGCCATTTTGAGTTTTACAGGCAAACCATTCTGTACGCTTATTTCACGCGGCCGCAACTTTAAAACACAAAAGTGTGGTGGGAAGAAACCCGGAAGTATAGGATCAGCACTGTAAACATTGCAACAACGTGCTGTGTACTATAAACCTCCAGCTGTTGTTGCGATTATCAAAATGCAGATATGGTATAAACATCATTTTAATATCATTCAGTTAAGTTTAATTTAAACAATTAAAACATTAAGTGCCCTCCTAGGCTTCAGTTCATTGCACCAGGTAAACACAGTGAGGACGCTTCCCTGCTTCAGCCTATGTAACTCGGTGAGCGATAAAACAATGCAGTCCTCTGTAGCGCGTAATAGTGTTGTCCCGGTACTGAAATTTTAAAAACGTCTATTTCCCGCTAACATTTAAGTGCCGCTGAGTGCGTTCTTAAATACCACGGATTTGCCATACTATTCACCAGTGCTCAACAGAAATGACTGATTGGCCATGAAGGTCATCAGTTCACCACTCTTCATCGAGTGCAAAAACAAATACACGGACACTGGAGCATTTTGAAGCTGCGAAAATCAGTGGATCACTAATCTATGTTTGCACTCAGTAAACAGGGGTGAAGTGCAGTGAACTGATGACCTTCACGGCCAATCACAGACATTTCTGTTGAGTACTAGCGTAAACTATGGCAAATCTGCGGTGTTTTAGAATGCGCTCAACAGTGCTTAAATGTTAGTGGGAAATTAACGTTTTTTTACTGAATTTCGGTACTGAAATTTATATCGTGACAGGTCTAATATAGTGAAAGAATCAGTTCGTTAACTTGAGTAAATGGCATCTAACACGTGTGTTTGGGGGAAAAAAACTTTATCTAATAGTGCCATTTCACTATCCATTCAGAACGGACCTTCGGGTCACTTGGAAGGCGGTGAAAGGATAAATTTGTGTCACTTTCCTTTTGCTGATAAGATATACAGCCAGGTACACAACGTTCCTGTGTGACTCAGTCGACACTTTCAGGGTTTTTTCCCACCGCAGCCTAGAATTCGCTTTTAAAAATGTCGGCCGCGTGAAATCAGTCTATAAACGAGGACCAACTACTGAAAAAGCCTGGTCCCCCTTGGTTTCAGCTTCAATATAGGGATGATAGATATTTAGGCACCAAATTGTGTAGGCACTTTAACACAAACAGAATAATTTTAAACTCAATCCTGAAATGGACAGGAAGCCAATGGAAGGAGTGTAGGATGGGAGTGATATGGTCATATTTGTTTTCAGGAATTCGGCTTCATAATTCTGGACCACTTAAAGTTGAACTACCTGGGATTTAGAGATGCCATACAGTTGAGAATTACAGTAATCCGTAATAGCAGGTCAAGTTATAAAAGTGTGGATGACTGTCTCGTGACTTTTCAAGCAAAAAGTGTTTTATTTGGTAAACTGAGTTGGAAAACACTTGCTTTGTTTGTTGGTGTGCGTGATTTTTGTGTGTTAGATCTTTCTCAACTCCAGTCTTTGGGACCGACCTCCCAGAATGTTTGAGATGTCTCACCAACTTGAAGCACAAGCTGATGGATGACAAAAGTTGTTTGAGTTGTTACATTCCATTGTTTCTTTTTTCCCCTCATTGACTCTGTGTATATATGCACTATTGCATTTTTATTAACTATGGCACTTAAATTAAGATTAGACTTTTAAAGAACTCAAGACCTTGCAATTTATCTCCCATTCTTCTGACAGTTTTTTTTTTTTTTTTTCATAGGAAAAAACATTATGTGCAAAACACCCTTTTGTGTGTTGGATAGGGAGACATCTAATACATTCAGAATATTTACCCCTCCAAGTGTGTGCGCACATTCAAAGTGGGCAGCCTTTCAAGCAATTGGGGGTGAGGTACCTGGCTGAAAATCTAAAATAGGGCACCATTTCTTTAATTTTTCCCACCTACAACTCCTGCTGCCTTTGGGATTCAAGTCCAGCACCAGCAACTATAGGTCTATGTAGTCTTTCAAATAATACCTGGGAGTGGTTATTTTGAACTACAAAAATTAACTGCTTGCCTTTCCACCACTCTTGTCCAATGGCAATCAACTTGAGATTTAGGATTAAGTCTCAAACTTGATTCCTGGAGACTACTAAACACTATTAAGCAGGTGTGAGTTGGAACTAAACTCTGTAGAGCTGTGGCCCTCCAGGAATTGCATTTGGGTTATATGATTTGGTCTTAATATTTAAGATATTTATTTTGGTACGTTTTGGTAAGGCAACACCTTGATGGATTTCCTGAATGTGTGCAAAGTGTTGCAGGGTCAGTTATCTAATTAAAAGAAGCCACTTCCAACAGTAAACACCACTATTAAATGGGTGGACCTTTTCTACAGCAATGTTTTGGTAGGTACATTCACATGAAAGTTTGCACCTAGTGTTTCCCAATTGATCATTGTTCAGATCATCACATACTTCCTGCCAGCTTGTTGCCATCTGGCAGTACATCTGGTGCCATCACTTCTGACAAACGCCACACACATGTATATCCATACACATGATGGAAAAGTAAACAGGATATAGGACATACTGGACCAAATGAGCCACTGCTCCAAGGTTCAGTTTGCGACGCTTTCACCCTTGGTGGGCAGTTGGTTGTAGTGTAGTGGCACTGCTACGAGTGCAATGCCTTTTTTTCTTTTTAGTGAGTAGTCTCTTATTGGACCACATTCTTACCACAGAACCCTTGCTGTTTCAGTGATGCTACTACCCAGTCACAATGCCAGTTTGTCCAAGTCAGAAGGGTATTTGTTTCTAACTATTTCTCATCTATTCAACATGTTGATCCCTGAAAATCTTAGACTCGTTCCTTTCTGATAATGGGGTATTGCCTCATGATTCTGCTCTTGTATACTCACCTTTTTGCAGAGTTTATTTTTGCCCGATGAAAGTCATTTTAATTATGATTTCCCCATCAAGACTTGACAATTCAATAGTTCTGTATTTTATGAGGTGAAACTTTGTTTTTTGGCCAAAGGAGTTTTGTGTGTCTTTCTGGGTGCCTAGCCTAGTATTAAACAAATGTTGCATATTTGTCCATGCTAATCTGTTACTGTACTGTACTTTTTATCATTTTAATTACTTGCGTGACAAAAACAATGCACATTTTTGTGTTCAGCACCAAGAATTTTGTTTATCTAGTGGAATTCCTTTGCTGGTGCCTGACTGTACTGTTTGTTACCCTGCTCTACCGCTGACTCTGCCTGGCATTATTTGTTGCTAAAGCCTTTGTTTTCTCTAGAATTGTTTCAATTATCACTTGTTTTCCTTTTTTCTTACCTGACATGAGCACTGGAAAACTACTTGTTATCATGTGGTCTGCACATGAGACACAATTGAAATTAAGCTTTTAGACTATGCATTGAATGCTTTCAATACCTTCAGATCATATAACATAAGTTATTATACCTGTTAAAGCAAAGAGCAGTTTTAATAGAAATAAGTTGTATATGCTTTTTTTTTTTTTAATTTTTTTTTTTTTTTGTGCAGGTCTTTGGGCAAATCACCTATAATGTTCCCACAGATATGTATTGGATAATTGAGGTGAGCATTTAATTCCCTCATCAAAAGTTTATTTAAAAATGTGTGCTGCTTTGGTAATAACATGGAATTGTTTTTCAGAGTTTGATAACTAATCCATGGAGAAGAAAACAAAGAGGGCTAATACATAGAATGCACTCCTGCAAGCACAGATTCCTTCTAACCAGAGCCCAGAGACTTCTGTAGGAACTATGGAATGTAATGGAATTCCAGCAGAATCGGAGGACACCTTTGCACATGAGATAGAACAATTAATTGAGAAGGAGAACTTTTCAAGCATGATGGATTTGCAAGACATTGCTGAATCTGACATGAAAGATTTTGAGTCTGGTTCTCTGCAGCACACATGCTTCGAATCATCTTGGCAAGATGTGCTGAATGCAGCTGACCTTGAACAAGATAAAACAGAAGATACAGGAGAATATAATTGTAACATGACACCTTGTCCCTTGCCTAACTCAGTAGAGGTTGAATCCACATTGGAAACAAATTCTGACGAGGTGTTGTTAGAAACTGCTTTTGAAACAAATGCTGGCCTGGTAGAGTATTCTGATATAAGCAGCTGCTCTGACTCCGAATCCAATCTTGATTGCAATTTGAGTTCAGCCATTAAAGATAACATTAGTGGCAATCATGCTGATCAGTCTTTAGAGGATAGAGACCAGAATTTAAATAATACAATGGACTTTTCTCCTGAGGTCTGCCACGATGCTGTGGAGGCAGATATGAGTGGCATAGAAATGCAGGACACTAGACCTACAGTGACCATAGATGAAAGCAAAATTGAAGATGTAAACTATACTGGCAGTGACTGCAGTGAGGGCTCAGTTCTTGTAAATGCTGATTATTCATGTACAGAAATGCAAAGTGTGGATAACTCGAAAGGTGTGGAGCCTTTGTCAAAAGATGTGCAAATTGAGGAAAGGGACATTCACTCTTGTGATTTGGATAATACACTGGAGCATTGCAAAGAACCTGATACCTCACTGGGTGGTTCCATGTGTGCTTCAGATAATGCAAATATAGAGACCTCATCCATTTCTAACGGAGATGAAAACTGTTCTGAAATCTGCCTAACTGCAGATTCCCCAAATGTTTGCCAGTTGGAAAAGACAACCGAAGTTACAGAAAATGAATCATCAAAACCTGAATGTGACAATACATCTGTGATTTCTGGGAATGGAAAAGATTTACTTGATGTTTGCCAATTGGATAGAATGTACCCAGATCCTGAAAAAGCATTTCTAATACCTGAATTTCAAGAGACTGGTGGGATATCCAACCTTGAAAATGATTCACTTGGTGGCTGCCAGTTGGACATTAATAAATCAGATCCTGAATGTACCTTTTCAAATTCTGGTCTTGAAAATTCTACTCCACTGGAAGGGCAGAAATGTTTAACTTCTGATGATGAACATGTTGAGCGGGGAAGTTTTGGATTCCTTGAGTCTTGTTTTGGTTTAAAAAGTGCAACACAGAACACTGAGGAATTGAGACACCTGGAACATGCACATGTAAATAAAGTCAACGAGTGCAATCAGTTAAATTACACAGCACCTCCGGTTCTACTAAAGATTGCTATTGAAGCTACTAATAAGAAAGATTATGAAGCTGATCTACAAGAAGATCCTCCAGCATTCAGTGCTGTCCAAAGTTCTGGGAACTCTCTAGATCTTGGACCACAAAAATGTCTGATTGAAAGTGGCACCATTGCAAGCAAGGATTCACTGTCTTTTTTAAAAACACAAAAGAGAAAGCTGCAGCCTGTTGTTGTCCTTAAGACAATGGAACAAACTTGTGATGGAAAAAATTTCCATTGCTTTGAGTGCAAAGAGTCAATGCATTGTGTAGATGAGCTAATTGAGCACCATCACAGCATGCATTCTTTCCATAAGGCAGAATATTGTCCTACTTGTGAATGTTTCTTGACTGGTGATGCATTGGTAAAACAGCATTTCTGTGGGGAAGTCAAGCTTAACGTCAAGTTAAAATCATCAGCCTCGTATACAAAAGAGTTAACTGAGGAGAAAGCAAAGTACAAATGTAGGTACTGTGGGAAGGCCTTTGTTAGAAAAGCGTATTATGAAGAACATGATCTGAATCACAGAATTGTCACTGATCATAGATGTTACCGTTGTGGGTTATACTTTCCTACAGCTAGCAGATGTCAAACACATCTGCGTAAAATACGATGCAAACCCTTGATACTGGCATCTTCTTTACAGACGGCACACTCTTCGAAATCAATTCTTGAAAAGAAATATATTCCAAATGTGATTGAAACTGCTGACTCTGATGTAGAACTTCGTGATTGCTTTGTGAAATTAATGGACGTTTACAAGAAAAGCGAGTCACCTGACAAAATACATTGTCAAGTTTGCGGAAAGAATTTCAGGCTCAGAGCACAACTGAAAGCACACCTTAAATCACACTCTGATGAGAAACCATTTACGTGTGACGGCTGTGGAAGAGCATTTAAATATACTTGGAATCTTAACAAGCATAAAAAGAAACGGTGCTTTCAAAAGATCATCCCTCATGAAACAATATCAGATTCAGAAAGCAAGATTGCAAAGTTTAAATGCCCCATATGCTTTCGCTTTTTCAAATATTCTTACAATCGGACACGCCATTTACGCGAACAGTGTCTTAAGGAATACATGAGAAAAGGCAAAGGGAAGGTTGGTGAAAAGTATCGTTGCCCTTTGTGTAAGGATTTGTTCACTATGGCATCCAACCGTAATCGGCACATCAAGCAAACTTGCGTCAAGCTTAAAAGCTATACAGCAAAAGGACAAGTAAAGAAAAAAGAGTTCATATTTTCATCTAAGAAAAATGAAGGCAAAGAATCACTTACTGTGACCTCACAAAAAGTATTGCGGTACAAATGCACATTTTGCCTGGCTATGTATTCAAGCAAGTCTGGTTTCTACACCCATCTTGCAAAACATAAACTGCTTGCAAATTCCAAAAAGGCAATTAAACACAAAGATCGTAGTGATGTTCACTTGAAAGGTTCAAATACTGCTAAGAACCTTCCTTTCTCTTGTCGCTTTTGTGGAAAACCTTTGACTTCCTCTGACTCATTAAAAAAGCACTTGAAACTTCATAAAGGAAACAAGCCTTTTCGCTGTTTAGACTGTGGGAAAAATTTTGCCAGACATGGCCATCTGATCACTCACAAAAATGTGCACAAGCGAAATATACAGTGCATAGTCTGCTGGGAGGTTTTTCCATCTATTGGAGATTTGTTAAATCACAGACGGTCCCATCCACAAAAAGGCTTGCTTAAGTGTCCTGATTGCCCTTTAGAATTCAAGTTTCCAGTGTTTTTGCTTCGACATGTGGCTGTGCATGAGAGAAGACGCAAACTTATGGCACATCCTCCAAAAGAACTAGTTACAACTCCAAAGGACCAAGCTCCATCCTTGAAGGTAGAAGAAACTTGCGAAGAGTTCACATGTGGCCTCTGCCAAGAAGACTTTGCAGACTCTAAGGCACTTAGTGAGCATTGTTTAATTCATATCCCTGCATCAACTGTGTCCAAATGTCCATTCTGCAAAAGCAGTTACTCAAGTCATGCTGTTCTGATTCGTCACATTCGTCTTCACACTGGTGAAAAGCCCTTTCACTGTCCAACTTGTGGCAGACACTTCAGCAGAAAGGAATATCTTAAAATACATCAGGAAAAATGTCAAGTGAAGCAACCACCTTCATTAAAGACATCAAGTTCTAAAAAAATAAAGGCAGAGAGCAGTGTGGACACTGCATTAAACAAGACCAGCAAACCCTATTATTGCTCATACTGCCCACATGCATTTCGTTTTTCATGCAATTTGAAACTTCACGAGAGAGCCCACTTGGCAAAGACAGTTTTTCCTTGTTCGAAATGTGGGAAATACTTTAGGAAAAGAAAATATAAGGAACATGTGGAGCTCTGCAATGGAGATAAGTTAAGACCTTCTTGCAGAAAATGTGAAAGAGTTTTTACCAGAAAAAACTACCGAAATGGTCACGAAAAGCAGTGCCAAGGCAAGCTGCCAGCAGAAACCAAAACTGAAGCAAAGGAAAAGGGCAACTTGAAGCAACAATGCCCAGAGTGCTCTAGATGTTTTAGATCTAGCATTTTTTTACAGAGACATCTTTCTCTTCATTCAAAGGAAATGCCAAATTCATGCATGCGTTGTGGGCAGAAGTTCGAAAGTCAGGATCGACACTTGCAGCATGAGGCTTTTTGTAATGGCTTGTCCAAGCAGCGTAGATTGGAAAGTTTAAGAGGATCTGAGAAAATCAAATCAATATTTGCAGAGTTAAAAAATCAAAAAGATATCCTTGTGGTTCCTGAAGAAAATGGTGAGGATTTGAAGTGCAATTTTTGCACCAAGACATTTTTGTGGTCCAAAAGTTTAAGACGCCACATCCTCACCCATACAGAGGTCAAGCCATATCAGTGCAAGAATTGTGAAAGTGGTTTCTCACGCTATGATCATTTGAAATTGCACCAAGCCCGCTGCAGAGGAAAGAGACAACTTGAGGGGCAAGTAGTAAAGATTAGTCCTGACAGCGTGAACGAATGTTCTCAAAGTGAAATTCAGCAAGATGATGAACTGCAGTGCAAAGTTTGCTCCAAGCGGCTTTCAAATCCAAGTGATCTGCGACGTCATATGGCCATGCTCCACATTACTGATAAACCTTTTCCCTGCAAACGGTGTGGCAAAACTTACAGTTCTGAAAAGACTTTGAAGAGTCATAACATCCACATCAAATGCAAAAGGATTCCAAAGATAACTGTGAAATCTGCCACAAATGTTCAAAATCAGCCATGCAGAGAAACTTCCAAACTTCTGCAGCGTATTCAAGTTCACTACATGAATAAATTTAAATACCAGTGTGGCTACTGTCCTCGACGCTTTAAGTTATCAGGACAACTGAAAGTCCATGTACGTCTTCATACTGGGGAAAAACCATATGGCTGCGCCAACTGTGGAGAGCATTTCATCAGAACAGACTATTTGAAACGGCACTTAGCCAAATGTAATGGAAGGGTAGAAAATCAAGAAAAAGTGCTTTGTGACAAGTGTGGTGACCCGTTTACCCATGAAGCACTATCTGTACACCAGAAAACTTGTGTTGTGAATTCAAAGTCACCTGGATCTTCTCGTGTGGCAAAAAATGACGAGAGCTGCACCAAGATGAGAGGTTTTTCCTGTGCTAAATGTAGTGCCCATTTTATATTGTTCTCTCAGCTCCAGCAGCATTTTTTGGCAAAGCATAGGTCTGATCAGCCACAAGTGACAAATAACAATCAACAACAATTGCTATCAAGTCAACTGCAAGTCATAAAGCAAGAGACAGTTGATGAGGTGTATGGGCAGAACCAAGAAAGCAGCAGTGAAGTATCTGTAAGGGAGCCATGTGCACGTTCAAACATAGAAATTACAAAACCTCTTAAATGCCCACAGTGCAACATGCGGTTTTCCAAGAGTACCGGGCTAGGCATGCATATGCGCATACATAACGGAGTGTACCCGCTTTCTTGCACAAAATGCCATATTGGTTTTTGGACCAAAAAGAGAATGGAGAAACACAGGAAGAAATGCAGAGGTCACACAATCATCTCAAATGGATCTGGCCTGGAAAGTGCAGGTGACTTAGAAAGCACTCTAAATGACACTGTGCTAGTATTTAACAAGGGTTCCAATGCAACAGGAACTGGAGTGCTGCAGACTAAGTTCTCATGTAAAGATCAAGACCAGGAAAATACTGAGAAAGGAGATGCTTCTGTCCACAAGTATCAGTGTTCTGAGTGTGATCAGAGTTTTACAGATGGACTGAGACTTATAAGTCATTTGGAGGAACATGGCCGTGAGGAACAAGAGCGCAAATCAGATATTCACAAATGCCATGTGTGCAGTAAAGTCTTCGCTCAAGCTGGTATTTTGCAAAGGCATATGAAAATTCAACATCAGCAGAAAGTGGATAATACATGTAATATTTGTTTCAAGAAATTTCGTTTTCCTTCTGATTTGGATATCCATAAAACTTATCATGACCCCAGTCGCCCCTTTGTCTGTACCAGCTGTAAGATGCGGTATTGGACTGATAAAGCCCTGGCCATTCACCAAAGGATGGCTCATGGATATGTACAAGCACAAAATTCAAAAGAATCTGGCATGAAAGCAAAAACTGAGCAGGTATATAGATGTGAACCATGCGACAAAACCTATACAATAAAAAAATCATATATAAAGCACTGCAAAATAAAACATAAACCGCAATTAGTCCAAACTCTCAATGATGAATCAAACAAATCTGCCAGTGTTAGTCAGGCATCAGAAAAGGAAGAGTCTGACAGAAATTTTGAAGATGATGATGACAGTGACAATGACTCTGATTCAGCACCCTACTTTCCTTGTCATGTTTGTGGCAAAACATTCTTAACATCAGAAAATCTTGAGGATCATCAAAGATGTCATCTTGGTGAAAAACCCTTTGAGTGTGAAGAATGTGGGAAGTGTTTTGTTCAGCTAACAAACTTGCAGCAACATCAGCGATGCCACAAGTCTGAGTTTCAGTGTCAAATGTGTGGTAAAGGTTTTACCTCCCTCTTCAGTCTGCGCAAACACAAGCAAATGCATGTCAGGAAGAGTGCTCATCGCTGTACCAAGTGCCACCTAAGCTTTACACGTTCAACTGAACTAGCTGAGCACATGATTACCCACCGTGATGAAAACTTTCCTTGCGACCTTTGTGATGAAACCTTTTCCTGCAAAACAAGTCGAGCTGAGCATCGCAAGATACACTCAGAGCAAGAAGAGGAACTTCCACCATTGATTCCACCCAAACAGCCTGAAACAAAGAAGGTGACTTCAGCTATCCAGAATAAGAGTCTTTCATCAAGTAACACTGACCAGTACAAGTTTCGCTGTGGAATTTGTCAAGTAAGATTTCCAGATCCAGAACAGCTCTCAGAACATGGATGCAATCCAGCTAAAGAGCGTCCATACTCTTGTCCAGAATGTAACAAGCATTTTTTACATGGTTCCCATCTAAAAAAGCATCAACTCAGTCATCAGTTGTCAGGACCACATTGTTATCGCTGTAACCATTGCAACATGAGCTTCACGCATCACCACCTTTTTCTTACTCATTTAAGAAGCCATGGAAATGAGAAGGCTACCAAGGACAGCAACCCTCCTACCAGTGAAAAGATGGTCCGTGTGGAAACTAAGCGTGATAAAATTTACCAGTGCCCCATATGTCCTTTGAGTTTTTACCAAGCCTTGGACCTTGCAAATCACCTCTCTGTTCATTCTCACATGTGTAGTGTTTGTAATATGACCTTTCCCTCTCAGAATGATCTCGATGAACATGAACAGTGCCATCTAACTGCTGCTACGCAGTATGAATGCACAGAATGCGGAGACCATTTTATTGGAAGCGATGCTTTCCGCAGGCACCGCTGTAGTAATCAAAGTTTGCCGTTTTCAGAGAAGCATCGTTCAGAGTCATCTGTCCCTTACTCTAAGAATCAAAGTTTAAGGACTCTGTTTCAAGCAGGTGACGAAGAGGAGGAGGTTGATGTTGGAGAAGACTTTATTATTTGCCCCATCTGTAAAGGAAGGTTCTCCTCCAAAAGCAGTTTAATGGAGCACCATAAAAACCATCATGAGGAGCCACGTCCTTTCAAGTGCTTGGTTTGTCAAAAATGCTTTAAGAAGAAACGGTACCTTACACAGCACCAGCAAACACACAGTGAACGGCCTTACCAGTGTGATGTTTGCTCCGAATCTTTCAAATCAGAACATGCTCTAGTAACTCATTGTAAAATACATGATGCAAAAAGGCAGCATCAGTGCCCCATATGCAGCAAAACCTACCTTACGCCCAAAGATCTTTCAAAACACAAACAGAAACATAATAAAAATCAAAGTTTCACAGCTCAGGACAGCAGAGAATACCGGTGCGATATGTGCAATAAGTCCTTCACCATGTTTGCTCATTTGCAAAAGCACCAGGAAACCCATGTAGGTCAAGTGGTCTATGAGTGTACAGAGTGTGACAAAGCATTTGCTTTTCTACATCTTTTAGAGGAGCATCAACAAACACATGCTGCTGCTGCTGCTGCTGCTGCTGCTGCTTCTACAGATTCAATTCAGTCCCAATCACCAAGCCATTTTCCCTACCAGAGCCCAGTAAATGAATGAAGATGGAAATACTCCGTTTCCTGCAATGCAGGTTATTCAAAATGATTCAGTTTTCTGAACGGTATTTAAGATTGTGTACATACAATTTTTTTTCTTTCTTTTTTTTTTCTATGCCAAACTGCTCTTAACCACTTTTGAAATATTGCATTGGTGTTTTACTGTAGTTCTAAATCAGTCTGCTAATGTTCTGAATCTGCTCTGTTCTACGGTTCTGTGAACTGCTCACTAAATTCTTTGTACAGTGCTCAGACTGATGTGTATATTAAGTGTATGACAATTAGATGATGTGTTGAACTGAGTATGCGCATGAATGATGTGGTTCCACACATGTATAGTTCAAAGTTACGCCTCCTTCATTGTTGGTCATGTTTGACTAGCCATATAATGTTTTTAAACATCCTTTTGGAAGTTATAGGAAATCCATAGATTCATATTAATATTTCATAATCTTGTTTTATTATCTGTGTTTATAAACATTTAAGGTCCAGTTAATGGGTTATTACATATTAGTTATCCATAATGTTAACGTCTTCCTGAGTTGGAAAATGTGTTTTGTTTCTTTAAAAAACATTTACCTTTTTATTGAGTCTAACTTTGATGTTTTTACACAAAGTAAACACCAAATTTTAGGCTTGACATAATACTGTATCTTTCTGTGCGAGTTTGAACTACATTAGTGCTGACATACGTCTGTGTTAACCTGATGTTTAGTTTTACTTTTGTATTATATGGCAATGTTGAGGATTTCTTCAACTAGTAAAACACTTACATCTACCTGCTTGTTGTTTGTGCGATTTCTTTCACTTTTGCCG
The DNA here is from genome assembly GCA_903798125.1 of Danio choprae. NCBI lineage: Eukaryota > Metazoa > Chordata > Actinopteri > Cypriniformes > Danionidae > Danio > Danio choprae. Next base: position 8,314,245 of record CAIGQW010053747.1, read on the forward strand.
TGAATTGAGGTAGCCGGTCATGTTTGACATCAACTTCAATTCCTGTTCTTGAAAGTTTCAGCCATATAATAAAAACGATCATTTTAATGTGGATTCTAGTGGAAGTATAAACTGTTATTATACCTAAATATTCTTATTGTCAAAAGTATTAAATAACCTGTGAAATGCTTGGCTGTATCTGACTAACAAGCCTAAAGTATTTCCAAAAGGTTTCATCCCTTGAGCTTGATTTTTCCACTGTATAAATCAGATAAAAATTAATTGTTTGAGTTGAGATTTTTCTTCTATAACAAAATGGGGATCTTCCAGACATGTAGCTCCTTTTAGGACTTTGGTAACTACTATTCATGCAGTCATAGCTGTTGGATAAAACCCTCAGCATCTTAGTTACTGCTTTTTAGCAGTTCACATTTTTTATGTTTGGATGTCTATTCGACTTTTTAACACAATAAAACGCTTGCCGGGTTTTGTAAGACCAACATGAAGAACACTTTAAGGGATACAAAAATAAATAAATAAGTGAAGGAATTTTTAACCAGGGGCAACAAATGTATTACTCCCTGTTCATGCTAACTCCCAAATATTTTCAATAGGTGCATATAGAGTAAGACGTTATAGGGCTGTGACCATGTCCAAAACACATCCAAAGATGTAGAGGGTATTAGTTGGAGAAAAGGTTAGCATAACTTCATACCCATGTTTTTGAATACATAGCACAGAGCTGTATTTGGGTAGTACGTAAAATTATGCTTTTTTTTTTGTAAAACAATTTTTGAAGTTATATTTATGTAGTTTGAAGTCTGATGTGTCAGAAAATATGAGGATACTATTGTTTTTTTACTGAACTCTACCTTAAATGCATTATATGGTGTGAAATTATAACAAAGAAAAACAACCCTTAATAATATACAAATAGAGTGAGAGTGATTTATCTTCATTTTTGGAACTAGTGCTGTTTATTTTATATGAAATTACGCATACTTTTTTTGTGAATTGTGGACATTTTTAATAAATGGGGTGTCACATCAAAGGACAACAAAACTTAATTTTATAGTAGTTCCAAAGAAGTTTGGCTACAATCACGTGCCACATTTCAATCACCACCCTTGCTCTGGAGGTCGTAGCTTGGTTCACTTGGGACACACTGAGTGTGATTTGAGAACGTCCTCATTGTACATCATAAAAACAGGAGTTTATAAACAACAGCAGAACTAAAGTACATTATAGATAAGTAATTTGATTGTTTCTTATAACAGCAACATTTCTGCCATTAAACAATTATAATTGTTTGCTAGACTTTCCAAATTTAGCTGTTTGTTCATGTTTAAAATAAATAACATTATTTTTAGAAAAATAAGTCTTGGCTTATATTTCCTTGCAGACATTCATTTATTTTCCTTCGACTTAGTCTCGATTTCAGAGGTTGCCACAGCAGAATAAACCGCCAACTATTCCAGCATATGTTTTACACAGCGGATGCCCTTTCAGCTACAACCAAGTCCTGGGAAACACCCATATACACTCATTTGCACACTACGGCCAATTTAGTTTATTCAATTCACCTATACTGCATAACTAAGGATTGTGCGGGAAACCAAAGCAACCGGAGGGAACCCACGCAAACATGAGAACATGCAAACACCACACAAATGCCAACTGGCCCAGCCGGGACTCGAACCAGCAACCTTCTTGTTGTGAGGCAACAGTGCTAACCACTGAGCCACCATGCCACCCATCCTTGCAGACAATATGAGCACAAAATATTTCATGTTATGTCTGGTCAACTTTATTTCATTTGTAAATATAGATCCTTTCCTATCATTCAGACCTGCAATACATTCCAAACAAAGTTGGGACAGGAGCAATTTAGGGCTAGTAATAAGGTAAATTGGTTAAATGATGTGATTTGAAACAAGTTATGTCAACAGGTGATTGTAATTATGACTTGGTACAAAAGCAGCATCCAAGAAAGGTCTAGTCCTTTAGGGGTAAAGATGGGCCCAAGATTGCCAGTTTGCCAACAAATAAAGAAAATTATTTAAATGTTTCTCAAAGAAAAATAGGAAGACATTTGGATTTTTCACCTTAAACAGTGCATAACATAATTAAAAGATTCAAGAAATCTAGAGGAATCTTAGTGCATAAAGGACAAGGGCGCAAGCCTATGCTGAACAACCATGATCTCCAATCCTTCACTGGATTACACTGCATCAAGAATCGTCACTCATTTATAAGCAATATCATCACCACATGGGCTCTGGACTATTTTGGTAAACCTTTGTCAAGTAACACAATACATAGTTACATTCACAAATGCCAGTTAAAACTGTAATGTGCTAAAAGGAAGCCCTATGTTAACAGTATCCAGAAGCGCTGTTGACTTTTTTGTTGTTGTAAATCATTGTGCTCTGTTTTTATTATCACTTTGCACAATATTAAAACTTTTTTTGTGAAAGAGTGTTGTAAATATGAGCATTTTTATACGTTAGTATAAAATAGGCTGACAATTTACTTTTCTTTGAAACGATGCTTAAACAATAGACAAAGATTTGTTAGTTTTCAAATGACCCAAGACATTTATTGGACATTATTCCCAATTTTGTCACTAACCTCTCATACTTGTTAGTAAAAGCCAAACAAGGCCTAAAACATGGAGAATATATTGGTAAATACAGTATTGTCAGCTATGTTTTAAGCTCAGTGAAAATTATGTAAGCACAGTAAGTTTAGTGTTACAGGTTTAAGAAACCCTCAAGTACTTTTTTAGGATATTTTAACAGATTTATGTGTGTCAATTAAGACAATGTTAGCGCCTGTTAGCTTTAAAAGCTCAAAACGATAATTTTGAGCTTTTGTTTCTAATTTCATCTTCTGGGTTTAAAATAATTTTTGGAGCGGGATCAAAATCGGTGATGTAGAGCTATCTGCCTGTCCAGTGATGACCCTTTAAAGAGCAATCCTATCAGGGTGTTTCTAAATAAAATATGATTTAATTAAAGGGGTGATCGAGAGTTTTTTTAAGCCTTGCCAGATCCATCTGAATTTCCAGAATGGCGAGTGCCAGATCCTCCCTAATTCCCTGAATGACAGGTGCCAGATCCCTTTGAATCCCTTGAATGGCTGGCACCAGATCCCTCTGAATTCCCAAAATGACAGGTGGCAGATTCTCCCGAGTCCCACGAATGGCCAGAGCCACCACCTGAGTCCCACAAATGGCCAAAGCCACCACCTGAGTCCCATGAATGGCCACAGCCACCACCTGAGTCCCACGAATGACTACCACAGCCATGTGACTTCCCAGTGCCGCCAGAGTCTGGGACTTCCCAGTAACATCAGAGTCGTGTGACCTCTCTATGTCTCCTGATCCTTAGCCTCCTGGCCCACTGGAGTTGTCTGAACCGCCAGTGCCTCCTGACCCACTGTGGTTGTCTGATCCGCCAGTGTCTCCTGACCCACTGGGGTTGTCTGATCCACCAATGCCTCCTGACCCA
>CAIGQW010053747.1:8328896-8356599 GCA_903798125.1 Danio choprae
TATATAAATAAAACTCAAACATTTTATATATTTTTATTGATCTGAACAAAATACCCTGTTATTAAATGGTCATAATGTAATTTTCTTTAATATAATTTGATTTAAAACTTTTGACTCTGCTTGTATTATTTTTTTGTTATTGTATGTGATATTGCTTTAAAAATAGGCAACTATTTAACAAAATGAGCGCTAGTATTATTATTAGTAATGTATTGAATGTTGTGTTTCACAATACATTAAATTTCGGATTTCTGCATCCAGATAAGTGGATAGTTTTTTTTTAGGTTGAATTTAAAACAATGAATAATTATAAAATTAAAAATATATATATATAACATGAATTATGTGATTTATATAGTCTACAGGTAATACCATTTTTAGTTTTGAATCTTAGTTTTGGGATTTTTTTAACACCACATCACTCTTAAACATGACATAGAACTGTAATAATACATGATTTAGGATTTATTTGTTTGTTTGTTTGTTTTATTACTATAATCCTCAATTTGTATTTGTTTTCTTTTTCAGGAGGTATCCATCAGTTACCAAGACCTAGGTTACACTTCTTAAATTTTATATTGGCAGAGAAATCATCTGTTACCTGCAAAATGCTTGGAGTTCAAGAAACGAGGTCTGCTGGGAGTTCTAAAACATACAGCTGTGTTGCATGCTCAGCTACTTTTCACAGTTTGTCATCTCTCCTGGTTCACCAAGCATCTCATGCAAGTGAAGCCTCTCATCAGCCAGAATCAACACTACCTACTTGTGTCAGCTGCGGAAGCTTGTTTGCAAGCAAAGATCTTCTTGAAAAACATCACTGTGTAATGTTGCCCTCTCCAATCATTACCTTCGTATGCGATTGTGGCGAGGAGTTTAGTGATTGTATTGTGTTTGAGGACCACAAAATGCAACATGGCTCAGAAAACGCAGTCCAATTGGATTTGGAAAGCAGTTCTGTTGTTACAGAAAGCAAAATGCCAACTTGTGTCAGCTGTGGAGACCTATTTGCGACCATAGATCTTTTTGAAAAACACCAATGTGTAAAGGTGCCCACTCCAGTCTCTCTAGCCCACCGCTACATATGTCACTGTGGCAAGGAGTTTGGTGATTTTACAACACTTAAGGACCACAAAAAGCAACATGGTCCAGAAAACAATGTGGAATCAGGTTTTGAGAGGATTCCTGTAGTCCCAGAGAGGAAAACAGACTTCACCCGTCCAGTCTCAGACCAGGTTTTTCATAGTCTTTCACCATCAGATTTCAATGAAAAACTACTTGCACAAATTTCACCTCCTACTTCAGGCTCTGTAACAGAGATGACAGAATCCACTACAGATATGGAAAGAAACATCTTACTGCCTTCTGAATTGCACTTTGTGACTGAAGAGCAAGTGCAGAGTTTTGAGGAGGAAAGTGACACTTTAAACACATCAACTGAGCTTAATCATTCTTTGCACGACAATGAAAAATCACCAGAATCTAGTAAAGAATCAAATGCGATAAATTCTGGTTTAATGGACGAAGATTCTGGTGAAAAAAAGAAGTCAATCCTAAAGATATTAGCATCTGCCTACATGAGTCATAAACAACCCGTCCAAATGAAACAGAGGAACTTGCCCCCAAGAAAAGTCTCACCAAGAGCACCAATTCAACCATCCCCCACAGTGGCCATATCAAAGCCTGAACCGCTGAAGAGTCAATCAACAATGTTAAAAGAGACTGTGAGTGTGCGGCCTGGAAAGATGTTCTCAAAGAAGGGGAAGATTATATCCGTGACACAAACTCTCTGCCCTGTGGTGGTTCTTGAGACTCGTCAGAAACTCTTCGGCCGAGACAATGTGGAAGGTAGACATCAGTGCAGACTCTGTCGTAGAGTTTTCCAAGATCTAGATACCTTGATAATGCATCATGCCTTGCATAAGAAAGAAAGAGTTAAATTTTGTCTTTATTGTCAGCAATTTGTGATCACTGTAATCTCAGTTCCAGAGAACCACGTCTGCTATAGTGCATTTTCTAAAAATATTCAGCCTTTGACCGCAAAGATATCCCCGGAACCGGTTATCCCTGCAGCTCAACAGCTAGAGAAAATTTTCTACTGTTCTTTATGCAAGCGTGGTTACGCACGGTTACGCAGCCTCAAAAGGCACAACTGCCCATGTAAAGCTCCTCTGAAATCCTCACCTGCTATAGTTAACAGAGTTGACCTCATGCCCCAAAACTTAGAGGGCAGCAATACAGCAATTCAAAACTCGAAAAACAATCAAATGTCAGTACAAAACGTGAATGTTGGTGTAGGCACAGAGCCGATAAAGGTTGAGGAGCAGCACACAGAATTTCCTATTGACAAGAAAAATCTGATTCATCCACCAGAAACCCCTGAGCGCAACTCTAAACCAGCTGAGTCAACTGTTAACTCAGTTAAACTACCAGAAAACATGTTTGCAATGAAAGAAGAAGAAAAAGAGAAATTGGCTGAAAAGCAGTGGACCATGCCACTGGATGATGCTGAAATTGATATACTAGTAGATGTGGAGCAAAAGGATTCAGATGAGGAGGATTTGGCTGATGTGGATGAAGATGACTATTATGAAGAGGATGTTGACATTTTAGAGCCTTCTGAGGAAAATGAAATCGATTCAGATCCTCTTACTGAAGGCTATCAAGTGTATATTACTAACAAAGGCGTGAAGCGGTATGTTTGCATCGAGTGCCAGAGAAGTTATTCTCGGCAGTTTACTCTAAAGGAGCACCTCAAGGTTTGTGAGGCGAGGATTTTGAAGGAGCAAACAGTTGAGAATCAGTTAGCTGATTTGCCTGGGCCAATTAAAAAATTTCCATGTCCTCAATGTGGCAAATTCTTCAGCCGTAAAGATAATATGAATATGCATCAAAAAAAGTGCCATGGAAAAACTGCTGGTCCAGCAGTAAGCACCAGAACAGAGCCTAAAACTCCCGTAGCTCAAGAAAACCTGTTTGTCCTGTCACCATCCACAGAAAATAAAGCAGTCCAACAGGAGACTCCTCAAAATACTAGCAGTAGCAGAAACTGGGGGATTATGTCACTTCCATCTGTTCTCCCCAGAAGAGTGACATGCGAATGCGGAGCCTCGTTCACTTGTCCTCGACTCCTCTTCGAACATCTGCAGCAGCATGCCCAGGAGTCCTACATTTGTCCACACTGTGGTGAGAATTTACAGTCGTGGATGGATTTTGAAGCCCATCAGCAATTGCACAAACAATCTCAAAGTGCAAATGAGCAAAGAGGTCCCCAACAGCGTCCTCTTATATTTTCCCAAGCGGTACCATTACATGCTCCAACTCGACCACAACAATCTCCAGGGTTTTCGGAGCTTAAACCACCTGCTCTTGTGCCGCCTCAACATTTTAACAATGGGTCAGATACAGAGCCACTTACTTGCCCTAGATGCAAAAAGAACTTCAGTCTCCGCAGTTCTCTGGCAAGACACATACGGTTACGTTGCACAGGTGATCCAGCAACTCAGAAGAAACACCCCTGCACCCGGTGTGGTGCCACCTTCCTCAATCCTTTGAACCTTAAAATTCACGTTCAAAGCAATACCTGTAAACCTGCGTTCAAACCAATTCGATGCCCGGTGTGTGTTCGTTGGTTCAGTTGTCTAGATGGGCTCAAGAGACACCTGGTCTCGCACAGCAGGCAAGCAGTCTGTCAGATTTGTGACCAAAACTGTCCAAACCTTCAGGCACTTGAGGAGCATAAAAGAAAGGTTCATGGCTTGAACAACAGAATGAGGCCAGAGGAGAATGCACCGAAACCACTGTCCCAACCAGGTGCAGAAACCAGTTCAACTACTCCCTTTCAATGTCATGTTTGCCTTCGCTATTATCCAAAGCTTCAGTCCCTGAAGGACCACCTAAGGAAAGTTCATCGGCCTAAACAGCCAAAACAAATAAATCTAAGTACCACAGAACCAGTCCGTATAGGGCAGTTTCTGTGTCAGATATGCGGGCGCACCTATCCTACCATAAAGTCTTTGAAGAACCACCGAAGAAGGGTGCATAATATTCTCGGTGCTGTTTTTCCACCAATAAAGGGAACTGAGCAAAACAGCACTTCCAGTCAATTTCAATGTCACATTTGCTCACGCAGCTATCCCGATATACAGTCACTCCGAAACCACAGGAGAAGGGTCCATGGTATTGTGGGAGGTATAGACGTGTCGAAGGGGGTCACACAACATAATCTATACAAGTGTCTGATTTGCCAGCGCAGCTATCCTGATGAAATATCTCTTAAAAATCACAGGAGGAGGGTTCATCGCATTTTAGGGCCAGTGCCTGAACCATCAGTATCCACAATAGCAACAAATGACATAGAAGATGATCTAGAGCAGAAGCCAATACCTTTCCTGTAAATGGTATTCATGCATTTAGAAACTGAGGATTTGCTGCTTGTGTGTTGCTATAAATTGGAGCGTTGTTAAAATGTAAAAAATCAAGAAGAAGAAAAAAGAACTGCTATAAGGCAGCATTTGAGTGCGTTGTTCAATTTTAAATAGTACAAATAATTTTCAGTAGCTTAAACATTTTTTAAAAGTCCATATCTGATCAGTAGTGTAACAGTTTTTTTGTTGTCTTGTTGATATCATCTTAAGCTTCCTCTGTATTTCATTAACGCTGCCTTAATTTAATTCATGTATTAAATACAGATGTTTTGTTTTCCCCAGTGAAAGGGAGATTTTCTTTTTGCAAATACACTGTATAAAATGTAAAATAGATTAGTTGACAGCTGTTTTTATAGAAGCCATTGTGTATTGTTAGTGTACTGTAAATAATACATTTGGATGTAAACATGTTGTACGTTACATCAATAAACACAACAGTGACACCTTTATAAGTCTCAGATTAATTTGAACATTCTGTAGTTCCTGTGTAAAGATCATTACAATGTCAGTAAAGACATTTTGTAAACTTCCTAATGTACATATATCAAAGCTATTTTATGATAACTAGTAATATGCATTGCTAAGGACGTTTAGTTTTTAAGGTGATTTTTCTCAATGTTTTGAATTTAAATTCCAGATTTTCAGATAGTCCGACCTCTGCCAAATATTGTAAGAAACCATACATCAATAGAAAGCTTATTTATTGTATTATTCTTAATTTCCAATCTTCATAATCTTTACATAGTATTCACTCGCGCAATCAATTGTGTACATGAGAGCATACATATTGTGTCCAGCATAAATAAATATTTAACTTATGATAAATGTCTAAACATGAGCAAACCCAAAAAATATGCTATAGCAAAAATATCTATATAATTAATAAAGTGGAAAAATCAAGAGAAATAAAAATATATACAATTTTGTTTTAAATGTTATCTTTTTATTCCTAAACGTGTCAGGTGACCACAGTCTTATTCTATTATAAATATTTGTTTACTGTTTTGTTCAAATGCACCAAAATATATGATCTGCATTCACTACGAAATGGTTGAAAGATATGAAAGTAATATATTTGATTTAATTGCTTAATTTAATTTGTTTTATTATTTGATTAGTTGGCAACTTTTAATAGAATATAAAAAATTCAGATACATTATATTTGCAGGGTAATTCATTTAAGTGTGTTAATTCTGTATATGTTTTTAATTATTCAAATAAATGCTATCCCAGTCTTTTATATGACGTTATGACAACATAATGCACGTTAATTGCAGCCAAACTAAAAGTTTTGTTTTTTACATTCATTCATTTATGTTATTTACATGAAGAGTGATTTGGGTATATTGTACCATACACCGCAGAAAGAGACGTCGGGGAGGCTTTTATCGGAAGCGGAAAAGGAAACTCCATTTGTTTATAGTCCTGTGTCGCGTAGTCCATTGGTGCTGAAAAGAAAGAGCATGAAAGGTTGGTGAAAACTGGCATGCTTTACGTTCAGTTGTTTCGCTTGTTTGCACCTTCTTTGTTCGGGATGAAGGTAGAAGCTCGGTTTATGCAATCGGGTAAACAATAGGTAATTTTGCATATGTGTTATTTAAATAAAGTTCAAGGATTTTCTAATGATGGTTCTCGAAGTCCAACATGGTATAGCAGTGAATTAACCCCATACACGTAAAGTGTTAGTCTTTGTATTAAACGAATTTCTTTCGCTTTTAAAAAATAACCCCGTTCTTAAAGCACATGCTCTGATCTACTGAGATATGCAGGGCTGGCTGTAACAGAGCCTGCAGAAAAATTACAGTAATGTGCACTGTAGATGGCAGGAATGGCCTATGCAAATGTCTACAGAGCGCCATCAGCCTGCGCCGCTATATCTGCTACGGCACTGGGAAAATGCAAATGACCTAAATAGAGTTGTTGTTTTAGTTGCCGTGACTTGAACATTTCAAAGATTTCAAAATAGCTAAAGAGAGAAAAGAAAACAAACTGTGACTAGAGACCCTGTTGATGTTGTTTCATTGTTACGGTTCGATTAAGTAAGTCAACGATTGAACTGAACTTGTTCTTTGAAAGAACCACAATAAATAAATAAGATTAAAACTCTGGATGAATGTCATGGAAAGATTAAAAAGCAAGGATTAAATAGTAATGTGTGGTAATCATAATTTCTTGATATTTGTATTTGACAAATATGCAGTATTTCTGATGAGAATATGAATTTATGGGTATAATAATTGCATATATTTTTTATTGGTTTTAAGTAATAATAGTTAGTAAGCACTTGGACCAGTTCTGACAAAATAATCAAAAATAATGGTGCAAAAATGTGCTTGGAGAAAACCTAAAATAAAGTTGTAATTACAGGAAAAATCAAGGCAAATCGAATTTGTTGAAGGTCTAATGATTTTTGCAACACCTCATTTGATTGTACATGTATTATTTTTCTAGTTCTTAAGATGCTTATGTCCACACACGTAAGAAAATAATAACATGTATATGTATAATAAATGTGTAATAAAACTACTTTGTAAATATACAGCAATGTATTTTGTCCTTATTGACAGGGAATGTGTGTGTGTGTGTGTGTGTGTGTGTGTGTGTATATATATATATATATATATATATATATATATATATATATATATATATATATATAATATATATATATAAACGGACATGTCATCAAAAGTTTATGATGGCACATTAAATCATTAAATATACAATCAATACTACAATATATTAAAACATACACTCAAACCAAAAATTACTCTGGCGTCTTCAGCATTTCTCACATTATCACAGTTTGTTCTGTATAGCTTAGAAAATGGTAACAAACAATGACAAGAACTGTGTCAGAACAATTTTATCTTGATGTCAGATAATTTTGAAAGAAAAGTACAGTATGTAATGGATCACAATCAACCAAATATAATTCAGACAGCTATTAGTATGACAATATTTACACAATATTTACATTTTGTTGGTTCACCCTTAGCCTCAATGACAGAATGTAGTCTCTGCTGTCAACCAGATTCTTCCCAGTTTAAACTTTATTCTGAACAGTATATCTTATACTGAATATCTTCCCAGGCCCACTGCAGCAGCTTCTTCACTTCCTGGTGGTTTTTAGTCCACTGTATGAAGAGTTTTGGGGTGAAATATGTCATAGTTTACTTTTATCTTGCTATTCTCAATAAATGATGACATAAATGAACTAGTGTATTGCACCTACTAAGAAAAAAGATATCTAATGCCTGAATAATTTTTGGTTTCTAATGAAACTTGGCATATTATTTTTGGTTGTCTTACTGTTTGTTCTTCTGTTTAGTTTCAGTGTGAGTGAGGAGAAGATCAGACAACCGCAGGCGATTCGCACATCATGCTTGAAGGAGAAGACAAGAAGCATGAAACCAACACTGGTGAAGCCGAAACCCAGGAACAATTTGTGAAGAGTGTGGGAATGGGGGAATTCATTTCAAAAGGTCTGGCGTTAAGCTCCCAGAACAGAGAAATGGAGGAACCGTCGCCAGCAGCCACTAATGTCCAGCCTGAATCCTTGTCCTGTAATGTTGTTGAAAAAGACAGAGAGAAAGGCTCCAGTGAAGCAAATGCAAATACATTAACACAGCAGTTTAGCCTAGTTAAGAATGCCGATATGGATGCTCGGAGATGTTCAGAAGACACGGATCAGCTGGAGTCAAATTTTGATTGCGTTTCCAGCACCACAGATAGCGAACCAAAATCATTGCCACCTAATACAGAATTAAATAAACCACAAACCAGCACTCAAATGTCTGATAAAACAGATGAAATCGCAAGTAATCAGTCTGAAAGAAAGTCTGAAATGAATGAAGCCCCCTGTTTAAATGTCCAAACCCCTGCTGAAGCTGATTGTGATACATCTGGCTCTAATAAAGGTGATAGCAATTATTCTGACAAAGACATTCACGAGAGCACTGCAGATGCAATGGATTCTGATGCTGAAATGCAAGATTCGCCCTCTGACACATTAAACCGAAAAGATGAAACACTAGATGATGAAGATCCTTCAATTGAGGATCAACAAGAGCCTAATTCAGAGCAGAATAGCCAGAGTCAAGCAGAAGAAGACAACGCTGAGGAAAGTAGTATGGAGGTCACAGAGAACAAACACGGATTTCCTTCCTTTACTCGCGGGCGGCCACGCAAAGAAAAACGAATTATCAGATGTGAATATTGCTCGCGTCCGTTCAACCATGCCTCGGCGTATATCATTCATCTGCGCATCCACACCGGTGAGAAGCCCTTCGCCTGCCAGGACTGCGGCAAAGCCTTTGCTCAACTCTCCAACCTTCGATCCCACAGCAAAGTCCATAGATCCAGAAGCCGTAAACACAGGAATCAAAACAAAGTCACGACTGAGAAAACTGCAGACGAGAGCCAAGTGGGCAGTACTGAGAAAAAGGAAACTGACTTTCATAGCAATCAAATCTCTTCTAGAAGAAGGAGAGGCAAAGGGAAAGGAAAAGGGAAACCCCAAACATGTCCAATTTGTGCAAAGGTCTTCTGCTACAAGTCCGTCCTTAAAATCCATCTTCGTATTCACAGTGGTGAAAAACCATACTCTTGTAAAGTGTGTGGCAAGTCATTCACTCAGGCCTGCACTGCACGTGTTCACGAACGAGTGCACTGGTCCATTAGACCTTTCTTGTGCACGAAATGTGGTAAGGGATTTTCTCAGCTCGGGCCGTTAAAAATACACACTTGTGAAGGAAAAACACACATGCATAACACTGTGAAAGAAATGGAATTCGACGGTGTTGTCAGCTTCAGGTGCCACCTTTGCAAGACATGCTTCAGCACCAGAGATGAGTATGAATTACATGTGCAAGGGCACAAAGATACTCAGCGTTACAGTTGTGACCGATGCAAGCAGACGTTCAGTCTTCTCTCAGAGCTGCATACGCACAGCAAGCATTGTGGTGCCATACGGCTTGCAAAATCAAAGTTTTCTGGCTACAGTCCACCTCACAGATCACAAGCCAAAAGTCCCTTGAAGAGAAGAACTCCACCGAGAATGCACAGTCCAGCAAAATCTCCTCAAAATAACATTTTCTTGTTAAGAAAGCTCAAAAGGTGCTCCTTGCTCGCTTGTCCTCCTCAAATCATGGCCGCTTCAGATTCTGACTCTCAGACTAACCTCTATTCAGTCAGCCAGCCGATCAAGTCCAGCTATTTCATATCTCAATTGAACAGTACGCACCAAAAAGCAGATCCAAGGAGTTACTTCTGCCCACGATGTGGACGAATATTCCAACACGTGGGAAGGCTGAGAGCCCATATGCTGACGCATTCACATGGTCAAAACTTTGCGTGTGTAAATTGCAACAGGGTGTATAAAAACTGGAACAAGTTTTGGATTCATCAGCGGCTGCATAGACAGATAAGAGGACGTTTTTTTTGTCCTAAATGTGGTCAGGGTTTTCGATTTGTGGACTCGTACAATGAACATGTTCAGAGGCACCCGGAGCTTAATGCTCATGCTTGCCCTTTCTGTCCTCGTACTTTCTCAAATGCACAGAAGTTGAGGAATCACCAGCAAAAGTGGCACCATTCCACCATGCCCTTTGTTTGTGAGTTTTGCGGAAAAGGTTTCGAAAGTGCGACCATTCTGAAGCGACACCGAGTTGTTCACTGCACAATTGATCCAATGGAGACACATTACACTGCACTACAGTCCACTGGACATCCCTATGAGTGCGGTGCATGCAATGCCTGTTTTGGGACTTTGGATTTGCTTTTCCACCATCAGCTCAGACACAAGGCTGTAGAGAAAGGACCACTAGCAATAAAGGGCTTTCAGCGTCAGAGCTCATTCTCACATTCAAATGGTGCAGAAAGGCCTCATTCTGTGTCACCCCTAGGTTCATCGCCCTTAAAAAAGCCGCAGCAAAGACCAAATCAATCCCCGAGCACCATCAGGACATTGCCTCAACCAAATCATCAAACGTTTTCTAACTCTAAAACTAACGAGGAGCAAATGCTTGAAAAACACACTAAAAACCGAGTTTCAGTATTAGAAGAATCAAATGGTTCTAACAAGTCCGTATTGAAGACTGAGAATACCGCTGGTGATTTAGTTTGCACTGAATGTAAGGCTTGTTTTTCAGATCTTCTAGAGCTGCATGGGCATTACTTGGAACATGCCAGAGGAGAAATATGAATATGCTGTAATTGTTGTTCTCATTTGTCCAGCGAGTGTCTGATAGTTGCATACGAATCGCATAACTTCTGAAACATATGAAAAGGTTTGCTGTGTATGAACAATTAGTTTTATGTGATATCAACAATACTGACATGCTGATACTCAGAGGGTGTTTTAATGACACTGATTTCAATTTTAAATGTCCAAACCTTATGCGATACATCATTTCATTTACAAACTGGTTTTAGAATGCAAGTTTTTATGAATGATACTGTTGTCATCTCCGTGTAAACTACAGAAACGCAATTTTATGAAAGCGGAGACAGCATGCATCTTGTGTGTTCAGTCTTTATATAGGCTTACAGACTACATGACTATGTTTGTGCTGCTCGAGATGCTTAGTGACATTACTGTGACTACTACTGTCCTGGCATGCATGATAAATTGGTTTTAGTACATCATCGCTGTGTAAACGTACTCTCGGTTTTGAAACAAAAGTAATGATATATTTGGACTATCCTAGTAATTGGCAGTATTGTTTTATTTAGGAATGCTGTTGTTTGATTTAGATCTTAGTTGATATTGCTGTTGGTGCTGTAATTGACATTTCGTCTAAAGACATAGACATAGGGATCCTTCAACAGAAATGAAAATGTACTCACTATTATCAAGTCTCTTTTCCGTTAAACACAAAAGAAGTTACTGTGAAACCTGTAACCACTGACTTCTATAGTAGGAAAAAAAGACTATGGATGTCACTGGTTATAGGGTTTCAGCATTTTTTTAAATATTTTCTTTTGTGATAAACTCAAGAAGGTTTGTAACAAGTGAAGAGAAAGTAAATCATGACAGAATTTTCACTTTTTGTGAACTATCCCTTTAACAGATTAAACATCTTGCTCAATCCTAAATCTAACATGTTAAGCGAAAAAATATGAGAATAATTAAAAATTGCATTAGAATATTTAGGATATTTCCCAAATAGTTTGTGCATTTTACTAATGAGGTTTTAGTTTTTCATATCTCACATCTAGTTTTAGAGCAAACGTTGTTGTGTGGATGGTTGTTTTGCATAACCTTATCAAATTGAAATTACAACCTGACTTGACCTCTTAAAAATAAATAAATTAAATACTTTATACAAAACGCATACCGTTTCAGTCATTTTTAATAAATGAAAAAAAGCCAAAATAATAGCCATGTGTTTTGAACTCAAGCTGTTACGATAAATAACACAATGAAACAACTTCAGGGTTTGTTATCAGACATTTATTTTTGCTTTGCCAGATGGTATTGCATCATGCCATGATAACCGCCTCAAAACTTCCCGGAGCTTAGTTTGAGTTCATGGTGTTTCTGATCCAGGTGGTGAAGTTGCAGACCTTGGCATAGACACCGGGCTTGTTCCTCTGGGCACAGCCATAACCCCAGGACACAATACCCTGCAGCTGGTTGTTGCACACAACTGGGCCACCAGAGTCACCCTGCAATCCACAAGCATTTCAGACAAGTCAGTAATTGCCATAAAGAGTGTTTTGGTATGCATGACATTTAAAGTGTGATCTTACCTGGCAGGAGTCCTTGCCTCCCTCCATGAAGCCAGCGCAGAACATGTTGGAGGAGATCTGACCAGGGTAGGCGTTTTTGCAGGTGCTGTCGCTCAGAATAGGAGCATTCAAGCACATCAGACGGCTTGGGTAGTTGCCTGAGAATACATCAAGCGAACACAAGGTGAATTTCTTTTTACTGTTTTATACTAAGGTTTTCAAACTGGGGCCCTGAGGGAGTGCTTGAAGGGACAGTTCGCCCAAAAATCTACTCACCCTCAAGTTGTTCCAAAACTTTTTTCTTTTTTCTGTAAGGCAATAGTTTAAAAATGCTGGAAACTGGCAACCATTGACATCCATAGTAGGAAAAACAAATACTATGGAGGTCAATGGTTACCGGTTTAATGTCATGTATTGTGTTGATCAGAAGAAAGGTTTGAAACAAGTGGAGGGTGAGTAAATGATGACAGAATTTTCATTTTTGGGTGAACTGTTACTTTAAGGGGTTTGGAAATGTTAGGAGAGAAAGCATGTTTTTAAAACAATTATTTACAAATACTTAACTAATCAAAATAAAAAAAATCTAATTAAAGCAAACAATAATATGTTATTAAGATAAATAAACAGTAGTACAAAAATAAATAAATAAATAAATAAATAAATAGGAAACTGAATAATAATTATTTATAAATTCTAAAAAATATATTATGGGCGGTTCATTCCGATGTGGCGACCCTTGATAAATAAGGGACTAGGCTGAAGTAAAATGAATGAATGAATATGAGTGAAAAATATTACGATTAAGTTTGGTGAATTTAACTAGTGTGTGGTTTATTGTGTATGTGTAGATGAATCTATAATATTTTATTTATATTATTTTTAGAATTATTATTTTCTGTTTGACCTAAGATGAATCTAATAAAAAAATTCAATATAAAGTTTGAAACAAAAGACAAAAAATGTGTTAAATGCTAAATAAAATTATCAAAGTAATATTAATTTAAATAAACCGTAAGTGGATAAATACTCTGCTGTGATGAGTAGAAAGAAATGTAATAATCTAACCTTTGCTATATATAGAAAAACTGATTCTTTATACAAAAAGTATATAGAGTTCTATGGCATCTAAAAGATTGAAAACCCAGATCTGTCATTCTGCGTTAGTTTAAAGGTACGTACTTCCATTGGCGCTCATGTTTCCCCATCCAGAGATCAGACAGCTGGTTCCAGATGAAGCGCAGCTTGAAGGCAGAGAGACAGTCTTAACGTAGCTGTTGATTTGGGCGGTGGTGGCCAGCTTGATCAGCATGACATCATTGTCCAGGGTGTTGCTGTTGTAGCTGGGGTGTCTGATGACTTTATCGGAGTTGATGAACTGTTCGGTGCCCTCAGTGACGTCAATGTTGTGCTCTCCCAGACGCACTTGGACGCGGCTGAGGATCAGAGAGAGGTAGGAGACTAAAGGCTAATGCAGAATTCACTTAACATGTTTTTTACATACTCATTTTACTGAACTTAAGACCTGGTCAAAACCACCACAGACAATCGGGGACAATAATGAGAAATGGCAACCAATATTTGATCAAAAGTTTGAAAGGTTATCAAATCACATTAAAACACAGTTGACTCCTGAATTTATAATTGAATTTTAGATTATCATTCAACATATTGGGCATATGAACATGGTTTAACGGCTATATTTATTAAAAATAAACATTTGAAAACGATTTGAATCGATTACAAGAAAATCTTGATCTTATTTTTACTTCTACTACAATGTGGACTAGAAATTTTATGAGTGCATTGTGCTCACCAAGACGGAAAAAATAGGAAGTGAAAATATTACAATTTTAGGCAGCCGTTTCATTGTCATTCATATGTTTAAATGTTATGTTTTCCTGTAATAGCAAAGCTGAATTTTTAGCATCATTACTCCAGTCTTTAGTTTGATGCGACCTTTCAGAAATCATTCTGTATTCTGGTCTGGGGTCTCATTAATAAATGTGGCATAGGCACAAAACGGGGGTGTGCATGTGCATACGCCCCCTCCCACACAAAACTTGCGATCTACAAAAAACTTGACAGGAAAATGGGCGCAGCTGTAAGTACATTCTAAGTAAAAATATGAAATATTGAAAATATTGAATTAATTGAACCACTTTAAATTATCATATCAGTCATAATCATCAATAAATACATTTAAATTAATTCTGGTATATACACTTTTACAAGGGTTTCTACTTAAAATGTTATAAATTACACCCCTGCTGCTTAAGAAACATTTTGATAGTATATGTTTTTTATTTATTTTTTATTGAAATCTTTTGTAACATTATCATTGTCAATTTACTGTCAGTTTAATAGATCCTTCCCTTTCTGTAAAACATAGGCTATTAATTCCCAAAACAAAAGTATTATTTTCTAAGGAAATTAAAAAAGAGAGCTATAGATGATTGAAACATTATGACCTGGTTTCACAGACAGGGCTTAGACTAAGCTGGGATTTGGCTATAGTTCACTTCAATAGTATTAATTATTAATGGACCTAATGTCCATCTTGAAACAAAACAAAGGTGCTGATGTTTGTTTGTTTTTTTTTAGCTCTGTCAGTGAAAGCATCTTTCAGTTGAATCAGCTCTTACATACATTTTAGTCTCGGAATAGACTTAAAAGGACAGTTCACCCAAAAATGATATTTCAGTCATCATTTACTCTCCCTTCACTTGTTTCAAAGCTGCCTGACTTTTTTTTTTCTTCAGTTGAAAACTAAAAGAAAATAATCAGAAGAACGCTGGAAACCTGTAATCATTTATAGTCAGGTTTTCAGCTTTCTTCAAAATATCTTCTTTTGTGGTCAACAGAAGAAAGAAACTAATAAAGATTTAAAACCACTTGAGGGTGAGTAAACAATGTGTACATTTTCATCCCTTGGTGAACTATCCCTTTAAGCCTTGACTGTAAAACCAAAAAAGACTTTTAACTTAAATTATAAACAGCTTTCCTGTTACAGCATACTCCAGTCATCTGTCTATATTTGTTATACTGCTCCAAAAAACACATGTAGACGTTGACTTACGACTTGTAGCAGTGAGCAGCAGACACGACCCAGAGGTTGCTGATCAGAGAGCCACCGCAGAAGTGGTAGCCGCTGTTCAAAGACACCTGGTATGGAACACCATTCTTAGTGCACTCATATCCACCAACAATCTTATCATCGTCATCTTCCCCCAGAGGAGCGGCATCTGTGAAAACAAAAGATTTAGTATGTTTTAGACACCCTGTTGAACAGAGCAATAACCACTTTGAATTGAAATCGATTAAGATGCATTCTATCAAACATTTTTTACTGTGTTATTTCAGATCGAAATAATCCCTTCCCCGTTTTACTTACAAGCCACAGCGAAAAGAGCCAGAAGAATGAGAGCCTTCATGGTGAAGCTGATGAGTGGTGTGTTTTCTGGCTTCTAGCACCCAGCTTTTATACTCTTGTTTGCTCCACAACTCCAGATAATTTTCAAGGACACACATACATCTTGGCTTAAATAGCAACCAGTGTGTGACTCCAGCATATGTGTCAATACAATGTATGCTTTCTTCCTTCCTGTACACTTATTCCTACTTATTTATTCAGTTGTTTTTGTACAGTTATTGAAGAACAGTATGCACAAAGCGTCAGTTAAAGGGTTTAATTATGAAAAACTGGCACTGAAAATGGGTAAAATCTAGTGGTGTAAGCGGTAGTGATATAGACTTACAGTTAATTAGTATTTTGGGGTTGTACTGCTATCCTTAACTAGAGTCGATTCTACGACTCTCTGATAATATAGGCACTATAATCAGATTTATATATATTTTAGAGGCACTTGGTGCTTTTCTTTCCTTTGTCATATTACATTTCTGAAATTAAACTCAAATAAATGAAATAAGTGACTGAATTAAATAAATACAAAATCTCTCAATTATACATTTCTTAGTAAAAAGCCTAACCATGAACACATGCTGCAAATTACCTAGGAAATACAGCATATATATATATATATATATAGTGTCCAGCATAAATGTGTACACCCCTTACAGATCCCTCTTTTAAAGTAATATTTGCTATATGAATGTAATGATAATTTTTTTCTGAACCAAATACCAAAGCCAAAACTGGAACTAAATTAACAAAATAACAATTAACAAAAGTTAGTTCACCCCAATGAATATGTTAGCGCAAAATTTAATAAAGAGTATAAATCAAAAGAACCATTTCAAATAATAAATCTAGTTTGAGATCTAGCAACATCTTATTTGAATTTAAATGTTTTATATTTCTATTCCTAAAAGATGTTAGGTGATTACACGCTTACTGTAATGAATATAACTGTTACGTAAAACTGTTTTGTTTGATTGCACCAAAATATATACACTATATTCACTGAGAAATGGATAAAAATATATTTTTCAAAAGGGGTCTACTCATTAATGTTTGTTTTTTCAATGTTAAATAAGGCTAAATTATGCTACACTCTGTACTATTATGCTTCAGAGAGCTCTCTATTACCATCTCACATTAAAGATGTATGAGTGGAAGACATGGATTTGTCTATAAAATCCAACTGATTACAGACGGGGGCACTGGAAAGAGGAAAAAACAAAGTGGGCATTGATACATTTCTCCTTCTAACTATTATTCCCCTTGATTATAAGAAACCAAGCTGTGAAATTTTGGCTAATGGAAAACTTATTTTCTGAAATGTTACAAAATTCTTACAAACATGTGACGCTAAGTAAACATGACATGGGAAAATAATCAACTGAATCAACATTCATGCTGTTCCAGAGGCACAATCTATAATTAGACATTTCACATTCACATTTTACTTATCATTATGTTATTACTTTAGAATTGTATTTTATTTTATTTGACATTCATATTTTTTGAACTGCAGAGGAGGCTGTATTTCCTATGTGCTCATGGTTAGGCTTTTACTAAGAAATTTTTTAGAAACAATTAAGAGATTTTAATTTATTTATTTCAGTCAAACATTTTTGGTTTCAATTACAAAAGTTAAGCTTAAATAGGTCATTTATATGTTCACTGAAGCACTCTGGTGACGCCGATAATAATAGTAGTTCAAGCTATTTTACATGTTTACTCTTCTACCATGTGAGAACTGAAACAGCTTTCGGCTTATTCAGCAGTTATATTTGACATTTGTACAATTGATTTTTTCCACTGTATTATCTCTCATTTAGATAGTTTTTTTTATTTACATTTGTTCTTTACACTTTTTATTGTTGTTTTATTTAGCTTAATTATTGTCCCATTTGAATTATATTTATTTGTTACAGTATGTGACAAGCTGTGCCAATTCTGTGACTTTTTATTTAGAAAACTTGATGCCCATAATATAGGGAATGTAAAAAGCTCAATATTTATAAGTGGCATTATATCAATGCCTGAAAAAAGAAAGCTAAACTTTGCATATAAGCATGCAATTAAGTAATTTCCAACAAGAAATCAAAACAAATAAAACATTTAATAAACTATTTAATGAATACAATTAAAAGTACATTCAAATAAATTATACAAATAAACACATTCATATAAAATAAAATAAAAAATGAAAGGATCTACAAATTATTACAAGATAATTAATCTAATGCTTTAGAATAAGGTTGCTAGTTAATGTATTTACTAGCATGAACAAGCTGTGAACAATACATGTATTACTATATTCATCTTTGTTAATGTCAGCTAATGAAAGTTGTTCATGTTCATGGTAACTCAGAGTGCATTAACTAATGTTAAGCATGAATTAAAATTTGAATAATGCATTAGTAAATGTTGAACTATGATTATTAATATGATTAATAGTTCTGTACAAATATTGTACACTTATTGTATCTGTACACTTATTGTAAAGTGTGAACAGAGTGTTAAAATTAAATATGAATAAATGAATGAATTATCAATAAAAAATAATCAATTAGAATATGACTCAATAAATGTTTAAATAGATAAATACAGGATAAATACAGTAAAAAAACATTTTTTTGATATTAACTACATTTTTCAAATAATATTTTAGACCTAATAGTAATTATACAGATAGGCTTTGCATTTTAGGATGTGGGTTCCTCGTATGAGCATAATCCTTTCACAAATAAAGGATTGCGACATCAACAAAACGTTTCTTTCTTATGAAGTATTATGTCGTGTAGAACAACTATGAACCATACAAACTTAAAAGTGCTTGGCTAATTCCAGATTGGCACCAAGTCAGCAACATTTAAAAACACATTTAATATAAAACTATATAAATATTGTCTTATCGTTTGAAAAGTTCTGCAAAACATGTAGCCAAGGCCTAGTTTTTTCACATCACTTGTTTTAATTGTACAAAGAGCCTTCGTTTATTTTGTTTTTTAAAAATATATTTTTGTTAAATAGTGTTTAGGGGAAGCGTTCAAAAATGGACGTGTTTAAATATACAGTCGCCGTTTCGATCAATAAACTATTAGTGTCAGAGTTTCGATAATAGCCGCACGGTAAATATCTTTCTGTGATGTCATATTCCTGCGACCATTTGGGCTGTGTGTACATTTAGGATTTTAACAGGTTAGCTTTGCGCCTGTGCACTTTAAGTCGTGTTTATGTCGTGTTATAAACTATCTGGCCATGTAATACAGTCTTTCGGTATGGCTGTGGATTATCTTTCCGACACTATACGTTACTCGTAATGCAGGTACGTCGCATTTATGACTTTAACGCGAACAGCAGTAGCTGCTCGAGAAGAGCGAGTGGCGGCTAACGTAATTTATGCGGAATGCGCATCCATTGCGGATGTGGTGCAGAATAAATGCGCATTGCTGCGACACAGGTAATGTTGGCCTACATATTTACGATTTTCGCCTATTTAAACATTCGGTTAAATGTGCATCCAACTATATTATCCATACCTTATTTGTTTTTAATTTCTCCTCTGTAGCCTCGGATTTTCTCTCTCTCGTTATTTCAAGATTAACAAAACAGCTTTCGGATTTCTGCATATTATGAATTATACATATACATAATGTCAGAATATCAGAAGAACATCAACGAGTTTCGCTTTTGGATGAAAGCCACAGGTTTTTGTTTTCCTGCTCTTTTAAGATGCACAACGAAAACGTCGCATTTTTCCCCTGAATCCATCTGAATTGCTTCATAAAATGACACGCTAACTTACTGCTGTTCTCCAGCGAGTGTGTGTTTTCTGTGGCTGTGTGTTACTGTCCTTGTTAGTCATTACAATGAGGCGATGAATGCCTTGCCATGGAACAGCATGGTGGCTTTTCACCCTTCTTGTGAATGGCACGCTGTCCAGCCGTCACGTCGGTGTGTCTGTAAAGCAGTACATATCCATGACTGAATACTACGAGGAGGGGGGCTTGCTGTACGAGCACTCACCTCCCATGCACATCAAAGTGGAGTCTCCAGAGGGTCCCTTTGGAGGCGGGGTGTCTGAGGACGGTTTCCCCAGGGAAGATGACGACTCTGAGGCCAGCTGTGACCATCAGAACGGCGGGTTGCCAAGCAGCCTGCCCTTCAATGTTGTGGTCGTGCATCCCAGCATAGTCGCTCCTGGGATGTCTTCGGATGATCTCATCCCAATTGACCAAAGTAAGTCTTTGATGGTAGGAAGATAAGTTGATTTCACTTAGGTTGTGATTTTACTGCTTAAAGAGACAGTTCAACCCAAAAGTTCTGTCGTAATTTATTCGCCTGACTTGATGTGGATGACAATTGTTACAGGTTTCCAACATACTTCAATATATATTATTTTGTGTTCAACATAACATAACACTCAAACTGGTTTGGAACAAGTCAAGGGTGAGTAAATGATGATTGAGGAAATGAATTTTGAGTGAACTGTCTTTTTGAATGTAGTATTTAAAGATGCACTCTGTTATATATATATATATATATATATAAGCCTGACCTGCACAATGTACACAAGAAATGTACTGAGTGCATCTTTAAATAGAAAAATTATATGAAATTCAAATCTATCTTTTGATTAAAGGCAGGGTTGTGTCTTCAGCATTAGCTGCAGGAGGTGTAGGGAAAAGGAAGAGCCGCTTTAGCGGGGCAGAGCTGGAGGTGTTGGTGTCAGAAGTGACTCGTTGTGAAGGGGAGCTGTTCGGTCCAGCTGGGAGGCTCCGCCGCCGGGAACGGGAACGCATTTGGGCTGGGATACTTGAGCGTGTCAATGCTGTGTCCAGAGTACCACGGACACTAAGAGAAGTGAAGAAACGCTGGGATGACCTGAAGAGACGTAACGGTGGGAGACTGGCTGATGCGAGGCACCGCTCCTGCTACCTGCCGTCCAGCAGAGGAGCCACAATTATGGGAAGACCAACTCCTGCTAGTCCCAGACTGCAGCAGTCTCGCCAAAAGCAGAGTACCAGAGGAAAAGCCAGTTACAGTTGCTCATCAGACACCGATCCAGGTAATGTTTTTAGGTATTAAATGACGCCACAAATTTGAGTTGTCTGGTAAATTTGGCATGAAATAAGTTTTGATAGGCTTCATCATTCGTCCATATTGGTGGCACAGAACATAAGTGACGCAACAGAACAGAACTTGCATATTTTGCTGATTATTGCTGTTGAAAATAATAAATTTCTGTCATTTTTAAGTTGCTTTTCCCCTGTTGGGTTTGGTACGGTTCTGTATGGTTTGTTTTGTTTCAGTTTAGCTTGGCTTGGTTTGCATTTCCACTGCAGTTTAGTACCCCTTAAAGTGGCTGGGATTATCACTATAGTTGAACTGCCTCTACTGCCTTGACTTCTGAAAATCGGTTCATTCTGGGTTGTCCCATCCCGCTCTTGCTGGGTCCGCTCTTTGGCTACCAATGAAAGGAACGTCTGGACCTCTTCTACTGATCACGATGATGCCACTTCAGGTGTCTTTTTTTTGTTGTGGTTTGGTGTCTAGTGTTGCAGATCCAATGACACTGGTAGTGATGATTCTCTGACCAATTGGTGATCAGCAGTGTGAATACGTCACATTTTGGTAACAGTGCGGTTTACTTGGAACCGCACCTGAGGTGTTATTAAAAAAAGTACCAAACCAAACTGTGCCATACCATGCAGTGGAAAAGCACCATTAGAGTACTGTAGATTGCCAAAAGTTGTAACAATTCAAGCAGAAGAGAGAAAAAATGTCTGAGGAAAAAAAAGGTGTTTGTGGTAGACCAAACTGAACCAGGATTCCCAGGGCAAGAATCTTGACAAGATTCCTGTTTTTTTCTTATTTGCACTTGTCAAATAAATTAAATATTTGGCTAATATCTTAATACTGCTCATGCATATCTTTGACCATTTATTATATTCAGTTTGTCAAAATATCTCTCCTTTTCCTGCTTAATAAGTCCTCTATAGGATTTAGCAGCTTCCACAGATTTTTCCCCAGGGTTTAGACAGCATAAATAAACAATATATTCAGTAGTGCATTAACTATGTAATCCATGTTGTTTACATCTGAGTATCACCAGTTTGGCTGTGCATACGGGTGTTTGACCAAATGTTGTCTTAGGTCCTCTGTGATGTAAATCAAGACTAAAGCGACTTCTTGAACAAAAAAAAATAGGCTGGAACCTGATATTGTCCATCGGGAAATCATTTTCTACATCATTTGCTACTGCTGTGTTAGGCCTGTTCCAGAATCAAATCATTGAACGCTTGCCTATCTGTATGCTATTTTGGTCCATCTACTGCTGTGAATATTGCATTTACCCAGTGCTTACTGATATTTATATAGCTCCTAGCAGCATGCAAATCATTTATTTAAATTCTGGATACATTAGACTTGCTGCCTTTTGTAATCACTAAAAGTGTTCTACATTTTGTTATTCTAATCAGAGGATGTGTGAACATGAAAAGAACAACAACTCTGAGGCTTGTTTCACAAAATGAGTTGAAGAAACTTCATTTAAATGTAATTTTTAATTTAAGGCCATAATTAATGTTAATTGACAATTCAAAACCATTTTAGTAGATAATATAAAGAATAAATATTCATTCATTCATTTTCATTTCGGCTTAGTCCCTTTATTAATCTGGGGTCGCCACAGCGGAATGAACCACCAACTTATCCAGCATATGTTTTACGCAGCGGATGCCCTTCCAGCTGCAACCCATCTCTGGGAAACATCCATACACACCCATTCACACTCATACACTACGGACAATTTAGCTTACCCAATTCACCTATAGCTATGCTTTTGGACTTGTGGGGGAAACCGGAGCATCCGGAGGAAACCCACCCCAACACAGGGAGAACATGCAAACTCCACACAGAAACGCCAACTGACCCAGCCGAGGCTCGAACCAGCGACCTTCTTGCTGTGAGGCGAACGTGCTACCCACTGCGCCACTGTGAGGCCCTAAAGAATAAATAATTGTAATCAATATAATATTAATAAATTATGGGGCAACACGGTGGCTCAGTGGTTAGCACTGTCCCCTCACAGCAAGAAGGTCACTGGTTCAAGTCCTGGCTGGGTCAGTTGGCATTTCTATGTTTGCATGTTCAACCCGTGTTTGCGTGAGTTTCCTCCGGGTGCTCTGGTTTCCCCCACAGTTCAAAGACATGCACTATAGGTGGATTGAATAAACTACGTTGCTCGTAGTGTATGAGTGGGTTGCAGCTGGAAGGGCATCCGTTGTATAAAACAAATGCTGGATAAGTTGGCGGTTCATTACGCTGTGGCGACCCTTGATGAATGAAGGGACAAAGCCGAAGGAAAATTTATGAATGAATTAATTAATTAATTATTAGCAACAAAACACAATTTTGACTTCAAAATGATTTTAGTGTAAAAAGGTTAAATTTGGAGCAAAAAAAAAGATGCACAGAAGTAACCTTGCTGCATCAGGTATATGTGTCACTTTTTGTCTGAGCTGATTGGTCCAGTTTGGGTTTGCGATGGTGTTGGCAAGGATCTGGTGTTTTGAACATTTTGTGGGTTCTGTCTAATTTGAACACTTCTGATTGGGAGTTGTGTTCAAGAGATCAAAAGATATGGCTGATATAAGATATCTAAAAAAAAAAAAAAGACAAAATACAGAGAATTGTTTGCCAGTACTGTTTTGTCAGTGGAATGAAATGTCCTGTCCAATATGTTGTTAAATGAACATCATCTTAAATATGAACACAACACTGAACATAAGAGCAATTTTAAAGCTATACATAGCTAACATACTAGAGAGGTAATCTAATTCAACAGACATGCTCCAGCTTTCGTCTGGTGTTTTTGTATTTCCCATCTCATGAGAAACAGTTTGTCCTAACAGAGAAACTACATGCTATACACGTGAAGAATAACGCGTGAAACATATCAAACAAATTGTGTTTTGGAATATTTTTTTTATGTGAAACCCATGTGACCACATTTGTTTTTTCCAAAACCATGTTTCACATGTGATTGCATATCCAAAGATCATGTGGTTTTTCTTTAAGGTGGTCTACTGCAGTATTTTGTTTAAAAAAAAAAAAAGGACAACATCTTATTAGTGTTTAATTTCATAGTGACTTGAAATATGGGAATACTAATAGTTGTTATTACTCTTTTTCACTATTTCAGTTGTGGTTGGCGATGGTTCTGAAAGAGATGGTTTTGAAAAGGAGGAAGAAGCAGGCGAGCCGGAGGGTGACGATGGAGATGACTGTGAGGGTGTGGAGAACAGTATGGAGGACAAACTGGGATTGGGCCTGGGTTTGGGAATAGTACCACCTCCCACATCGGAGCGCTGGTTACCTCCTTCACCCCTTTACAGTGCACCCTTCCTCAACGGGACCCCTCAGCCAAGCCCAGAACCATCCTTGGGGACCCACCAGGGCCCACTGGAGCCTCCTCCACCACGCTCCTCCTGGCTGGAAGATGAACTTCGCGGGCTGGGAGAAGCAGCCATGCAGCTTGGTGACCGCATGGAGCAGAACTTGCGAGAGTTTGGAGAAGGCTTCAGGCGAGATATGCGGACACTTGTGGCTTCCCAAGAGGCCCTTACAAATAGCTTGCAGCAGAATAATGTACTTTTGCAGCGTCTGTTGGGTCTGCTTGAGATGCAGCATCAGCCGCCCCCTCAACAAATTCCACAACAACAATTGCAGCAACCTGCAGCGCAGCAACAACAGGAACCTCCACAAGAGCAGCCTTATCAACAACTGTTATTGGCACAGGAGCATCCGCAGCTCGAGCAGCAAATCCCAGCAACTGTCCCACCTCTTCCACCTCCTCCAGATATTTTAGATGGTACTCGGCACTCAGAACCACCGACCGACATAAACGGAGTAACTGAACAGCCACGTCACGAGCTCAGGCGAAGACGCAGACGTTGAACTGTACTGTACGGTTACAGTCAATTTATTTATTTAAAGCAATGTTTTATATGGATAATTAGTTGCACATTGTGCCATGTCATTGCAGCCACTTTTTACGTTATGCCTGTCGCAGATATATTAAGTGTATAATATGTACACCAAATAGCTCAAAGCTATTTCTCTATCTGAATTGACTTCTAAGCTCTTATTGCTGATAGCAAACTACTTAAGGTTTTATGGATCTGCTTGCTTACGTTCATGTATAAAAACTGCAAGTTTAGAAAAAAATGATCTTGGCAGGCTTAAATACTCTTCAATGTTCATGCTGTGGAGAGTGAAACAACATTTTTATTCTTTCACGTGATCACTGCAAAATGACATTTTACTTTTCTACTATCACCATTTAAGAAAACACATCCAAATGCTGTTGTAAAGGACATTATATTACATAGAACTTGGCAAGTTTTGTGAAAATAAATGCAGTTATCAGAATTACGGACTAATGTATAGATCTATGGTTGCCCAGTCATTCTGCATGCAACGCAAGATAGTTACGCTCAAATATACTATTTTGCAAACTTTTCAGTGTTAACAAAAATCACTTGTACTTGGAAAAGATGTCTGCCTATGAACAAGTTTTAATAAAAGCAATCTATACATTTATAAAGGGTTTTTTTTTTGTTATTGGTAATTGTGTTTTTGGGTCAAAGATGCATCATATTATAAAAATGAAAAGTATTATACACAAAAGCATATTAAATGCAACTGAAATGACTAATATTTCAAGCTTCAAAATATGGGTGAAATAATATTCCTTTGTTATTCAGTGTAACATTTACGTAAAAAATGAAAAAGCATACTAATATTAACCTGCAATTATTCAAATATGTAAATTGTTATATTTTAAATTAACTTCTTGCTGATAGATGGTCAAATCATAATGTGATCATGTCATCGTTATGTTTTAAACATGCATTTGATTTATATAAACTATTTAGTCATATATATATATATATATATATATTACTGATTGAATGACAGTGAGTTAGTGGATCTTCTGTTACCCATTTCATTTTTGACTTTGCAATGTGAACCCAAACTTGTCTCAAAACTCTCTAGACAATTCAAATGTTCTGTTTTAAGTGGTTCAAATTTGATGGCTTTAATTGTATTTGTAGTGGAAACTTCTGTGATGGTCTCTATTGTTTATTTTTCAGCTGAGACCGAAAATTCAGTTTTATCATCAGAGGAATAAATTACACTTTAAAACATAAATCAGTTTTTTTTTTCCAATCATGATTCATAACATCACTATCTATTTTTGCTGTATATATAGTTAAAAATGCACCCCACATGCATGTTTCTGTTATATTGTATGCATTTCTGTAAAATATTACCCCATTAACAAAAAATGACCTACACAAAAACACGTACATACATGGATGTTATCAATGTAATAAATCGTTTTAACGTCACAATCTTTATGTAAATCTGAAATGCAAATAAGTTGAAGATTTGCAGCCATCAAGTTTTATCGAAAGGTGTCGCTTTAAGCGTGGCCGCAGCGGTGCATGTGACGTAGAAACACGCTTCCAATCAACCACTGGCATCCATGTTCTTAGGGGTGGAGAATGAGAGAAGAAAAAATATGTGAAAAATGGCTACTGTACAGTCTGAATCCGAGCAACCATTAGATAATAAACTCATTAACGGAACGTTTGCTGGAAATAACGCTGAACTGCAGGCTCCGTCTGCTGCGGCCGCTGATGGGGACGCGGAGGTCTGTGCACAGAGCAGCGACATAAAGGGAACAACAGAACCTGCTGTTTCGTCTTCACCAGCAAGTGAAAATTCACCTCCACATGGCGCTGCTCCTTCACCAAGCAACAAAGATGCATCAGGAATGTCGTGTAATTGGACATCTGAGGCGGACGAGCAAAACACTGATGTGCGTTGTAAGGATAACGGAGAGCTGTGTTCAGCGGAGCCCGGAAAGGACTTGGGTGAGACATCGGGTCTTTTGCACAATGAAAACATTGGTAAGTGTAACTTTGCATCAAGGGTAAATGGTAAAATGTACCATGCTCTCCGTTGTAAAAGTCGCACATTCTTGCGCAGTTTCACACAGTTGTAAGAAAAGGACATGTGAAGACTGAAAACGTGTCGCTTTTTTTACGTGCAGCAATTAATAATAACTCTGTAATTGGCCTGTTCTAACCCAATCAGAAACACAACTGCTTGTTTAACCCTTTCATACTTTAAGGTTAAGGATTTTAATTGAGTTCAACAACTTTTTTTTAGTACACGTTTACGTTTATCAGTTAAAAACGTTGTGTAGCTGTATGTGAAACAAAAGAAAAACTCTAAAAAGTCCTGTTAATCAGAGTTGACAATAAAAATGATTATTTGATTATAAACATTGCATAGGAACTTTGGATTGGCATATAAAAATACATTTTGTTATCGTGACTGTCACCGTCATCAAACTAATGAAAGCGTATTCCAGGTTTTTGATACGTTTCCGCAAGGTTTTAAACGGTAACTTGTTCACATTTAAAGAGACAGGTTCTTTGAGCTGAGAATCGTTTATGAACATTTTCCTGCAAGAAGTTCTTGGGTTTTTTTTTTTTGGTTTTTTTAACTACATTACTACAGAAGAATGCAGAAGAAAAATCTGCCATCATCAGTCAGGCTAATTCATTGAAGCTCTGCAAACTCAGTTTCCCTACAATCTACAGCTGCTAATTATTTGTATGCATAAGTTGTGCACGGAGCACAGAATACAATGGACCCCTTTCACATGTACAAGGTTCTTCTCAGCGGTTTCATAGTTGGATAAACCTCAAAATGTTTTGAATGGAAGCTACAACAAGCCTAATGTTTTCAATGTTATCTGTATCTTTTATAAATGGTGGTATTTATTAATGTGATATTTAATAGGGGTGGCTCAGTGGTTAACACTGTCAGCTCACAGCAAGAAGGTAGTGGTTCAAGTCCCCGCTGGGCCAGTTGAGATTTCCATGTGAAGTTTGCATGTTCTCCCCATGTTTGTGTGGGTTACCTCCGGGTGCTCCGGTTTCCCCCACAGTTTCCCGCAAGACATGCACTATAGGTGGATGAACTACCAACTAAATTGGCCGTAGTGTGTGTGTGTGTGTGTGTGTGTGTGTGTGTGTGTGTGTGTGTGTGTGTG
>CAIGQW010053747.1:8357336-8378743 GCA_903798125.1 Danio choprae
AAACACCCATCAAAACAAGATGAGTCAACAAATGGGAGTGAAGAATCTAAGCTTTCCAGAGAGGAAGAACAGCACCCTAAAAAAGACGACTCAGCAAGTGTAGAAGAAGAATCAAAGCCTCACACAATGCAAAGCACAGAGAAAAAGATGGGCGAGAGCACAGAGAAGGATAAGGACAGCACAGAGGAGAAAGGAGGAGAAGATGAATCAAAGAGCGATGGGGCAGGTTTATCTGTCAAGCGAAGGAAAAGCCGACTGGAATGCAATGAATGTGGTAAAAAATTTACTCGGCGCGAAACATACAACCTGCATCGACACTTTCACATGCACCAGGATGAGCAGGCTTCCCTCGTTTGTAAAGAATGTGGCGTCACTTTTCAGCATCGAAGTGACCTCATTAAACACCGCAGTATTCATAAAGAAAGCAGCCAAGCAAGCGTGTCCCCTTTGAAAGGCTCTATGAGCACGTCCAAGGAACGGAGGAAATTTGTTTGTGAGCACTGTGGTGTGTGTTTCTCAACAATGATGCGATTAAAAATTCATGCTTGTGAGCAAAAAGTGGACAAGCCTTTTCGATGCCCTCTGTGCCGCAAAGAGTTTCAGTACAGGGTGTCCATCAATGCCCACATGCAGAGTCATTCTTTAGACAGTCGCTATCGGTGCCTGGAGTGCAACAAAGGCTTTCAGAGTTTGGAGAACCTGTATGTCCACCAACGGTCGCACACTGCACTAAAGCCGTATGAGTGTCCAGACTGCAGCATGGTCTTCAGGCATCGCTCCATTATGGAGGACCATCGACGCAGGCACATGGATGAAAGGGAGCACGTGTGCAAAATCTGTGGGAAGAACTTCAAATACAGCAGCCTTTTGCAACAGCACCAGTATCTCCACAACGGCCAAAAGCCTTACCACTGCTCACACTGTGGCAAAACGTTCGCTTTTGCACAAAACATGCGAGCACATTTTCGCCAACATAAAAAGATCTCCGCTAGGTATGAAGCACATAGTATAAACCACAATGTATCTCCTGTGGGGCAAATAGGTAAAGAAAATGCAAGTGTTGAGCAGCAGCGGAACTGCCCTCTGTGCCCTCAAATGTTTTACAAAGCGTCTGATTTGAGAACACACATGTTGATTCATGAAGCAGAGTATGAAAGAATGAGTAATGGCAAAAGATTCGATAAGGTCTTTGCATGCCAGTGCTGTCCTCTCAAGTTCCAGACAGAATCCCAACTACAAGCGCATTCACAGACACACTTGACAAACATTTTAGGCATAAACGCAACACATATCACAAATCAGGTTAAAGCAGTACTTGAAAAGCAGGATGATGTTGGTATGGATGAGGCAGATCTTGACAGAATGTCAGCAGTAGGGGAATTGGAGGACCAGACAGGGAAGAAACCCTTCAGGTGTCGAGACTGTGGAAAGTGCTTTCGTTACCGGTCAGTATTAGAGCTGCATATGCGCATACACAACAAGGGTTACCAGTGTCAAGTGTGTAAAAAGTCCTTTAGATTTAGTAGCTATTTGCAGCAGCATTCGATTATCCACACCGGGAAAAAGCCGTACAAATGCCCGGACTGCGGTAAAGACTTTGCATTTCATCACAACATGAAAACACACCAACGGCTGCATCAACAAAAGCCGTTTCGCTGCACACAGTGTCGAAAGGGATACAGCGATGAAAGTCAGCTTCAACGACACATGCTTTCTCATACAGGTGAAAAACCTTACAAGTGTCATATGTGTGACAAGAGCTTTGCTTTGGCCTACTTGCTCCGAGACCATCTGAACACTCATACGGGGGAGAGACCTCACCGCTGTCAGGAGTGCCACAAGTCATTCCCTTGGCTCAGTAGCCTGCTTGTGCATCAAAAGATTCATGTGCGTAAACGGCAAGGTCAGAGTCATGGTTACTCGTTGTCCATACATTCTCAAAGAGGTAGAATAGGCCCAGGCAGAAGAGGCAGGCCAAGGTTAGATCGAGACAATGGAAAGACGCCGCCTCTACTTGACAGAATCATACCAGAAACAGTGTTGCCAAATGTGGTTCAGCAGCAATTTGGTGCAAATAGACATGAACGCACGCAGCTGAGATCACAGCCGGTGAATCATTCGCAGCAAGTTCAGTTGCAGCCAGAATGGCAGCTACAAATCGCATCGTCGTCGGAAGAGCTGCTGCGCTCTCAGAAGTCCACAAGTCTATTGGAAGCCCAGCCAACCAATACAGTGCATATTCACTGGACGGGAAGTCATCATAAGACAATATTGCCTAAGTGTGATGGTCTTCCCGAGCTCATGCAACAGCAGCAACCTCCTCAAGCACTACCTAATCACTTTTCAGACATAAACACATCTGAGATAGAGCAAAAAGGCAAGCATCCTGCACTCTGGATGAATGCACCAAACTCCACTCTGCAGAAAACCTCTTCAGAATTGCAACACCACATGGACAGGCCTTCACCTTTGAGTGTGAAAATACAGTCTCAGCGATCTATTCAAGACCTGCAGCCATCGCAGTGGCCAGTACTCCGTGATCCATCGCAAACAGGCAAGCCAGAGCTGTTCAGTAACTCTTCAGATGGTAAAGGAACTGTTGATTTAGAAGCACCAACCATCAGCGACTCTAATAAACTAACTCATGATTTACAAATGCCAGATTCCTCTGGTCTGGCTAAAACAGACATGGGTAAAACTAGTGGTATAGTGCTGTCTGCTGGTGCTTCCTGCCTACCGAATACTAATCCATGGGGTATGAAAACAACTTTAGAATTGTCTGTACCTGTGAGCTTACAAGAAATACCTGGGGATGCATTAGAAAAGCACCAAAACAGACTAATACAGCATCTGCCAGGGCAAATGCAAATTTCACAGCAGCTACAGCAGCAGCTTCATGTGCAACAGGCTCAAATAACTCCTACTTGGGTTAGCACAGCTCCTCCAAACCAGATAGGACCGGTAAACATGCCTTTTTCGCCACCCCGCTTTCCTCTCGGGGACAGACCTCCATTGTGGGGATTTCAAGCTGCTCCAGTTGTTTCTCAAACCCTCGTAAACGGACCAGTTCCACAAGGCCACATCCAGGCACAACAACACGTAGCACTAATTTCTGGTCAGCGTATTCCACTAAATCAGTCTCCAACTTATATCTCGCCACCTTTTCCTCCACCAGGTCTAAATTTATCAGCTCCACATCCAATCCATTCTGTTGGAAGGCCTCTTCCAGGTCCATTGCCTCAAGGCATCTTCTTTACTTCACAGGGCACCATAAATGAGATGGCACTTCTGCCACAAGTAACAAACTTACCTCAGTTAGTCCAACAAACTGAGCCTCACAAAATGGGTAATAAATTACCTTTCGCCCCAGATCACCTGTTCCAGTGCATGATTTGTGGTTGTTCTTTGCCTGGAGAACTAGAATTACAGATGCATTATATGCAACACGCACAGCGAGACGTCTGAGATTGATTTTTAGAAATTATATACACACAAAATAAAAATTAGATCGGTTTAGATTGTCTTTCCATTGTTTTACTGTACATTGCTGTTGTACATGGCTGTTAAACTGCTGGAGTGTTTGTTGAAGATGTATTAATGTTTTTATTGAGTTATTAAATTTTCCAGCTGAACACCTTTTCAAGTTTCCTGTGCTTTATAACATAAGCATATACTAAATTCAAATTGATCGTAAATTATTTTATTTGCCTTAATGCAGAAATATTGTTGTCCTATGGTTATTTACAAGCGATATGATGGTGGTCAGATTGATGGTGTTTGCAAATTAATTTGGACTGTGGAGTGTTTTAAAAGTTAAACGTTAATAAATATATTAGTGTCATTGAAAGGTCAATTCTTAAGGTCAAAATAAAATATTACAAATTATCAAACAATTGTTAAATAATAATTAAGCATTTCCAAAAGTAAAACATATTTTAATACTTTACATGTATATTCAAATATTTGAATTAAAACAATTTGAGGATTTATGTCAACCTATTTTAAAATGCTGTTGATAGTAATAATACATTTATGCAAACATTTAACAAAGTGCACACGTTTTATCAATTTACCTGCATAACACAGCACTGCCAAAAGAATATTCTGGTAAAACTGTGTTAAAACTGCAAGTCAGAGTAATGCCAGGATTTTACTACCAAGTCTGTCTGGACGGCATTGTTGTGGATGTTCAAACTAGTCCATGGCTAGAGTCATTGGTGTTATCTAAAAAGTGTTTTGTTATTACTGTACAAACACACACACACACACATATTGGTGCAGCTATGAAGACGAAGGTCTAATTTTTAGTTGAGTTGATGATTTTTATGTCCCTTAAAACTAACTTTAAACATTGCCTAGAAAATCCTCACCCAGCAATTCATATTTTCAGCTTTAAAAAAGTTTTATTTAGCTATTTGAATTACGTGGAATGCTTTGCTTATCAAGTAGGGGGGTGAGCTGAAACCTGATCTCACACTTCACTGTGATTCCTCATAATCTCACAATCCGTTGCCTTATATTTAAACACTGCACAGGAAAATAGTATAAACGCTATACTACTAAGTTATCACACCACCCTTGCAATAACTTTATAACAATTAAAACTAAATAAATAAAATGGATAGCATTTCCCACTATTGTCACTATTGACAAACCAAAAAATGCACATATAATATATATATATTCTTGTCTAGATGACCCGACAAATTATAAACAACGTCCGGGCCGCCAAGCCACGCCCATTTTACATCTCTATTACGTTGCATTATTATTATTATTTAATTTTTTATTACATATTATAAAATGTATACAGTATAATAATCACCTGTTTTTTTTATAGATCGCTTACATATGATATATCAATATGTTCATGCCAGGCCACAGCTCAGTGGTTCATGCAGTCTTAGCTTGCTAACCATCCTGGAGCCAGAGGGAACGTATCCTAATTAATATTCATGAGATAAGCTTTCGCCATAGTAGGATTCGAGGGTTTGCTTCCCCCCCAACGTCAACACTCCTCTTTACCGCGAAAAGTGCGGTGCCTTTCACATTATGGCTGCGGTTAATTCTGCAGAGGAGTGCAGTTTGCAGTCAAATAATGGCCGTTTGTCCTCTGAATATAAGAAAGGCACAGCCCGGGAGATATATATCGATCCAATGAGCAATAGCAAAGCCAGCAATGCTAAAAACACAGACGGAGAAATGGCTTTAAGTCCCGCTGGCCTTGCGTTCAAAGCCCAGCACCTCGCCGACGCTGCTGCAGTTTCACCCGTGAAGATTAAAGTGGAGCAGGCGGAGGAAGATGAGTGTGTAATTGTACATGTGGACGAGGCGGAGGACGCAGATGTGGCTGTTATGTCTACCAGTAAAGGAGACTCGTCTGGGAGAGGTGAAACTGTCGAAGGTACGACAAGCAACTTGTGTTGATGTTGTTGTTGTTGTTATTGTTGACAACGTCGATTTACATTAGCCAGTTATGTTTTACCTTGAAATTATATCAAGCTGGAAAATGAAATCAGCCCCAAAATAATTTCACCTCTCAATTTAACATCAGAATATATATAACCCATAATATAGGTTTTATCATCATACAGTAGTGCATAATAAAGTCTTGCATCGGATTTATATATTTTGCGCTAAAACAGCTGGAATCGTTTCCACTGGCATCACGAGTCGTCACGGGGAATGGCAAAACAGCAGCAACTGTACAGTCTGACCATGAGGAATTTCTGTTTCACACATGTCCTGCTTGCTGGCTGTCATGATTCCTTAGAATAGGGTTGACGTTTGGCTGACACAACGGCGAAGGTTTCATTTAAGACCAAAAGACTTTTTTGAAAACCAATTGTGCAGTCATTGTATTTGGCTGCTTGGTCATAAAATCTGCTCCACCTTAAATTGCATTTAAATAACACTCGCTTGTCAGTAGATGGCAGGCTTTAATTTTAAATTGCATGTGTGAAATAACATAAGTAAAGAATAAATAAATATTAATAAATATTATTTTGAATCACAGTGTTTGCACGTTCAAATTATCTGTGTAACATATTTGGGAATTCTAACATAAATGTAATAATACAGCTTGTTGGACCAGGCTTTTGGGATAATTTAAGGTTGAACTAATAAATGAATAAGATGCTGAATTGTTCTGCCGTTGCCTGGCAACAGATCTTTTCATCTAAACTTATGTTGATGAACTATATTTACAGTTTTGCAGAAAACATTTATAATGTGTATTTTATGCTGTTCTCATTAAAACCTTTAGTTGCATGATTGTACATGTTTTTCTTCTGTACTATTAAAAATGAGCTTGAATAGATACAATGTTCCACTTTAAGATGTTTATAGTTTATAAATTGTTTAAACATTTAGACTTTTTTGCAGTCAGTATTGTTTACAATAATATTTGTCAGCTTTGTACATTTTTATCATTCCTGTGGCAAGAGGAGTCACCCTAACCTCTCTTTTTCCTCTTTCTGTTTTTAGGGGATTGGCCATTTCGCTGTGAGGATTGTAGTGAGGCCTTTGGGAACGAGGAGGATTACCTAGAGCACCGCAGTGAGCATATCCACGATGGTCCAATAGTCTGTCTGGACACTGACTCGCAGTGGGATGACCTGCTCATCTCGACAGACGGAGGTCGGAGAACATTATTCTGTGGTCTGTGCGGACAAAAGTTTTCAACCTCAAAAGGTTTTTTCAGCCATCAAATGAAACACCGCAATCAAGCTATTAAACGCGGGACAGGTAACAGCTTTGGTGCAGTGAGGCAGAAGATTTTTGAATGCAAAGATTGTGGTAAAGCTTATTCCACTATTGGTCAGTGTCTCAACCATGAGCGCTCGCATAAACAGGCCTCAAAGTCTGTTTTTCATCAGATTGCTCACTTAAAGAAAAAGTCATTTCAGTGCCCCACTTGTGGACGCTGTTACTCTCGGGCTTCGGCTCTTGACGCACATCGCCGTTGTCATGAGGTAAAGCTGGTGAAATCAAAAACCTTTGAAACTGAGAAAACTTTGTCTCTTAATGAAGCTTCCGCTCAAGATCAGAAGAATGGTACCAGCTCTGAACAGACTGAGGAGCAAGAGCAAAAGGTTTTTCAATGCTTTTGTGGCAAATCTTTTCGCACTATGTGTGGCCTCGGGACGCACCAGAGATTCTCAACCAGCTGCTCGGAAGGAAAGGTAAAGGAGGAAATTAAGCATCCGTTTGTCTGCTCTGAATGTGGTAAGACCTTCGTTAGCTCTGTGGCTCTGTTGTGCCACCAGCGTTGGCATAAAAGACGGGAGCAACTTGTCTGCAATAACCAGACGTATAAATGCTCAGAGTGCGGCAAGGTCTTCACCTCGCTTACGTTCTACAATAAGCATCAGCGTCTGGCACACAGTGAAGAGCAGCCAGCAAAGTCCTTCCTTCATCAAGTTATTCAGCTTAAGAAGAAAGCTTTTGAGTGTCAGGAGTGTGGTCGCCGGTTCTCACGAGCATCAGCACTTCAGTCGCATCAGCTCTGTCATACTGACGCCTTCTTTGACATCATGGAGAAGAAGCCCGAGATGAGCACCGCCATTCACACTGTGAAAATATACCAGAAGGACCGTGCTCACAGTGTTGTTTTTCAGCCTCAGGACATCTCGGATGCTCAAGTTCAAGTTAAAGATATTAACAGTAACAACACCGTAGAGGAGAGTAATGCTGTAGATGCCGATTATGAAGTTGTCCATATTACGTCTTCAGATGATTCTGAGAGCACACAGGATCCAAATCCTGATCTTGAGTTAGTTTGTGAGTCAGACCAAGAGGAGAAAGATGACTTGGGCTTGACAGTTGAATCCACATCGTCCTTGCCGTTGAATCCAGCGATTGATGTTAAAATTGTGCAGATTGATTATGAGCATTTAAATGAGGAGTCATTGATGAATGCAGAACTGATGAGCAAAAGCCGTCCTCGAGTGGCAAAGTATGATTGTCCACACTGTGAAAGAAAGTTTTTCAAGGCTTCGTCCTTGCGCTGTCACATGCTTTGGCACAAAGGGTCCATGAGAAAAAAAGCAGACAAGTGGCAGAAATTTGACATTTTGTCACCAACTAAGAAGGTACTTTTAACATGTGAGGTTTGTGGCCATCAAAGTTCTTCCAAGAGTGCTCATTACTTTCACATGGGAAAGCATGAAGATAAAGTAGCATGCAAGTCTATTTCATACCAACTGGAAAATCTGCAGAAGAATAACCTAAAATGTGAAGAGTGCGGCATGTGTTTTTCCCGACTGTCTGCTTTGCATTCTCACCAACAGCTTCACAGTGGGAAAAAGAAGCCTTTTGCTTGCTTGCAATGTGAAAGGAGCTATGCTACTGCAAGCGGTCTGTACAACCATCAGAAAGTTTGCTGTGGTGGCGCCAAAGATGAAATGACAAAACATTTCAACCCAACCAAAACACTTTTGGGCCCAAAGGTTCATCACTGTAAAAAGTGTGGTAAAGGTTTTTGGTCTATGGGAGCCTTCTGTCATCACAAACAAAACAACTCTGAGTGTGCAGATGTTGAGACGAGGCCCGCAAGTGCAGTCGCCACTGAGAACGGCCACATACGACGCAAAAAAAGGGGTCGTAGGGGTGGTTATAAAAAAGTGCACCCAATGAATTTAAAAGTGGAACATAAATGTGAGGTGTGCGGAAAATCATACCACATGCTGGCTTGTTTTCTTAAACACAAGCTTGTCCATGATGCTCAAGGTCTCCGACCTGCTGTCAAGTCATTTGATTATCAAGTTCAACAGCTGAAAAAGAACTCCTACCAATGTCCCGACTGTGGAAAGGTTTTCTCCCGTGCAATGGCCCTCCAGTTCCACATGAAAAGTCATGGCTTTGAGACTGGCCTTCCTGTGACTGACCCTGGTTCATCTGAGAGACCCCAATGTCCAACATGCTACGCTTTTTTTGCGTCTGAGTCGCTACTGCAGGATCATCAGAAACACTGTTTATTAGCAGAGGACAATGTGGAATGTCCACAAGAACATGAGAAAGTTGAAATAGAAATAAAAGATGCTTCTTCTCAGAAATCTGAAGATGTCGGTGAAATGTCTCATTCAACCATCTCTGAAAAAGAACAGAAAGCACCTTCTACTTCAAATATGAAATACAAATGTAAGGACTGTAGTAGAAGCTTCTCTGTAATTGGTGCACTGAACTTTCATAAGCGAATTCATCGCAAAGGTTACCAGTCTAAAAAGTTGAAATCTTATCCGGCAAAGCCATTAAAGCATGGCAAAGTAAAAGCAGAGAAGTGTTCGGCAAAGTCACCTTTTGTTTGTGCTGAATGCGGAAGATATTTTAGGACCAATTCTGCTCTTGGCACACATAAGCGATGGCACAAAGACAAAAAATTTGCCAAATATCTCTCAAAGACCAATAAATTGCGCTCAAGGAAAAGTATGGACGGTGGACCATATTTATGCAATTTGTGTGGAAAAGGATTCTTCTACCTTTGTGTTCTTCGTCGACATCAATTGCATCACCCTCCCATGGAGGCTCAGCCCACAAAAGATCACGATGTTACTGGATCAAATGATCTTTATACCTGTCCAGATTGTCAGATGTCTTTCTCAACTGGGTCTCTGCTAACAACTCACTTTGCAGATCATCACAGCAAGCCTACCGAGACTGAGAAATCACAGTCTGAAATTTCCCCTACAGATGAGCTAGATCAACCCACCAAACAATCATACACAAACAAACAAGATATTACCGAAAAAGAGAAGACTACGTTGCAACACTATCAGTGCCCCCACTGCCCTAAGAGCTTCTTGAATATACGCGGCCTTCGTGCGCACAAGTGGCAGAAACACCACAAGGTTAGCGAACAGGCCACTGCGTCTCAAGAAGAACCCTTGGTATATGCAAAGCCCATTGCTTCTTGTGAAGTGCCAAAGAAGAAAGAGCTGAAACCATATACTGAAGAGGAATCTGTACAGTGCAGTCAAAATGTGGAACTCAATAAATGTTTTTTCAGATGCAATAAATGCGCAAAGTCCTTTCCCAGCGAGGAGCAGTTAAACGCTCATAAGGAGGTGGCGAAGACTCGTCCACACTGCTGCGCTCTTTGCTGTCGTGGCTACTGGACGGAAAACCAGTTGCAACAGCACCTTGCATGGCACAATGAAGTACGTCAGCGTCTACCAACTGAACTACGGTACAGACTAAGTGCTTCCATAGCACCTGGGCCTTCAGATAACCTGCAGACTTTGCCACACAGATCCGATTCTATAGTAGCCCTCGTAAGTTCACAAACTAAAAGTCATAAATGTCCGCACTGCGTAAAAACATTCCTGTCACCTCGTGCGTTGCAGCAGCACCAGACTCTTCACAAAAAGGAGAAACCGAAACATTGTTCGTCGTGTTCACAGATCTTTACTGACCTCAAGAGTCTTACTGACCACCATCAAGAGTGTTTGAGGGGTAAAGAGCTAAAAGACAGTAACTCTGCTTCGTCAGAAAGAGATACTTCTAACCTGACTTGCACAGAGTGTGGGATTTACTTCAAACAGGAAACAGAACTGCATCAGCATTATATCGAACATGCACAGGGCCTCTAAATTGCGTTACAGTGGATATAGATTCTTGATGCATCTGCACTGATTTTATTTAGGTTTTGCTACCTGCTGTAAATGCTAGCATACAGTAGAACAACTGTATGTCTTAAAGAGAAAGGGTCCGCTTTTAACTTGTACAATTCTCCTGTAAAGAGGAAGATTTCTGCTGCGTTCAGAGCATTATTACAGATACTCTAAAACATACAGTGTGTTCTTGAATTACTTATAAAGGAGCTGTAAATTTATTTTATTCCCTTTACAATATTATGAGATCTCTCCAAGTGATCATAGTGTAGCTCTCAGATGCGTTTTGATGTTTATGGGGTTTTAAAGATATATTTTCCCTCTGTTGCTTTGTGTATTTTGAAAGAGAGTTTAAACTACCAAGGTGTTGCTTAGATATTTGATGTACATGCTATTTAAAATGATTTTTTTTAATGTGAGCATTAGAGCTTAAGCCTTTTGTTTGGTCATGCTAAATCTGTGATTTGCACAGCATCTGTTCATGTCAGCAGCATGGCTCCTTTATTACTGTTGATATCACCCTTTTCTAAAAAGTTTCCCATCACATTTCCCTAACATTTAAATGTACAAAAATGTTCACCTTTCAACTTCTTGGAAAAACACGGGGGTTTATGTTTCTCTTAAAAATTATAAATTTGTACAGAGAATTGTTTTCTTGCTAGGTATAATGTTTGTGCAAATGCCCTTCAGTCATGCTAATGACACTGAGAATGTATGAATAAGATGTGGATGCAGGGGTTTCATAAGCCTGGTTGAGGAATCATAAAAAAGCCAATCAATTGGTGAACCTAAGTTAAATTATTATATGAATATAATGTTTTTGTTTATTGGATGGGTGTGAAGGTTTAGATTCCGGTTTGTTAATAAAGGATCGTCCTTCAGTATTCTCTTAAATTTGATTCGTTTTCAAAACTATTGAGATTACCCAGAAATCAAGCACTATATTACTTGACCTTGAAAATATGCATGAGTTCAAATGGAAGGCAACCTGTAAGTAATGATAATAATGGTGAACTTATGGGGATAGTTCACCCAAAAAAGTTATTGACTTGCAATTTGCTCACCCTGAAGTGGTTCCAAACTAATTCTGTTAAACACTAAAGAGTATATATTTTTAAGAAAGCTGGAAATCTATAAACATTAATTTAAGTTTTAGGAAAAACAAATACTAAACTCAATGATTACAGATTTCCAGCTTTCTTCAAAATATCTTCTTTTGGTTTTAACAGAAGAAGGAAACTTCAAGGTTTGAAACAAATAAATAATGACAGAATTTTTCAGTTTTTGGGGTGAACTATTTCTTTAAACTTGCATTGGTGTATCATCAAACTTTAGACCTCAAGATGTTTTTAACTGCACTGAAACCTCTACTGAGTGTGGTAATCTTAAGTGATCGCTCCAAAATACTGTAAATATTCTCGTTTGCTAATAGATACAGTGTGTGCTTAAATGCCTTAAATGATTTATGTTTTGTAACAAGCATTTGTCTCACTAATAGAGATGTTTAGTGTTGCTTTTAATAGGATTGATTGTACTTTCCCCAAACTTGCTTTTGTTGGTTTTCCAATAATCACAGGTTAAAACGTGTACTCTTGTTTAAAAACAGTGAATGTAGACATGGACTAAGAAACTGTCTTTAATTAAAAGGTCATGATTTTATTGACAAATTGTCTGTTTATTCTCTTGTCATGTGGATAGGCCTTATTCATGTTGCTATGTTTTCTCATCTTTTTAATATGTTGCTTATATATGCATGCCTGATGAACCTTTAACACACTGGTGACAGAAATGTACTTAAATGGATTTTTTGTCCTTAAGAGGACTAGTTGGTTTTTTAGAAATATAATGGTACTTTTTTTTAATGATATCATCAGAAATGATACTGATAAGCATTAACCTGATTCATTTTATTTTACATTCAACCAATTGTAGCTGAATAAAAAAAAACATATGTAGTATAGGATTCTAAATTCATACTTATATATTTATATTGGTTTGTTGGAGGGACAGTTTTTGTTTAAAGTCTTCATTTGCATTTTAAAGATTGAATGAATGTTTAAATTAATCAGACTGTTATTTTGACAGAAACATTTTTAATCCAAAAACTGTAATGCGTTTCTGGGATAACTGCCATATGCTGAATTACACTTTAACATTTATTTTTTATATATATAAAAAAAAGGTTAGGGTTAGGGCTGCTCGATACCCAAATGGCTTTGGGGCAGCACGAAGATGTAATGTAGCAACTTATTATTTATAAAGAAAAAGTGTTATTGAGTCTTACTTTAGTCACGCAAACCCAAGACCTTCATGCTGTTAAAATCATTATTATATATTTGGTAGGTGGGTCTCTAACTGCTGCAATACCATAAAACTTCTGAAATTTTAGTATCAATTTCTAAAGAATGAAAAGACAAGCACATTTTGGAGCATTAAA
The DNA here is from genome assembly GCA_903798125.1 of Danio choprae. Classification (NCBI taxonomy): domain Eukaryota; kingdom Metazoa; phylum Chordata; class Actinopteri; order Cypriniformes; family Danionidae; genus Danio; species Danio choprae. The sequence goes on from CAIGQW010053747.1 coordinate 8,370,384, forward strand.
CTGTTATCGTTGCATCAGAGAACACATCAACATTACCTTCAGCATCTTGACTCATATCGAATATCAATGTATGCATTGGGGAATACTAAAAAGTCTATCTTTTAAAAAATATATTGATTGTAACGAATAATGTTTAAGACTTAAAATTTGTTTCACTCTCTGAGTTTATTTTTGAAATTTGCGTGATGTTGATTTAAACATTACTGGTTTGTCTTATGTTCCTTTAGACAGTTTGTACTTAAATTGAGAAACCGTGTATTTTAGGTGCACTGTTATCTGATAGGCCTTAGTTTAGTAGGAAATGGATTGACACTTCCATGCATCACTGTTTAAAACTGGCTGTGACCTGATGTTGGTTTCCTTCTAGTTTTGAAGCCATGCTTTTACAAACAACATTTGATTATTTGTACTTTACTAAAAACACATAACTATTTTATTTAAGCTGATGCCTGCACACTACCTTGGATTCATGGAAATGAAGTTAATGGAAAACAGTGTGATAAGAGCTGTTGTTTCAGCTGTTAATTTTCACTTCTGTATCATTTGCCATGATGTCATTGGCTGATTTGTAGGTATCAATGTTAAATCGATTATTTAAAAACAGCTTTGCAGATGATTTCTGTCTAAAGTTGTGCACGAACAGTCCTCTCCACCTTCGCTACAATGAAGATGATTGTGTTTGCTTTGCTGGTCCTGGCTGTGGGTAAGTATATATTTGTATTAGTTATTACTTATGTCACTTAATTGTAATTAACCTGTAGTATCCTTATTCTTTCTTTTAACATTTCATCCAACATGGTCTTCATCAGGTCATAATAAAATTAGCTTACTATTTAATTTGCTTTTATATAACTTGATTGAGCATCTGCTTAAAGATTTCTTAGGATGTGCGCACACTGAACCTTTTCTCATCCAAATGACCAGATACAGCAAATATTACTAAAAACCCATTGATACATCAGTTATTCACTCTATTAGCTTTAAACTGATTTGTTTTGCTTTGTCTTGCAAGCTTTATATACAATTAAACATTGTGTTTGTGAAGCTTGCAGTGCAGATGATAAAATCATTGGAGGTTATGAATGTTTACCCAACTCGCAGCCCTGGCAAATCTACTTGACTTATGATAACGGTCAGCGCTGGTGTGGAGCATCTCTGATTAATGATAGATGGGCCGTTTCTGCTGCCCACTGCTATCTTGTGTGAGTATATCATGCTTTTATTTTAAATCTCATCAAAACATTTAAAGGTAAAGCTGTCACATGAATAATGTTACACTAAATTAGATAGATTCGGAAAATATAAGAGCGGCAGGATTTGCTATAAGAAGAAGTTAAAATTATGTACAATCACTTTAGATTATTCTACAATATTATGTTGTTGATAAAAGTTGTATTAGTGCACAGTAATGAATGAGTTTCTGTCAAATAGAGCTAATCGTCTTACTGTCCATCTGGGAGAGCACAACATAGCTGTTGAAGAAGGCACAGAACAGCGAATCAGGGCAGAGAAAGCGATCCCTCACCCGAAATATAATGATTATACATTGGACAATGACTTCATGCTGATCAAGCTCAAAGAGCCTGCAGTTTTCAACCAGTATGTTCAGCCGATTCCTCTGGGGACCAGCTGTTCTTCTGAAGGAGAGCAGTGCTTGGTTTCTGGATGGGGGAATCAGATCAACACTGGAGGTGATAATAATAAATATCAGCCGTGTGTGTGTGTGTGTGTGTGTGTGTGCGTGTGTGTGTGTGTCAGTCACTCTACATTTATTCATTTAGCAGATGCTTTTATCCAAAGTAAATTACAAATGTGGATAAAAGAAGCACTTCAAGAGAGGCATAGGAAACTTCCACTCAGAATTGCATAATGTTATTTGGCATTTGGAGAGGAAAGTGTGTCTCCTCTCAGAATTGTGCTTTCTCTGTAGGTCATACTGATATGCCAGTACAGGGTGACAAGTTAAGCCTGAAATAGACTACCAACATTTCCCCCCATTTTCAGTCTAGTTTAGTTGAAGCTAGTTGACAAAGGTCACAGTCACTCTGCAGAATCTGGCAAGTTGTAGCTGACATGATTTCTTAGAAATGCCACTAAACAAGGTGGTGCTCTGTCCACTTGCAAAAAAACCGTCTGGTGCAGTTTGTTGGAAATATAAAACCAACATAGACCAAAGATATCTAAACGATCCAAAAACAGGAAATTATGTCACAAAATACAGCCATAAAGCAGAGAGAATACTTAACTGTACATGTTTCTTTTCATCATAGTCATGATTTTACCAATTACAATACATTTGCCTATTTTATTACATTTTTTTACCAATTGCCTATTACAGTTGAATACAGGTGTCAAGATCATGTCTCCTTGTAGCAGATCTTTGTTTGTTATTATGATGGGTTATTAAAATATTCAGCAGTTTAGCAGCATTTGATGCAAAAGCTTTAACATTTATACACTGTGCTTTTCCAGTTGACTATGCCAATGTGCTGCAGTGTTTGAACCTGCCTGTACTGCCAAGAGCCCAGTGTGAGGGTGCGTATGGATGGCAAATTACTCAAAACATGTTCTGTGCTGGATTCATGGAGGGAGGCAAAGACGCATGTCAGGTATCTCATTAACACGTTAAGTCTTTAGGTCTTCTTCTTTATCTAGGTTACATATTTTCAAACCAATCACACTTTTCATTCTCCAAACTTTTTCTCAGGGTGATTCTGGCGGTCCTGTGGTGTGCAATGGTGAGCTGCGAGGGGTTGTTTCTTGGGGCTACGGCTGTGCTGATTCCGGCTATCCTGGGGTTTATACTGAGGTCTGCCGCTACACTGACTGGGTTACGTCCACCATTGCAAACAACTAACTATTTTGTCTATCCGATTGTGGCCATTTGATTGCAAGTTAATTTTCTAAAAATGAATTAAATTCAAAGTTGGAACCAACAGAATGTTTTGTCTTTTTTTATATATATATAAATATGGTATATTTAAGGTTTTTGTTGTTGATCACAGCCTAAAATGTAGCTGCAATACTTGCTCAAACTGCACACTAAATTGTAGAGATCCCGTAGCTCCTGTAAGGCTACAACTTGGACAAGGAACTGGGGAAGTCAAATCACTGTTCTGTGTGTTCACTATCATAGACTTGTGATATCAGCAATCTCAATGACTTCCATCAGGAAGATTCATGCATTAAAGAGGTTAACAAACAAGTGAACAGTTTGCCTAGCAGCAGGACAAGCACTGTAGCAATGTTACATTAAAGGAACACTGCTCATTTATTAATAGGCTTAGAGTTAAACAGTTGTTTAACCAGTTATTTTGAATCCATTAGACTCTCATTCCAGCATAATAATCAAGGAACTTTGCTGCTGTACCATGGTACAATTATACATGATATATCCTGTACAATTATATTACACAGCGATGTTACCAAGTTATATAGCTGAAGACTATTTTCAGGTGCTATAATATAATATCGAGTCTGCTGCAGCCTATAGTTCCTTGATTGTTACACTGGAATGAGAGCTAATCTGATTTATGCTAAGCTAAGTTAAATGTGATCCATTTGGCTGAATGGATTTAAAAATGGTAAAACAGCTGTTTAACTTTAGGTGACTCACCTATTTCCAAAAATACATTCATCAAGTCATCTCAGGTCATTTTCAGTACACTTGAAAATTGAGAGACTTGACACCAGTTGAGCTATTGAACTATATTCTTTACTTTGGATCTTCGTCGATCATTTATTCATCAGATGGAAAAATACAGAAGATAAGGCACACAATATGAATCAGAGAAAGCAGAAAGGCGGAGCTGGGAAGGGAATGAATGATAGGATGTTTGATATATGCTCATTTTTAGATATCATGTGCCCAAAACACTACTCATATTGTGCAATACACAATGATGTATTTGATGACTATGCTGTTGTGCAGTTAGTTAATTATTATGACACACAAGGCCACGAGATGCCTTTAAAATAAATCTTGCCTTTCTAAGTTAATTGTATCTCTTGATACTAAATCCTTTAGACCACTTGATAATGTATATTTTAGACATCTATATTCGATATCACTTCTTTAAACTTGCAAATCATGGCTTTTACATTTTCATGTCAATTACTTTTGAGTGAAAAATGGAATGAGGTATGCGTTTGTTCATTGAATTTGCTCTGTGGTCTTTAGGATGATTATGGTTTATTTTATTACTATAAAATAAGGTGAGCTGTATTTATATTCAGTTTCTCACATAGTAATTGTTATATATTTTTATCTAATGGTAAATTTATGTAAAAAGGAGGTTGTTGGTTTACTGATATGAAATGTTTTCTACTTGTGAAGTCAGGACAGTGACCAAAGTTCAATGCTGGGAGGCCTTTAAAATTCATCCCATTGGGAAAAAAGTAACAGAATACAACAGAGGAAAGATTTCATTTCCTTTTTAGTATACCAGTGTTTTTAGACCAAGTCTTACAAGTGCCTTTACAAATAAGAGCAGAGAAAGAACCTTTATTTTTATTTATTCTGAAGAGGGGAACAATCTGGAAAATGAAGAAGGAGGATGACGAGGATGACATGTAAATCACCTAATTCTAATGACAAAGTGTCATCAGATGAAAAATGTTTAGCTGAGATGAGCAAGTGAACTGACCAGCTCTGGAAATGGAGGAGGACTGGGTGGGCTTTGGATGTGGGGGTCTGATCTTCACAAACATTATATAAGTCATGCAGTTGTCAGCATTGGATATATGCTCATTGCTTCAACAGAGCCATTGAAGATTCAGCGGATTGGACAAAGTATTAATTTACATTAATCTTTTCCTCCCCTGCAATGAAGACTGTTGTGTTTGCTTTGCTGGCTGTGACTGTGGGTATGTAGATCTCTTTTATTGGAGATCATTCATGTTCTCTGTATAGCTTCATTACATAGTCTTTAACCTTCATATACAGGTTACATATAACCTATAAATTGATTGCATTGTAAATGTGAAAGAAATTGAATTAATTTAACTTTGAATTTTTTAATTTATTTTTCTGAAGCTTGTAGCCCGGTTGACAAAATCATTGGAGGATATGAATGTCCTCCAAACTCACAGCCCTGGCAGATCTACCTTACTAATGATGGGGAGCGCTGGTGTGGAGCATCTCTGATTAACGCGAGCTGGGCCGTTTCTGCTGCTCACTGCAACACTGTGTGAGTAAACAGCCTCGCATTGCATTTGTTTATATGAATGAATAAATTAGGTTGTCATTCTTCTCTAAAATGTTTACCTGTTAGCACACTAATGCATGATTGTTAATCTGTAATTGTCTTGAAATTGTGAAACAGAGCTAATCGTCTTACTGTATACCTGGGAAAGCAGAACATAGATGTTGTAGAAACCACAGAACAGCGGATCAGTGCAGAGAAAGTATTTCCTCACCCAGAATTTAAATTTCCTTCATTGGACAATGACATCATGCTAATCAAACTGAAAGAGCCTGCCGTTTTCAACCAGTATGTTCAGCCGATTCCTCTGGCGACCAGCTGTTCTTCTGAAGGAGAACAGTGCTTGGTTTCTGGATGGGGCTATACTAAAGGTGAGATGTCACGTTTTCTAAATAACCTTCTCTAATAAGGTGAGTTGTTAAATGTTCTTCAACTTAGATATGTAAAAGGTTACATGTTTTTCATGTATTCTTTTTTTCCAGTTGGTTTACCTTCTGTGCTGCAGTGTTTGGATTTGGCTGTACTGTCGAGACTGGATTGTGAGCATGTGTATGAAAATAAATTTACTCAGAACATGCTCTGTGCTGGATTCATAAAGGGAGGAAAAGGCGTTTGTCATGTATGTCAATGGACAAGTCTTTAACATCACATTTGCATTAAGACAGATCTTAACTCTTCCAACTTTTCTTAGGGTGACTCTGGTAGTCCTCTTGTGTGCAGTGGTGAACTGCGAGGAGTTGTTTCATGGGGCAAAGGCTGCGCTGAACCAGGATATCCTGGAGTTTATGTTGAGGTCTGCCGCTACACTGACTGGATCGCAACCACCATCGCAAACAACTAACTGTTCAGCCGAATTGAGCATTCTGAATATGAGATCTGAAAATATCTTTAATTCAACAGCTTTCTCAGCCTGCAACAAAAAAAATATTTCTGTGCTTTATTTCATATGGGCAATAGTTCATATAATACACTAGTGTTTAATACGCAACTGCAAAGTGTGTTGTTTCTTGGGGCTATTACTGTGCTTTAAAAGACAAACCAGGAGTATTCTGAGATATCTCGCTGCACTGACTGAGCTAATAGCATTGTAGCTAACATTTGTTTTTGCCTGGTTTCAATGTATTCCTGCAATATTTTAAATTAAATTCAGCTTGAGGTCTTTCTGTCATTTATTTTGAAAAGGACCATGTTTTGTTTTTCTGCAAATTCACTGTTTTCCTACATCACATGATAGTTTGAGCAAATAATGGGAGAAGCATCTGTTAATCTGTGAACAGTCAGTGACTGCCAGTAAAACATTTTAAGGTTCCCACTATAATTTTCAAGAACAGATGACTAGTTTTAGTCCAATTCCCCATCCACTGAACATAAAGCAAGCTTAAATGTGTAAAAGCACTACAAAATCAACATACAAAGAGTTCAGATGCAAAAACCTCTAAGTGCCATCTGATATTTTCTTTTTAAATGAGCATTTTTCTCAGGCTCTTGTGGTAATAGGTACAGGAATTTCACTTTTTATAGCAAAGAATATGTTCTGTCAGTGCCTTAAGTGAAATAACTGAATATATGAGGCTGAAAAATGCTCATTTTAGAAGAAAATTTCAGATGGCAGCTTTTTCCAAGGGGTGGCATGGTGGCTCAGTGGTTAGAACTGTCACCTCACAGTAAGAATGGATGCTTCGGGTTTCCTCCACAATGTGGTGAATTGAGTAAATAAAATTGGCCATAGTGTTTGAGAGTGTGAATGAGAGTGAAAGTGTTCTCCCTTTATTTAACTGTAGCCAGATGCATTTTTGAGCTTTAGAAATATTTCAGTAAACTAGGAAAAATAGGAAAGGGATTTTGAAGATTTTAGACTAAAATGAAAGAATAGACCACTCCCTTTAACGATAAGAAACAACAAAAACCGTCATTGATTAAAAACAAAAAAACTGGTTTCAATAGTTATAATTGGGAATTTCATTGGTCTCAAGTAAAAAGAGAGAGAGAGTAAAATTCCTGAAACCGCTCGTGCTAATTTCAAGGACTACAGCATTTCGCATCTGTGAACTACAACTCCCAATATAATCTAGACTTGAGCGTGACGTCATACAGTCTGCATCCCAGTGTTGTGATATGGCGATCTTGCATAAAGGCCGTCCAAAATCTGCAAAACCAACCAGTTATTAGGGATCTACTGTATATAAAACGGATGCTGGGAGGATGAAAAGGAAAGTCGGTGAGTTTGGAGCGTATATGAATTATTATATCGCTAGTGCTGTGCGCCATATAAGATGCACTTTTGAACACAATGGATCAGAACAGCATAGGCTCGTGTTAGCGAAACATTGAAAGATTTTACTGCTGCACAGGTGAACATAAAAGCCATATTCCGCTGCAACCGTGTTCATTTATTTTCCTTAGTTCGTTATTCACTTGATTGCAATTAACGTGCAAAGTGGGTTGTGTCTCAAAGCCTAGTAGTCATGTACCTTCATAGACAGCAGATTTGTGACATCAACACTGGTTTCTTTCTGTTGTACTCCCAGTCTACATGACTGCTACTTAATTTGGTAAATGAAAGCCTCGTTGCATAGGTTGCATTTACACAATTATGGTATATAATAGTTCTAATATTATTATTGTATAGTTCTTTATTATATTATTAACTGTAGTTGGCGTTTTTGAGCATGTATAGTCCAATAACATTTGCATTTGCTTTCCAGTTAGGCTGCCAGTTTGTTTATTAGACATTCTGTGCATTGTGACATTAGTTATTTAATAAAGTAATCTAGCATCTCTATTCAAACAACATAACACCCGAGAAGTTGCATCCAGCTATTTTCGTGCACATTTTAGAATATTATATAAAAATGTAGAGGAACTGTACATAATAAAACATTTGCCTTTAAAAGTAAGTCCTGCAAGATGTGCAAATACTTGAACTATGAACTATGAACCCGTTTGCTAAATAAAATGCATTTAAACAGTCTCGCAATTTCTACAACAAAGTGACAATTTTATTTTCTTAAACAAATGGAATGGAAACGCTGCTTATTTGCAAATGATTTTCTATTATATTTTAATATTGCACAAAGTATATATTCACAACTTTTGGAGGGAAACATGGCTATAGTCATATATATATATATATATATATATATATATATATATATA
>CAIGQW010053747.1:8378843-8399044 GCA_903798125.1 Danio choprae
ATTAGCTGAGAGAAAATAGACAAAGATCATCATGGCAAGATATAAGAAAGCCTGTATTGAATTATTGAACTATTGGAGTTCTGTTGGAGAAAAACTGAATTGATGCTGGTAAATATTATAATTGTATGTACAACTGACATCTATATCAAACATATATGGATGGGCCTTATTAATGAAAATATGTAGAAAGCAGGTGGGATTAAATTATCTTGTCATGTGTACCAATAAAACATTTTTTAAGCATTTAGATGTGTGTTTGGATGAATGTTTATTGAAAGCCTTTTATAAATAATTATGACTGAGATTAATGAGTTCACTTATATTATGCTATTGATTAATGATATTTAGCCTACATTAGTATGCCAAAAATTAGGGTAAAAGGGCAAGTTTCTCTCATCAGAGCTCTCTCATCATCCATAGACAGCAACAGTCTTGTCATTATTTTTTGTCTTTGTTTTAGTGGTTTAACTGTTATCATATGAAGCCCCAAGAACACCTTTGTGTGGCAAAAAACAACAACAACTTTGTTTGCTTAAATCTTCTGTATCAGATCAGGGTGTGCATTTACTATATAGGCAATACGATGCGCAATAAAATTGCGCGTTGCGCTACTGACTCTAATGGCAAATTACAGAAATCAGGGCTAAAATGTAAGTGTGAACTTGGCATAAGTCACATGGAGACCATTGCTGTCTATGGAGGATGAGAGAGCTCTCAGATTTCATCTAAAATGTCTTAATTTGTTTTATTATTAAATTTAAAAAAAAGATTAAAAGGTCTTCAGGGGATTGGAACGACACAAGGATGAGTAATTAATAACAGAATTTTCTTTTTTAAGTGAACTAAACCTTTGGTACTGTATGATACTGTGAAATGGAATGTGGGTTGTTGTTTTTTTTTGGGGGGGGGGGGGGGTTGGGGGGGGTGTTCCTCTTGATAATAAACATAATTTCTTTCTGTTTTAGAAAAACCTTAAAGTTCTGAATTCAGTGAAACATTGAGTTTTACATCGGAATTTGAGCAACATGGAACTCACTGTTGACCCGCTCCATGAACCAGCTATTTCTGAAGCAAACCTTGAGCACCTTTCACTTTCAGACCATCTGTCTTCTGTGGAAGCACCATTAGATGGCATTGAACATGGAATAGGGGCTACAGAACAAAACAGTGGCCTTGAGTTGAAACTGGACCTCTATGTCCCAATACCACCAATAATAGAGCCGATAACTCCTGTGGAGGAAACAGTGGAGCACTGTGTTCTTCCTGTGGCAACACAAGAGGATGACACACAACCTGAAGCCGCAAAAGGGGAAACAGATGCCAGTGCTGAAAGTTTTCAGAGTGAAAATCAGCTAAGTCTGGTTGAATCGAGCTCAGATACTCTGACAGAAGCGGAATGTGAACAAGCATCCAATGAAACAGGCTCACCAGACTGTAAGGCTGCAACTTATGAACCAGAAGAGCCTGTAAGCTTCAAAGAGACACCAAAAATATGTGACGGCATTAAATCATCATCTGAAAGTAAAGTGTACAATACAGAGAGAAAAAACATCCCTCCAAAGAAGGACAAATTTAACCCTCTGAGAATTGACATGGCCAAAGTAATACCTCTCACCTGTAAGTTCTTCATCTATTTTTTGTCTATTCCTAGGATTTTTTAAGTTCTCATATATTCATAAATGTTAAATTAGGCAAAATCTGTTTTGTTAATGTAGATTACTGCTGTCATTTTTAATACAATTGGAATTGAATTATGCATTCATTTTTAATTTTTTTTGACTTTGTAATATTTATTCAAAATGTCATTATCTACTCTTTCTGTACTACACATAATTTTCACAATCCAAGTAACAGCTAATGGGTAAAATCAAGTTCTGCCCTTTATCTGAAGTCATTTCAGGGATGGGATGGGAGATTAATCGAAGGAAATGTTCATGTGCAGTTTGTCAGTAAAGGCGTTTCTAGTAAACCTCCAGCACGTGCTTTTAAGAAGGACAACCTTTACTACACAGAGCCATAGTTCACTGACAAGCTAAGATTTAAAATGAAATTCGATTGAATCAGTCGATAATAACATTGAGATAATTGTTCTGTGATAATGAAAGCTGTTTGCGCCACTTCAGTGAACTACAACTTGGTGTAGTAAATGCTGAACGTGAAATTACCACATGTAATAACGTGGTTTTACTCCAAACTCACTGCATACCTTCAGTCGAGTGTTTGAAATAAGTCCTTATTGTGAGATGACTCCATAGTCATGTGTTTATTAGTCAGTCAATTAGTGAATCAATTAAAGCTGCTACATTTTGTTTATTCAGCAACCACTATGGGGATTTTCTGGGTGACTTCATGGGAATTAGGCTTTTCTGTGAGAGCGCTCTATGGCTTTTGGAGGAGATTTACTACAGATCACACCGTGCTTTCCTGACAAGATGTGCATGACAATTGTAGATTTGTTCAGTTGCATTTGCAATTTCATTACAATTAATCACCCAGCCCTAATGTTGTTCAGATCTCTTGGTTCATTTTGTCTGGACCAAGAAAGAAAATGATTCATTTAGTCCTTGTTCGCTTAGCATTCAATCTGTCATTTTAAGACAGAAGATAAAGATTCAAAACAAAACACCAGAAAAAAGGGCTTTTATGACTTTTATATTTTGCGAAAATTAGGGAACATCCTAAACAATGTTGTGTGCTTGTCTAAACATGCTAGTTTTAGGTATGCACACATAATGGTATTCTATTGGATTGTCTAACGAAGCCAAAAAAAAATCTATTGAAAGTAAACGTGTTTCCAATGTCTATAATTTTGTTTTGACCCATTTCTTCTTTTCTAATACATTTTGTTTTGTTTTTCTTTTAGCATCCCAGCTTTCACTACAGTGCATGGAATGTCATATCATCTTCAGTGACTCTAAAAGCAAAGATCGCCACATTAAATTGAGTCACCCTGCGGAGTATCAAAAGAAAATGCTGGGAGATGCTGTCTTTACGTGCTATGTATGTGACCAGTCTTTCACCTGCTCCACAGAGCTCATGGCCCATCAGCGCACACACACAGATAACGAGCGGTTCAAGTGCCCTTTCTGTAGTGAGGCCTTTTACACATCCTCCGAGCTAACAAGTCACAAAAAGAAGATGCACTATAGCAAACATGGATATTCTTGCAAAGAGTGCGGCAAGCCTTTTAAAACATTTACTTTACTCAGATACCACCAGCGGGTACACACAGCAGAAAAGCCTTATGTTTGCCCACGTGAACCCTGTGATAAAATGTTTTCTTCATCTAAATCTCTTCGGAACCATTTACAAAAACATCAAAAAGAAGATGGCAAGGGTGACCAGACAAATGCTTCAACCACCATTAAGAAAAAAAAAAGTAAAGGTAATCAGCTTAGCATTTTGTATTATTATTTTTTTAATCGAGTAGAGATTTCATGTGAAATTATGTATAGTTTTATTAGATATCATCTGGAAAATACTGGTCCTGATATACTGCTCTGGCACATTAAACTCTTAGGTTCCAAAGGTTCTAAACCTTTTTGAGTTTTTTTCTTCTGTTGAACACGAAAGAAGATATTCTAAGGAAAGCTGAAAAACTGTAACCTCTTACTTCCATCGTAGGGAAAAACAAATACAATAAAGGCCAATAATTACAGGTGTCCAGCTTTCTTTAAAAGATCTTGTTTTGTGTAAGAAAGAAAGAAACTCATAAAAGTTTCAAGCAAATAAAGGGTGAGTAAATTATGATGGGGGCCTCACGGTGGCACAGTGGATAGCACGTTTGCCTCACAGCAAGAAGGTCGCTGGGTCAGTTGCCGTTTCTGTGTGGAGTTTGCATGTTCTCCCCGTGTTGCATGTTCTCTGGGTGCTTCGGTTTCCCCCACAAGTCCAAAGACATGCGGTACAGGTGAATTGGGTAAGCTAAATTGTCCATAGTGTATGAGTGTGAATGGGTGTGCATGGATGTTTCCCAATGGGTTGCAGCTGGAAGGGCATCCGCTGCGTAAAACATATGCTGGATAAGTTGGCGGTTCATTCCGCTGTGGCGACCCCAGATCAATAAAGGGACTAAGCCGAAATGAAAATAAATGAATGAATAAATTATGATGAATTGACTTTTGGGCTGAACTATCCAATGTGAGTGTTGCTGAGCTGACCTGTTTTGTTTCTTCATACTTTTTATTTTGTTATTTTGCAGAAACAAATGAACGGAAATTTCCATGCTCGCACTGTGATGCAGTTTTCAAGGCCTCTAAAGCTCGGCTTCTTCACATGAAAAATAAACACTCTCAGGAGTCGCAAAGTACCACTGTTTTGGTGCCACAGCCAAAAGCACTTGGACCTACTCTGGTGCAAACAGCAAATGGACAACCACCAACTTTGTTTGTGGAAACTGTAGGACCAGCATCACATCCAATGGCTGCAAATAAGCTGGATGCTGTGCAAATTAAAAGACTAATTGAGAAACTTGGAAATGTACAGAAGGTAAATCAATTGGTTATATTGCCTTTACAGCCACAATGCTTTGGTTTACCTCATCCTCAACCCTTACATGTGAATTTTACTCAGCCAGCACAATGTGAACAATCTAACACTGAGCCATCAAAAGCTGATCAAATTAACCCCCCAAATTTGCAACCAAAGAAAGCTGCTGTTCTGTCCCAAGAGGAAAAATCATTTTCCTCAGAAAATTTTGAGATCCAAGTTACACCTGTTGAACTAACCCAAACTGATGCACAAATGCAAATAGAAGAAATTCACCTTGAACTCATACCGATACAAACTGAACCTTCTGTTTTGCTTGATCAAATGCCTTTACAGGTTGAAGCATCACAAAATAATTTTGTTCATGAGCTGGCACATACAATGGAGGAGCATATAACAGTCACACAAGCTAATGAAACTTTGGAAACAAATGAAGAACCACATTTAATCTCTCAACCTGAAATGGAAAAGTCTAATAATGTGGAGGAAATTGCAGCTTCGGAAAGAAACAAAGACCCAACTTTAATTTTTCAACCTGAGACATCAAAGTCTTCACATGTGGAAGGCATTGCAACTTTTGAAATAAACAATGAACCACCTCTAATTTCTCAGTCTGAAATGGCAAAGTCTCATGTGGAGGAGGATATTGTGCAAGTTTACACAGTAGCATCTGAGGAGATCATTTCCAAAACAGAGATGGCATGTCCTACACAAATGCAAGATTCAACAGAAATTACAATAGAATCACACTCAGGAGTGGTAATTAAACAAGGCGATATTAACAAATTAAGCAAGCCTCAGGAATGTCTGCAAATCCAAGCTCAAAAGGACCAAGCTGAGTCACAACAAGAACCATCCGTGGTAGAGCCACAACCACAGCCTAATTCCCTCAATAGTGTGCAGAATGACACTGTAGTAACCCTTCTACAAAGCTCTGTTCCAACACCAAACCAGACTCAAGACTCAGGCTTGGATAGCTCTTTAGTTCAGAAGAAACTTCCAACAAAGAAGAAAAGATCTAAGAAACAAATGGGGGATGAACTAGAGAATAAGGAACCAAGTAATAAAAGTGACAATATGGCAGCATCATCCAAGAAAGGTAAAACTTCATCCAAAGTCAATCCTAAGAAAAAAGAAAATGCAAAAAGCAAAAAGCTTGTTGTAAGGTTTGGACCCAGCGAGAAGAAGAAATCATCTAAACCGAAGGTTATAAAAACATCCAAAACAAAACAAAACCAGAACCAGCTCATTTTTGAGGAAGGTCAAGTGCCTGCTTTGTCTCAGAATGACAGTACATTAGATTCTAACCAAAAATTGCAAAAAGATAAAAAAGGAAAGGGAGTTGAAACTTCTTCAGGGGCAACAGTGAAGTCAGTGGGTCAAATGAATCAAATTAATAATGCAATTGACACTGTTTTGGTGGCGCCAGAAGCAGCACAACAAGGGAAACCTCAGAAGAGAAAAATGAAGAATCCAAACAATTTGGTCAAAAAGGCAAAGTCTGTCCCAGGGGCTCAACAAGATAAACCGGCGATACATGTGCCAAATAAAAAGAAACAAGCCAAAATTTCTGAAGACGTTGGTCCTAAGAAACCCAAGGTTAGAAAGACCCAAAATGATGATTTTCAGAAAAAAACAAAAAAAATACCAAAGCATAAGGTAACACAAGCAAAATCTAGTCCTGATGTTCCAGACCAGGCTCATATAGAGAAACAAGCCTTGCTCTTATTAAAAGGCCACAAGCAACCTCAGTTGAAGGTACACAAGTTAGATGCCACTGAACTTGAGAAATCACCCCCAAGCAAGAATAATAATAAGGTACTGCAAAAAAACAAAAGTGTGCAGAGTAAATCCTTGAATGCAACACACCAAAAGAAAAAAAAGTCAAGTGGAAAAAAACTGTTGGAGCAACAGGGAGAGCCCTTGTCTTTGGAAATGCCCCTTGTTGAGAATAGTTCAAGTTCTGTGCCAACAAAGCCCAAAATTGTACGCAAACGCAAAGCTCCTACAAAGATGGACCAAGAAATAGCTTTGAGCCCTCCATATTCTCAACTTACTCTTGGGTGCCAAGATTGTGGAAAGACTTTTTCAGAAGTGTCTGCTTTACAGCAACACATGGCATCCTGGCACTCTGCTGGAAAGTTGGCCTTTTCAGATGAAATTAATGTTGCTAAAAAACGTGTCATTCAACCTAGCCCTAATGAGAAACGTATTCTATCTAATGTCTTTGAAATTCAGGTTGCAACAGATTGGGATATAGAGACTGAAGTGGGTGAGATTGTGGGAGAAAGACTGTCATTCCCACTGTTAAGTCCATCTCCATCTTTGACACTTGCTTCAAATGGTCCTGATGGAAAGGAACAAGGAGGAGACAAAGATGTTGAAGGAACTGTTCCTGGATTTGAGGAACCTGCAGAGAAAAATCCATCTGAAGTTTGTGAGATCTCTATAAATTCATCAACCCCAGCTTTAGTCAAAAGCATTGTGCCCCAGGAGATCACTCAAGATGCTGTTGCGAGTGTCCCAGAAAAAGAGCAAAGCAATGAGTTCAGTCCTATCACAGAAATGTCTTGTGACAAAATCAAAGATGCAGCGGAAGAAGAAATTAAAGAAGAACTGCCCTTAGGGGTTAATTTAATAATGGTTGGAGAGCAAAATGCAGAAGAGAACCACAACACTGAGATGAAAAATATTTCAGGTGTCTCTCAAGAGTGTGAAAATAAAGTGAGCAATCCATGTTCCCAGGCTCAAGAGCCTGCAAAAGATGCAGAGACTGTTTTGAATCAAAATGTTCTTACTGAGCCAGAAATTAAGCAAGAAGAGGAGGAGGTACTTGTCCGCGGAGCTGATGATCATAAAAGATTGATCGGAGGGAATTCTGTAAAGAAAGGTAAGAAAGGAGTTGGAAGAACCCGGGGCAAGAAATCAGTTGGACGAAGAACTAGCACAGAAAACAGAAGTAAAAAGGACATGGAAGGAAATAAGGATCCAGAGGAATGCCAAGTTCTGTATCACCTCTGTGTAGTTGATAGTCCAGAAATAAAGAACAAAGAAACAAACAAGAATGGAGTTAACGCCTCTGAAACGTGTCAAACATCGACTTCTGAGGAGGCTCCTGAGGAACAAGTGGTTTTTGAGTTGGACTCTGTGACCACAAGTGTAATGGATATTGTCAACTCTGAAGAAGGATCATTTGAGACATCTAGAGAGCTGGTCAGAGAAGGCAGCTCTCCTGGAGTCATACTGGAAAAATTCTTGACCGCTCGTGAGAGAAATATGGAGACCCCAAACACCCAGAGTCCACTTAGACAGGTGAGTGTTGCTGCATGTTTTGCTGACTCTTCAGATGCATCGATATGGAACTTTTGGCCAATACTGTTCTATCAATCAATGAATTAAATAAAAACAATTCTCTTTTAACGCTATTACACATAGGTTTTAAATACTCCTGCTGAACCACCTGCATGAGTTTATAATGGAACATTTATTTAGAACTCATTGTTAAAAGTTTATCACATGACACACCGTGGCTCTGATGATTTATGTATATATCATATTTGGTTTAGTATTTAAACATCTTAATTGTGAAATATCTGATATTCCGGTTCTCAAATGTGTGTAATAACATATATTTCGTCATTTAAACAGCTTAATACTTAGCATATTATTTGATCTATGATGGGTAATGGGCACCACCATGTTAATCTACACTGCAGGAGAGATCAGAGCTACTGGATTTACACAATGTTAGTTCATTATCTTCTCCCGAAATACATGAAGTACTGTAAGTGGCTGTTCAACTGGGAGATTAATAAAGTAAATGTTATTTTAACATAAACAGTGTGTATCTTACATGAATAAAGCACAACGTCCAATTATATTTAGAAATAATTATTACTGCCGTCTCCATAGACTTCAGCATTGCTTTTTTACAAACCATAAAGGTTATGTTTTGCTAATACTTATGTGTATTTGAAACCTAAACTAAATATTATTTGTTTGGAGAATAAAAAAAAAAAAACCCTGATAAATTGTAATTTATGACAAGCACTGGGGCCTTGCGGGAGCTATCAGATTTGAATTTAGCAGTGAAAAGTGAAAGGGTTAAGCTGTATGTGTTTATGTGTTGTGTTGTGTAATGGCTCGTTTCCACTGAGTAGTACAGCTCTGTACAGTACAATATGCATGCACTTAGTTTAGTTTCCAATGTAATAAATACCAAAATAGCGAACCATACCATACCACTTTTTTTTTTTCATAAGGGTACCTGGCACAGCACTACTGTTAACTGCTTAACACTATTGGTTAACAGATAATCATCTCTTGCACATGTGACAAGCCAGGGAATGACAAAAAAAGGAAGTGCAATTTTTAAATACACAGCTGAAACACAACAGCACTAATGTTATAACACGTTGACTGTGCAGAAATGAAGCATGCTCAAACAAATCTTTTCTCTTGTGACAAACGACCATATGAAAAGAAGCTAGAACGTGATCTGCTGTATGTCCTCCATTGTTGTTTATGGGGCACACAAGCATGAGTGGGACTGCTTCTTCTCTATATTTGTGCGCATGTCTACATTTGAAGTAATGAACTTCAGAAGACAAAAGACACAATATGTGAACGGCCTGTAAGGCTTCTTCTAGTGGGAATGACAATACTCGCATATTTCTGGCGTAAATCAAGCATGATCACAAGCATTTACATTAGCGTTGACAAGCATGATCAAGGTGACTCATACAGAATCATACTGTACTGCACTGTACCATTCAGTGAAAATGAGGCATAATTTATAACTTTATTGTTGATTACCTAATGTTCTCATTAAAGGCAAACTCCAAGATAGATACTAGTAAAGTGATTTCAGCTTGCACATCTTCTGACATGAAATTGGAAGAACGTTCTTCAAATCTGGTTCAGCACAACCTGACTTCTTCTGATGGCGGTTCGTTGCGTGGAGTACAAATGTTTTTGGTGAAAGCAGAAGACCACTTGTCTACAACTGAGATATTCCAGACACTCCAGCCTGCACATCCTCAACGGGTTGCATGCCCAGGTCAGTTTTAAACAAATGAATAGACTTAACTGTTAGTGTTGTTTTGCTTATTGGTATATATCATCTGATATGATATGAACTGATCCAATATATGGATGTGACTTAATACATTTTTAGCAAAGGGATTTATTGCCCATTGTGTTTATATTTAAAATGAGACAATTACACTGCCGTGTCATCTCATCTATCTCTTTGTCAACAGCTGGGCTCAAGAAACTCCAGCACATGCACAGAGCCACATTGACAGCTACAGATCAACAGGAGCTATTATTTAAACTTTTCCTGACAATAACGGCTAGTTAGGAGAAATAAAAATGTGAAAGTCATTGGTTTCAAAGCTATATAAACTATTTGACTGCAAGAAATTGCATATACGCTTGATAGGATAACTCACTATATAGCAAGTATAGCCATTAAATGCTGTCTAAAAAGGAGCCTTTAATCCCTCGATGTTCATATAAAGTGTAAGCTTGTGTTTGTTTGAAATCTTTTCAAACCTTTTATCATGTTTTCTTTCATTTGTATTTTCTTTATTACTGTTTAATTCATTCATTTAATTAATAATTTATATATTTGTACTTACAGGTACGTTTCTAGAATAAAAATTTTTTATCAAAGAAAACATCTTATACAGTATATTGACATTTACTGACATGTAATTCATCATTTAAAGTTTTCTTTGTCTGTCCTTCCATTTTATTTGCTAAGTTGAATATTTTATATCTTTCAGATAAGGCTGTTGATAAGACTGCGGTGCCCGTTCAGAACTACAGCAAACAATGTATATTTTATCCCGTTAAAGAGGAAGAGAGGGAACTTTTAGTGGAGTCTCCTCCTGCAGCTCAAACAAGCTTGGGTTCTAGAGAGCATGCAGGTGAGATGCACAGTTTTGGATTTTGTAAGATATTTATTTGAATAATATAATTTGTAATTATTTCCCATATAAACTCATTTCTTTTGTATGCTATTATTAATTAGTCCCACGTGTAACCCACAGGGGCTTCATCTGGACTTGAAGAATGTGAGGAAATCAGAGTGGATTCAGTACAAATGGACATGCAGCAATTGTACACAAACTCTGAAGAGGGTAAATAAAAGAATGTTCAGGTTAATGGTTTAAAATGTGGTCTATTGCCTGAGGTCAGTTTAGAATGTGCTTTACTGTTTCCATAGGCGATGCTAATTCTGAACAGCAGAGGACTCAAGGCTTTTTAGAGTTTCTCTCTGAGAATATGGACACAAACGATGCAGGTAATATCCATTCTGAACCAGAAGCTGAAACCATCGTCATGTCCTGTTACCATGGAATACAGAGTAATGGGACAGTACATCAAAATGACACAGAGAGATGCGATCCAAGTGGTAGAGCGTGAGTACCATTGGAATAATAATAATGTACCATTTTTTTCAAATTACTATCACTCAGCAATCTTCAACAGCCTCTCTCCATATTCTTCTTTAGAAATGTTGGCGCTTCTCCATTGAGCCACAGAGAACCAGAGAGGCAGCTCTGGACGCCCATTAACTACTTCAATCAGTATTTTAGTTTGGACACATGGAAGGAAATTGCTGTTTGTACTAATGAAGCCTCAAATCTTCCAAACCCTGTTACAGAAAAAGAGGTTGCAAAATATGTGGGAATACATATTGCAATGGGAACTCTGAAGGTTAGTCATAACATTAATGCATGACAATATTAAAAAAATCTAAGACAAATAGGATAATTCTCAAATGATGGTGACAAACATCTTGACATTTCAGTCATTTTCTTTGATATTTCAGCCATGGAAAAGCATTCAATAATATGAATTGGATTGATTTTTATATTGTTTTGTACATGTTTTTATTACACTCATGCAAATTTGTTGAGTGCCCTGAAAAACAAAACATGCACTAAACCATTATATGGCATTACTATTTTTTTATCTATTTATTACGTTTTGTTATTCTGGGTTAAGTGCATGGCTTTAAGCAACAACACAATGTTTCCACCTGGTATCAAGCTGCATTCAAATTTGACCACTTATGTTTGGATTTTATGAGACCCCTCCCTATTATTTCATCCCGCTCTACATCAATGTTGACAGAGAGAGGAGGTGGTCTTTAGTGGCTGTTTGGATGCATTCAACCACATAAGCGTTTACTATACAAAAGTAGCCCAATCTAATCTGTCTTTCTACTACCTTTGGAGGTTATGAGCTCAAGACATTTCAAACCCCAATTTTACCTATATTAAGCATCATCCACTTGGTCTAAAGCACAAAACATTATAATGACAGTTGTTTTAAAACAAATTTCCTCTTTTTTTTTTAACCAGTGTAAAGGGGTCAAAGGTTTGTGGAAAACATACTTTAAGGGTCAAAATTACATTCAAAATCCTTAATCCAAACATAATTAACATTTACATTGTTTAAAATATAAAGTGAAGTGATGTTAGATTGTTAATTGAAAAGTCTGATTATTGTCACCATCTGATTGTTGTACATTGACCGTTCACCACAAAAACTTCCCTCTCTTTTCTCTGTTGTCCTTCCACAAATAGTTTCCCAGCACAAAGCTCTATTGGGAAGATTACACACGAGTGCCTCTGATCTCCGATGCCATGTTGGCTTCTAGGTTCTGTGAACTCGCTTGTAAACTAAAGCTGGTTGGACCGGCTAGATCTTCTACAGAGACGAGTATTGATCAGCAATCTGAAGAAACTAACAGAGAGCAACCAGGACAAGGTAACAAGGCAGCACGTGATTACACAAACTCAAGGACAGATCCTTTGTGGAAGGTAATGCCATTGATTAGAAGAGTTCAAGATGGATGCCAGGCACTGGACCGAAATGGAAGCTACGGGGTCGACCAGTACCCCCTTCCTTTTCAAAGACACCCAACACATTCATTACTGCACACAGTTGTCATAAGCGGTGTAGGATTGGTTTTGGACTTCAACTTGAGCATAGATGACTCCAATAGAGAAAATGTAGTTGAAAAAATGGTCTCTAAAGGGAAAGAAAGAAAGGAAGGGATGGTGTTTCTTTGCAAACCAGAGCTTTCCACACCTTCTATGCTTGAGCATCTTTTAGAGGTGGGTGTGCAAAGTGCTGGGAAGGTCGGTGGGGCAAGGGGGCAAATAGGTGACGAGTTTGTGAGCTCAGATGGAAAGCTAAAACTTTTCAGATGTCACCATGGCTTTATCCTTTCAGCGGTGGTAAAGGAAAAGCCGCGCTCCACGTCTCTCGTCAGTGGCTTTGAGCGAGCAATTAAAGCTGCAAATCTCAACCGTGATTTGAGAAGTCTTTATCGTACCCCTTGCACAAACTTAGGCGTCAGTGCTTGGCCACAGTCTGTCCTCTGGGATTTGATGGATCTGGTGTTGGTTAACGCATGGATACAGTATAAGCAAGATCACCGCGATATTACCGATCTTTTATCTCTCATGGCATTTCGTTTGGAGGTGGCCAAAGCACTGATTCTCTCTAGTGGTGTTGACGCACAAGACTCGTCGCCTCCCTGCCCTCCTGCTCCCAAACTTCATGTCTCGGATACAAACGCACGGCCCTCTCAGGTTCTTGACAGCCCTTTGCCTGATGAACACACACGGTACGATGGCTTCGGCCATTGGCCAGAGCAGCTGGCTGAGGACGAGGAGGCCAGGAGGTGTCGATTCGGAGGCTGTGAGAGAACATCTCGCGTGCGGTGTCTCAAATGCTGTGTGTACCTGTGCATTTCCCGAAACCACAACTGCTTTCTGAAGTTTCACAGTCAGGGGTCTTCATGAGGCTCACAAGCTGTGTTCGTTTTAATTTAAGGGGATAGTTCACCCAAACATGAAAATACTGTCATCAATTCCTCACCCTCCTTTTGTTACAAAAGAGTTTGTTTATTTTTTCTGTTGAACACAAAAGAATGTTGTTAACCAATTACTATTGACTTCTATAGTAATTTTTTCGTACTATGGATGTCAATGGCTATAAGTGTTCAACACTCATCGAAATGTTGAGGGTGAGTAATATTTTTTGGTGAACTATCACTTTAATGTTTTTACTAATTTTATTAAATAATACAGATAAGCAAGTGGTTTTTTTTTTGTTCATCAAAGACTCAAGCCATCCTTCCATATTTATTGATGTCTAGTTGTGTGCAAATGACTTTGTTAAACCCATTTGAATGTATAATGAATGTTATACTCTGCTTTATACTTTTGTTCTAACCGGAAGTTGTATTTAATTGTGTTTTGCACCTAGCAAACAGTACAAAAACATGCCATGTTCATGGTTTGCATCCTGTTTCCTAAAAAAGAAAGGCTTAAAATTAATGGAGCCCATCACACATATGAGGACAAAATATGACAAAACATTTATATCTTGACCACAAATTAACAAATTTGTTTCCAAAACTATTTATTTAAATCTAATTATTTTTATTAGTTCCTTAATACCTTTGTTTTAATAAGTCATTTTTAACAATAAATAAAATTTTGTAAATGAACTAGAGTTCAGTTAAATTATAAATTTAAGTATGTTTCACTAGTTTTAAGTATACTGTGTGCATGATATATCACATTATCTTGTACAGCATTTTGGCTATGTTGTAATAAATTGTTTCCTTGCATTTAAATCAAAACAAAGGGACTAAAAACAAGGGAACTAGTTAAAAAAAGGGAATTGATTAATTCTTAATTCATGATCACAAATGAACTAAAATGAGTGAACAAATAGGTAAACTTGCTATATGACTTACTAAAATGAGAATAAATTCTTAGATTTGTGGTCACTATAAACATGTTATACTTTTTATCACGTCATACAGAGTTTTGTAAGAATGTTACATTTCCATTTAATATATTGTGGCTATTTTGAATTGTGCATTGTACAAAGCATTTTCTGTTTATTTGTAGAATAAAATTCTTTACATTTTAAATGGGCTCAATCGTCTTGTTATTATCACTTCTATCCAGTATGTAACCTTTACAGTAATAGTATAGTTCCTACCTATATATATATATGCAATATTTATTTTATGTGGGCAACACACTTAACTGGGTTATCCAATTTTCAAAGCGATTGAATCATTTTGCATGACAATCAAGGCATCTCGATACCTATTCAGCTTTTCACCAACACAATGGAAAGTACAGCGGACGCTTTGGCACGTGATGCAGGTTTTTTCAGTCTACCAGCGGGTCACTGATTACACGTTTGCGCCCCCTTTATTTTCATATGTCAGGCTTATGCCTTTTCCCTCCAGACAAGAAGAGGTTATTCACTTCCAGGTAAGAATCACGCTTACGTTTTTAAACACTCAAATTGAGATAAGTTGAAAACAACCTTCTTTTTGTGCTTTGTATAAGCTTTGACTAGCGAACTTGGTTGATAGTCTGGACCAAGTTTAACCTCGAACTCAGCAGCTAGTTAATATAATAAACGCTTAACAAACAGAATGGTTAAACAATGTTTTGATAGCGAGTTTATTAGAACTATAGCGGGACTAATTTTAATATACGAAGCAACGAGCTAGTTTCGCTGGTTTGTTTTGCAGAAGCTTAAGGCCCATGTAGGCCTTGTTAGCCGGTAGCATTTAGCTTAGCATTGCTTAGTTAGTTCGAACAAACGGTAGGCGGCTCTAAAACGCGCGATTGGAAACATTTGGTTTCCTAACCCGGTTTTCTTAAACAAAACTCTTTTTAATTGTTTTATATTACCGACATAATATTTTGACCAGCAGCTGGGGTGTAAAGCGCATGTAGCAAAGGTGGGTAAATATCATACTTAAAGCTCGCGTAACGTTAAGTTAGTGTGGTTTAATGGCTCAGTCTCATTCAGCAATAAGTAAACTTCAGAAACGGTTGCGTTTATTCTTCAAGCTGTTTAATATTTGAGCGGCAAATAGTGGATATTTGAGTGGATTTTGTGAGGCTTGCACAATGAAACAATGTATATATGTAAACATAGATTAATCTTATAATCTGTTCTTTACAGTAAAATTTACAGCAGGTGTACAGTGAATTCTTAAAGCCTGAAAATGGACTCTGACCTACTGAAGATAGAGGAGATGGTGATGGGAGGTGGAGAGGCTGCTGCTGCCCCTGCCCCTGCTGAACTGCCCCCTGAGAAGACTGAGGATTCATACACCACCTCCATTAAGGACCGTGTACCCCCTCCTGTCATTCAGTCATGTGAGTGTGAAATCATTGAATTTGTCCTGGGGTCAGTTAATTGACAGACTTCCAGCTTTATTTACAATGTATGCTTCTATTGAGCACCTGTTGCATAAAACTGGTGTTAAGCCAGTTTTCAAAATGTAAAGGTGAATGGTTCATTTTTATAATTAGTTTTAGGGTTTAAGTAAAGTAATATAAAAAAAACCAGCAGTACTAAAATGGAAGATATTATAAGATACAGATATTAAAGCCTGCATGAGGTCAAAATGTGCAGTGCTTATTTTGCTAGCACACATTGTTAGTCTTATAGTAAACAATTAATTAATGTAAGTTAAGTCACAAACAAAAGGTTTTTTAGTAATCTTTATTAAAATCAAACCATTTGCTTTCGGTCTGGAATGAATGTCAGTTTCACTGCTTGGGCCAGATATGCTTAGACACAGTCTTCCAACCATTAGTTTGCTGCAAGTGAAAGATGAAAGGAGGAACGCAAAAATAAAACCTCACCCATACTCAAAATTCAGTTTCAGTTGGAAATCTATTTTCATACTGAAATTAAAGTCTGCAGAAACTTACATTTCACACAGACCTTTGTTTTGTGTTATAATAATGTTGTTATTTACACAAAAATACCTTTATTTCATGCTTTCTGTTTGTCGTTTAATTTTTTGTTACAGAAGAGATGCATCGGAGTATCAAAGATTTATTAGTGAAGTTTATATACATTTGAAAAAAGCATATTAGCAAAAACATATATAATATATCAAAACAAGAGTTTGTGTTAATTAATTTTGTGGGGACATTAACAAATATAAAGAATTTACATTTGTCATTCCTCTTTCTCTCTGTATTCAGACCAGCATGAAAGCCTACAGTGTTTCCAGTGTTTCATAACTTTCTGTAACTCAAAAGCCAAGGAAAGGCACATGAAGAAGAGCCATCGCGAAGAGTACAAGCAGCAACTTCAGCAGGTTAGTTGATACTTTGATGGCATTGCAGCCTGTATCTCTGATTATTTGGGATTCATATATTTGCAAAATATGAATCTTATTCTCAAATATCTAAAACCGTTGTAATGGTGTTTTAGTGTCATTTCAGGTAAAGCTACAGAATGAAACATTTTGTGCTTTAATAGATAATATTTAAAACTGTTTTTGTGGAACAGCACTGCTAACAAGTCACACTGTTATTACACAGCAGAAATCAACCCAAAATATCTAAAATAGACCCAATAAAAACATTTAATATAGTGTCAAGGCAGTGATCCAGGATAAGACACACACACTCAACTTGTACGGATTAAATCAATTTAGTTAATTTTGAACTGCAGTTTTAATGGAGTGAGGAATTGCTTTGGGGCAGAATTAATAAAACAGAAAAGTCTGTTTACTGAATGTTATTTTTATGATGTTTGATCTTATGATGTTGGCAAAAAACAGTATTTTATTGACTGGTTCATGAAATGATTTTGGCTTTAAAAGTGATGTCTATTGTCTGCGCTGATAGCTTTGTGATTAGCAGTATGGTGCTCATGATGACTTGGGTCCTCCATCCCCCTAACCCCCTCCCCTCACTACCCAAGCTTTCTGTCATTCTCTTCACTGTCTTATCAATAATTAAAATGAGAAAACCCTAAAAAAGTGATGTCTTTGTTTCAACAGTGTGATACTCTCTTCACATGTTATGTGTGTGATCGAACCTTCCCCTCGTCTGAGGAACTGACACAACATCAGTCGACCCACAACAAGGAGGACAAGCCCTTCAAATGTGTTCACTGCCAAGAATGTTTTCGTACATTCTCAGAGGTGAGACCAATTTTGAAAGAATTTGAACAGAAAATGATTGGTTAAAGTATTCCTGTCACAATTCCTTTAAATTGAATCTAGCTTTTATTTTGATGAAATACAATGAAGACGCTTGTGTTTCTTTGTGTACATGATATGATGATACTTTCCTCACAGAAAGCACTTGTAAAGTCACTCTCAGTGCAGCTCTGGAGATGTAGAAGTTTGCATGTGCTTGAGTATATGTGTAGCAAACCCAACTGCATCATTAATTCACACAGACATGCTTATTTAAATAGACTCTAGTGCACATCATTGTTTGATTAGGTGTACAGCACTACTTCGGATTTATTCATCCAAAATTGAGCAAATTCCATTACATTCAGCTAATTACATTCTTCTGACTGGATGCCATGATATTTTCTGCATTTTTCACATAGTGAAATCCTGGGACCCTACAATACACAATTACTAAAAATATCTTAAAAAATATTGACTTGTCATTAGTCTGAGAATGTGGGTAATTATGTAGTTGATTTACGCGTACCATGTTTAGATTTTGCACAATTGTTAATGTTAATTGTACACTGTTTAATTTTCCAAATGTGTGACTTTCTCTCCACAAGTTAACAACCCATCGGCGGCAGGTGTGTCCGGAGCGTCAGTTTGTGTGCAAAGAATGCAATGAGACATTTCGAAGCCCTGGACTTTTGCGTAACCATCGTTTGACGCAGCACCCTGTGCCCCAGGATGAAGAGGATGCAGAGGATCCCTCCAAGACCTACCGCTGCGGTAAATGTGGAAGAGGATTTGAGGAAGAGGCAGAGCTCCTTCAGCATCAGGAGAACCATGCAGGGGACCGGCACTGCAATGGTGGCGCCGCTGTCAAACGCAGAGGGAGGCCCCCAAAATATGAGGCCGCAGCTCCCAGTGAAAAGAAAGTAAAGAGAAAGAAGAAAGATGAAGAGGCAGAGGAGCCAGAGGAAACTAATCATTCAGAAGACACTTCTGCAACACCAGCGAAAACAGGAGGAAGAAGAGGACGCCCTGTCAAATCCACCCAGGAGCCAAAGGCAGAAGATGAGAAGGCAGAAAATGATGACAAGAAATCTGTCCCCGAGCCAGAACGGCAGATCCCTTGCTCTGAATGTGATCTTGCTTTCCCCAGCCTGACGCTGCTGCGAGTGCACAAGAAAGAGAAGCACACGCAGAGGAAACCTCACCCCTGTGGAGAGTGTGAGGAGAGTTTTAACCGACCTGCACAACTGCAGGCCCACATGGCCAGAGCACACAGCGCCGGACGGCACACCTGCCCCACATGCGGGAAAAGCTTTGGCAGAGAGAGCAACCTGAAGGCTCATCAGCAGAGCCACGAGAAAGAGGAGAAGCCGGCTGGAAAAAGATAATTCAGTTGGAGTTTTTTGTTTTTTTTGCGGGTGTATGTTAACAGAAGACAAATTAGATTTTTTTTTTTATATGTTGTGTATAGAAACATAGGTTGGGGCAGGGTTTGCTTTAGGGCTGAGGTTGTAACATAGCAGGCAATCCTTCAATTGAGTGATGTTCGAGAGCAGCACTGGACATTTAAAAACTGGAAACCCAAAGGGTTGCGAGTTCAAGGTTAACTAATAGTAACCATGTTTGGTGCCTCACTGTATCTTGACATCTGTACATAGCTTTGGCATGGCAAGAAACAAAGGATTCATACCACAGCTGAAGTCTCATTTGTAGGGTAATCATGTTGTAACTAATACCATCAAGAGAAACCCACGGAAAAAAGCCGTATTATATTGTCTAAAGGCTTTAAATTGTTGTTTTTTTTCTTCTTTTTTTTTTTTTGTTGAAAATTTTAAAGTCTTTTTTTATGAATATGTGTTATTGTTTTTATGTCATTTTTAGAAGTGTGTACAATGGTGATTGGAAAGATTTACAAAATGATTGTTTTCTGATAAGGTTTGACATGATATGATTTCAGATGTTTCCATTTTTTACAGGTATGACATTTGACTTGAATTTATTGTTACCAACAAATAAGACAGTTCTTTGTGTGAAGTAAATGTCTAAATAATTCAATGAAAGTGTTTTAAAGTCTTGATTTTTTTTTTTTTACATTTATTATAAACATTTAAATGTCAAGGATTCAAAAAGGAGGACTTTTTGAATGTTTTTTTCAATTTAGGGCTACTATCAAATATAACTATCACAGACTAATCTCAGACACTTTTTTTTTTTTTTTTTTCCAGTCCATTTTTGTTTTCCTGTGCCAGTTTTTGTTTTGGGATACGTTTCCAAATTAAAAATTAATTTTACTCGCTTTTCTTTTGGCTTTGTCTCAGGGGTTGCCACAGTGGAATGAACTGCCAATTACTCTGGCATATGTTTTTTTAATGCAGCAGATGCCACAACCCAGCATTGAGATTAAACTTGTGAACACCCAGGGCTGGGAAACACCTATACATTATCTCATTCACACACACATACACTCAGAGTTTCTCATAGGTGACAGTGCTAACCACTGAACCATTGTGCTGCCCAATTATTGAAATGAATCTTAATCATTTTATTCTAACATATTTCAAATTTGCAGTTTTTGCAAATCTTTTTCACTAAATTGTTTAAAACCACAGTGGTCAGACTAAATAGATTTTTCTGGGTAGTCTGAATGAGTGTAGTAGATGTTTATATATATATATATATATATTTATGGAAGAGCGTCGTG